>CM060396.1:18505227-18987933 GCA_030545235.1 Helianthus tuberosus
ATCTAAAGTAAAGGAATATATTGTGCAAATGTTCAGTAACATAATTGTTTCTTTCTAAATTACGAAGGAAAGAAGAGATTGTTATAAACTAGTGTGTGTGTAAATATAACTGATTTGTAGTTATAATCTTATTTATATGTATTTGAAGAAATGAAAGAAGAAAATTACCCATTGGCCAGGTCCCATGATCCAGAAAGGTCAGCTGCCTTTACAAGTGCTTCTATCCAAGATGCAACTGTCTTGTTACTGTTGTTTAACTCATGCATAGCAATCGCTTCTCCATAGTACCTTGTCTGTGATCTAACTTCGAGGGTTCCACGCCATAGAATATAGGTATAACGATTTGCCCTCTCGCATCCCTATTTTTCATAATAAATGCAAGCTCTTTCAAACACCCGGAAGAACTAGCATACTTTGGTGAGAATATGATAATGGCTATGCGTGATTCTTTGATAAGGGATGTAGACTTGATTTCTTCTTCCCGAGGAAGTTGTCCATCATCTTTGTAAGTGATGAGTTGTTTACGTACAAGAGCCCAGTAGAGATTATCTACAAATGTCTTGCAGATATCTTCTCCTCTAAAACTAATAAAGACATCTAACATCCATGACGGAGAAATGGAAGCAGAGGATGCCAATGACCTGGTGAGTTGTTTAAATTAGTATAGAAGCAATCCCTGTAAAGATGATGTGACTAATGTACCTCAAAAACTAAATAGAACCAAGTAAATAATGGAGGAAATTCGCCATAACAAAAGGCAAAGGAATCGATTTCCTTGCCAGGTATCATTAGAGTATGGCCAACGCGGTTTACATATTTTCTTTTAAAACATTATATACATGTTAAGATATATATACTGATCTAGATTTGTATATATTAATCTAAATTATTTGTATTATTATTATTATTGTATAGGTAGTTAGGTTGATTAATGGCGGTTATCATCCACATCCATTTCCTCCAAAGTGATACCCTTTCACTATATACATGTATCATGTAAACCAAAATACTAATGTTGTTCTATCTCTCAATTGAAACAATAAAAAGATAACTTATCTATCTGTGTTCAACTACATTTTGAATCATATACAACAATACACACCAAATGGAAATTACGGCTATTAAATTTTATGGAAATTTATTATCAAGACTTATAATTCACTTACTCATGTATTCATATAATTTACATGGAAATTTCAAAATCCAATATTTTACACTACAAAAAAAAAATCGGAAATTCCAGTAAAATTAGCACTAGGGGGGGGGGGGGGGGGGCTATGTAGTTTCGCCCATGTCCATACATCTGGGGTTAGTTTCGTGCGTGTGAAAAATTCACACCCCTAGTTAGCAAAGCTATAATTTTAACTACAATTTGTAAGTTGGATATTTATATATCAGATTTTTAATTAATATTTTAAGCATGATAGGAAACTAAAATATATCATTTTCAGAAAATACCCTGCAGGCTTTCCTTGGTGATGAGCAGCAAAGTCATCATCATCTGACCATGGACCACTTGGTGCCTAAGACAAACAACCAAACAAAGGGGTTCCAAGATCAGGTAAACAGAATTTATATTAATTTGCATTTGTTATAAAGAAATAAAAATTGTAAACCCTTGTGCAAGCGCAGAAACTTACTAGTTGATTATCAAGAGCTTTTTGCAGCTGTTCCACAACCTTCTTCATTGTTGGACGTTCATTTCCGCTCATCAGACACTGGTATGCAATCGTCGAAAACGTAAGTAAGGAAGCTGTCTTTATCTGTTTCTGTATATCAGGATGAATGATCTCATCTAATGTTTTCCTTCTCCAATGTATTTTGATCAAGTTAGTTAAAAACTGACGCTCGTCGTTGTACTCTCTAAGACGTGTGAGCCTTCCACACAAAACTTCAAACAATACAACCCCAAAAGAGTAAACATCAGACTTTTGTGTGAGGTAGCCAGTATTGTAGTAGTCTGGATCAATATATCCAATTGTCCCACAAACATTGGATATCAGAAAGGTAGACTGCATATTTGCAGGGCCAATTCTGGACAATCCAAAATCAGAGACTTTAGCCTTCCAATTCTCATCCAAAAGAATGTTCGAGCTCTTAACATCACGGTGGAGAATTCTATGGTCAGATCCAACATCATCATGAAGATACTGCAACCCCCGTGCAGCATCTAGGCAAATCAGAAGTCGTTGAATCCAGGTTAGATCAGCACAGTCTAAATGTTTGTCAAGACTGCCTTTGCTTTCATACCTATAAACAAGTATTTTCTTCTCATCTTCATCGCAAAAACCGACAAGTGAGACAATGTTTTCATGTTTATAAACAGATAGTAAACCAATCTCTGTTCTGAATTCATGGTCTCCTTGGCCTAGCCCAGGATCCAACATCTTTATCGCCATGTTGCCATATTTTACGGAGATGCCTTTATAGACTTTCCCAAATCCACCCCTTGCAATAAGATTCTGTTCGGAAAATGCGTTAGTTGCATCTGATAATTCCTGGAGCGGAATCTGCAAGTGCTTCACTTCTTCAATGGATGACATGATCGTTTATTCAAATATTTATGATCTAAAATTGTAAATATTGAATAGAAACAGGGTAATAGCAATTAAAAGCTTAGATGGAGCTGATAATAGTTTAGAATCCGAAGAGAGAAGGCACTATTTTTTTAATAGCGGGGTTAGGTAAATTAAAAGAGATGAACGCGTTTTGTATAGAATATAGATATATGGTCAACTAGCATTGCAGATTGAACGTGTTTCGGTTCTAGAACTTTGTTATATAATGTTATTTATATAAACCTGAACGTGTTTTGTTTATAGACTCCATTTTACAATTTTAAATAATTTTAACAGTTTTAAATAATTTTAAGGTTGGTGAGGTAACAATACGATGAATATAATAATATTGAAGTACTTGATTTAACTATTTAAGAACACCTCATTATTCCAAAATGACATACATGAAAGATACTTGTATCCTTAGAATGAATCGTATTTAAGATCTTTAATCAGTTTTAGGTACTCCAAATCACTAGTAGTAAACAAGGGGCTTCACTGACCAATCGATCCATCGGAACTCCATCCGTGAAAGTCATCATCGACGAGAATTTGTCGGTGAAGCTTCGTCGGTATATTTATAGTAATACTTTTTTCGATTGAACACCAACGGATTTTAGTGATAGTACACTGAGGTATTACCAACATCTCTTCTCCAGCTAAATTTCAATTTCTCGGTCCAATTTTTGACCTTTTGCCGAATAATCTAATACTAATAAAAGATTCAAGTTAATGACACATGACATTCTAGGAATCAAGTTAATGCCACGTGGCATTAAGATTTAATTTAGTATTATTATTATTATTATTATTATTATTATTATTATTATTATTATTATTATTATTATTATTATTATTATTATTATTATACACAACAAGATAAATATGTATTGTTATTATATCATATTAATATTTCCAATTAACTATTCTATACATAGGTAGTGGATCCTGTAAAAAGTGTTCAAAGTGTGAGAAGTGTATTATAACACTATATATAATACTATATAACACCATATAAACACCGTATAACAATATGTAACACCATATAACACTTTGTAACACTATTTATCATTATATAACAAATATAACACTATAGGCTGTCTGATAGCATGTCTATAATAGATGTATAGTGTTATATTTGTTATATAATGATATATAGTGTTACATAGTGTTATATGGTATTATATGGTGTTACATATTGTTATACGGTGTTTATATGATGTTATATAGTATTATATATAGTGTTATAATACACTTCTCACACTTTAAGCCCTTTTTACACTATTCTTACCCTCTATACATAACTATAGATAATTACATAATACATAAGAATATTTATCTTAAATTATTGTAGTATTTTATTTATTTTTTTTTATTTTATTATGTGACATAATGTTTTTATTTTTTAATCACTACCGGTCAAACCAAATTAGCTTATATACTTGTGGACCTAGATTGTATAACATAACCTAATAATTTGTTTGTGAATAACTATACGTAGGTATCTCTTAATTATCAATTTTATTATTATTTTATTAATAATATATAAGATTAATATCCAACTTTTATTATTAATATATAACACATGTGGTACGCGATACAAAAAATACTTTATTGCGAATATAACGATGTATTCAACGAATTTTATACCACCACATTTATAAACCTATAAAAATGAATACGATATATAGTTTAAAATTTAAACTATGTTTTATATAATTTAGATAACATTTGAATTTATTTTTGTAATTTAATATCAAAATGACTAAGTTAAATCTTATTATTGTAGAAGATATTTACTTAGCTCCTTAAATTCACATTTGAACCGTGATATAAATTAATGGGGTGGGTTTTATTTGCTTTTAAAAAAACCATAAATTAAATAAGTAAAAAGACAAAAATACCCTCATTTAACTGACTTTTTTGATGAAGTTAATGGGCCGGATGAAAATAGTAAAAAAAAATGCAAACCTTAGAGTCTTAGACCACCCGTAGTGTCACACCCCCAAAATCCACACGCGGAGTATCACCGCTTGGAGGCGTGACTGACCAGGATCAAGCCACCAATCATATCAAACATAATATGTCATAAATGTAATTTAAACCAAACGATATGAAAGGTGTTCAAACAAAACATATTAAGTGTCTAGCGGAAGCATAATTGTAACCCAATGCAAGTAATAAGTTCAAATGTCTAAATGTTTTAACGTAGCATCCTCGATCCATGTTCCACAACGATTGCGCCTCCCGTGCAAGCTCCAAGAGTACCTATGGTCCTGCAAGGCATGCAGTAGAGAGTCAACAACTAGTTGAGCGAGTTCACAGTAAGTAAGTTCGTAATAGTAAGTTTGTTTCGTAACATGTGGCGGTACTAGGCCGATAGTATGTTCTATTAGTGGGGGCTTCCCATGTTTGCATATACACTAGACTATTTGTAACCATAAGTGTTCTTCTTACCGAGAACAGTAGTACGTAAAAAGTTTACGTAGGTTTTACGTAAGTGTCCTTCACAACCGAGGACAGGGGTACGCGGGGGTTTACGTAGGTTTTACGTAAGTGTCCTTCCTGACTCCGGAAGACAGTAGCATGTTCTTGTTTACGTAGGTTTTACGTAAGTGCCTGACACAACCGAGGCAGTAGTGAGTATAAGTTCACGTAGGTTTTACGTGAGTGTCCTTCGCAACCTGAGGACAGTGATGAGTACAAGTATACGTAGGTTTTACGTATGTATCCTGCGCATCCGAGGACTATGGTAGATAGTCTAGTAACAGTGTAAGTACGAGTATCTATTCAAATCTCATTCCTTCAATCCCCATTCCCATACCCTGGGAATCCCATGCCTTAGTAAAAGTGTGAACTCACCTTGGTTTGCTCGGTATGCTAAAGTATGTGCTCGCAAATAATCAATCACGTCCTAAGGTATGCACGTATACAAAAAAATCAGTTTGTAATTACGAAGTTGGCACGTAAGTATAATCATTGTTCACCAAGTAGTACATATCACATAAATCAACATCGTATAAGTTATGCATACCATTTAACCTCAGTTAGTTACCCCAGTTAAGTCTTAACAGAAATAGACCAAGTTACTGTGCAGATTACCCAATCGGCGAAACACCCTTGTTTCGCCGTGAACCCCTTCGGCGAAACACTTCTGTTTCGTCACATTTGTTCCGTCGTAAATGGTCTCGGCGAAACACTTTCGTTTCGCCATACGTGTTTCGTCAAAGCATCAGTTACGTCGAATTTAAACAACCAATTACAGAAAACCCTAACAGCCGTCAATCATCTCGCAAAGATCATACCATCATTGTCATGCAGAATTCATACGGTAATCATTCAGAAATCACAACACAGTTATGTAATAATACTACCCCTAAAATATCACTCCCAACTGTTACACAATATCACATAGTCTCGGTATTCATCTAACAATTGTATCACCTACAATAAACAATCATTTGATCATTACTCAAAACAGCATATTGTTATCATCATTCATTTATCAGCAAATCATTATCTCAATATTCAAGCAAAACATAAACTAGTGGCATGCACAAGAACCATCATATGACTTGATAATATTAATCAGCCATAAACTTTATCATACCACATGCAAGTCTGAACCTAGCCGACAATTCCTATGGCATCACATGCACATCATTAAGTTGGCTGCACTTTCGGTACAATTCACATGCAATATATATATATATATATATATATATATATATATATATATATATTAGATATGGCTGGCAACTATTATCATCATCATTAAATTAATAAATCATGGCTAACAAGTTCCATGTTGAAGGGATTCCATTGGACCGAGATATCATGCAATCAAACCAACCCTAAACAACTCTAACAGTTTTGACGGTTACTACCCACCATCGTTCAACCCACAATTAATAACATCACATGATTTTTCTCAATTATCAATGCCATAAAAGTTTTCATCCGAGTAGCATATAAACAGAATTATCATTCAGTCAAGATAGATCGTACAAGTCATCAGATCGATCATGCAAATGTTTAAACACTAACCGCGATGAACAGCAAGAATGATTCGATCGATTAAAGATGGCTCCGAGGGTACACAATCGCCGTCAATGGGGAGAGAGTTCTAGGGTTTCTGTTTCGGTGATGAGTTTAACGAATGAAGCTGTTCTGTGAGATATAATTCACGTAATAGAGCTGGGCCCTTAACTGGGCTTCAGCGTAACTGGGCTCGGCGAAACAACTTGTTTCGTCGAAAGGTAGATGGCGAAACACAATTCTGTTTCGTCGAGTTGTTCAAGTCTTAAACAGTTTACAAGTTCACAAACCAAAGCACTTTATATAAAACATATAGCATATCAAATAGTCATCTCGAATTATAATCCAATGTACAGTTACAAGGCAAATAAGCAAACAACTAAACAGTCAAAGTCAACGTGCATTTAATGCGAAAGTGAAAGTCGGAAACTCGAGTTGTCACATTATCCCCAACTTGAAAGAAATTTCGTCCCGAAATTTAGCGTGCGGTTACTGAGGAAGCTAGGTAAGTTGTATTGTTCACTGTTTTTCCTGGGGTGTCACATCATCCCCCCGTTGGTTTGGAATTTCGTCCCGAAATTCTGCAGTAGTAGCTTCAGCTTCAGTAGTAGTTGCATTGGTTCCGAATAACTGGGGATACTTGAGTTTCATTTGGTCTTCACGCTCCCAGGTGAACTCTGGGCCGCGACGGGAGTTCCAACGAACTCGTACAAGAGGGATTCTCGTGTTCTTGAGGACCTTAACATCCTGGTCTGTGATTTCAACTGGTTCCTCGACGAACTGCAACCGCTCGTCGATAGTGAGTTCCTTCAAAGGAATTACATGGGTCTCATCTGACAGACACTTCTTCAGATTCGACACGTGAAAAACGTTGTGAACTTCACTGAGTTCAGCTGGCAAGTTCAGTCTGTAGGCCACTTTGCCTATTTTCTCTATGACTTCGAAAGGTCCGACATATCGTGGATTGAGCTTGCCTCGTTTGCCAAAACGTACAACACCCTTCCAGGGTGAAACTTTGAGTAGCACTCGATCCCCAACCTGGAACTCGAGTAGTTTCCTGTCTTTATCTGCGTATGCTTTCTGACGGTCACGAGCTGCCGCCATGCGTTGTCGTATCTGAGAAATCTTTTCTGTAGTATCAACTACGAGTTCTGGACCTGTGATTTGACTATCACCCACCTCTGTCCAACAAAGAGGTGACCGGCATTTACGTCCGTACAATGCCTCAAATGGAGCGGCTTGAATGCTGGTGTGGTAACTGTTGTTATACGAGAACTCCACTAATGGGAGGTGTTTTTCCCAGCCGTTGCCGAAAACGATTACACATGCACGAAGCATGTCTTCTAAAGTTTGAATAGTGCGCTCAGATTGCCCATCCGTCTGAGGGTGATAAGCTGTGCTCATATCTAAACGAGAGCCAAAAGATTTGTGCATTGCTTGCCACAGTTTTGAAGTAAAACGTGCATCACGATCAGAGATAATAGAGGTGGGCACTCCGTGCCTCGAGACAACTTCCTTAAGATATACGTCTGCTAGCGTGAAGAACTTATCCGTTTCCTTGATAGCCAAGAAGTGTGCAGACTTTGTGAGTTGATCCACGATCACCCGAATAGTATTGTTACCACGTTGAGATCTAGGCAGGCCAGTAACAAAATCCATGAATATTTGTTCCCATTTCCATTGTGGTATCTCAGGTTGTTGGAGTGGGCCTGAAGGTTTCTGATATTCCGCTTTGACTTTCGCACAAGTCAAACACTTGCTAACGTAAGTTGCTATGTGAGCTTTCATGCTAGGCCACCAATATGTGGTTTTCAAGTCGTGGTACATCTTATCCGAACCAGGATGTACTGAGTAGCGAGACTTATGAGCTTCATCTATTACAAGCTCGCGTAAGTTACCATAGAGTGGGACCCAGATGCGTCTCGTTACATAGTAGGCGTCGTCTGCCTTTTGTTCCAACCGTTGTCTTGAGCCGCGTAGGGCTTCAGCCCTGACGTTTTCTGTTTTCAATGCTTCTACCTGAGCATCTCGTATCTGTGCAGGAAGACCAGACTGAATAGTGAGTTGCAATGCTCGTACACGCCTAGGTGTAGTATCCTTTCGACTGAGGGCGTCGGCCACCACATTGGCTTTGCCCGGATGGTACTTTATAGCACATTCGTAATCGTTCAGTAGCTCGACCCATCTACGTTGTCGCATGTTCAATTCTTTCTGTTTGAAAATATGCTCAAGACTCATGTGATCTGTGTAGATGGTGCACTTGGTACCGTACAGGTAATGTCGCCATATCTTGAGCGTAAAAACAACAGCTCCCAGCTCTAAATCGTGTGTAGTGTAATTCCGTTCGTGAATCTTAAGTTGGCGCGAAGCATAAGCAATGACTTTATCCCGCTGCATCAACACACATCCAAGACCCTGGATAGATGCGTCGCAGAAGACTACAAAATCGTCCGTGCCTTCAGGCAATGAGAGGATAGGTGCGCTACAGAGTCTATCCTTTAAGTGCTGAAACGCTGTTTCCTGTGTATTATCCCAACGATAAACCACACCCTTCTGCGTCAGTAGTGTAAGCGGCTGTGCAATCTTCAAGAAGTCTTTGATGAACCGTCTGTAATAACCCGCCAAACCCAAGAATTGGCGTATTTCTATCGGTGTGCGAGGTGCAGGCCAGTTCTTGATCGAATCTACCTTGGATGGATCAACATGAATCCCATCCTTGTTTACCACATGGCCTAGGAAGTGGACTTCACGAAGCCAGAAGTCGCATTTTGAAAACTTGGCGTAAAGTTGTTCTTTTCTAAGGAGTTCCAAAATAAGTCGTAAGTGCTGCTCGTGTTCCTCCCGACTCTTCGAATAGATCAGAATGTCGTCGATGAAGACAATGACGAACTTGTCAAGATAAGGTCTGCACACCCTGTTCATAAGATCCATGAAAACCGCGGGCGCGTTTGTTAACCCGAATGTCATGACCAGAAACTCATAGTGGCCGTAGCGAGTTCTGAGTGCTGTTTGGATACGTCCTCATCCCGGACTCTCAGTTGATGGTAACATGTCCTCAGATCAATCTTCGAGTAATAGCTCGACCCTTGCAACTGGTCGAATAAGTCATCGATGCGTGGAAGAAGATAGCGATTCTTCACAGTCACCTTGTTCAGTTCGCGGTAGTCTATACACATGCGGAAGGTGCCGTCCTTCTTCTTTACGAATAGCACTGGAGCTCCCCAGGGTGAAGAGCTAGGACGTATGAAACCCTTTTCTAAAAGTTCTTGCAAGTGCTTAGATAGTTCTTCCAGTTCAGTTGGAGCTAAGCGATAAGGTGCTCGAGCTATGGGTGCTGCTTCTGGAGCTAGCTCGATCTGAAATTCGACCTGGTGATGAGGCGGTAGCCCAGGTAACTCTTCAGGAAACACTTGAGGAAAGTCGCGTACAATTGGAATATCCTCTAACTTCTTCTCTTTCGTAGATGTATCCGTAACAAGTGCTAGTATAGCAGTGTGGCCCTTTCGCAAACACTTCTGTGCCTTCAAGAAGGAAATGAGGCCACTCACGACACCACTCTTGTCGCCTTGAACTTCGAGAGGTTCCTTGCCAGAACGGGGAATACAAACAATCTTCTCTTTGCATAAGATATCTGCTTGTTGTTTTGATAACCAATCCATCCCAATGACGATGTCGAAACTACCCAAGACTATGGGAATGAGGTTGATGGAGAATGTCTGACCAACTAAGACGAGGTTACAACCCTTGACTACCAGAAGATTGCTGACCAATGCTCTGATAGTCATCAATCTTTCGCTGCCGTGCCTGAGACTGAACTGAAGTTGAACCCTTGCTGAAGGTTCCATCCCACCTTCTCTTGTTGTCACTGGGAATAGCAGAAGTAGTAGTAGTAGCACCAATGCGTCTAGGCAGCTTGTTCTGTTCCACTGCCTGATCTGTGAGACGATGAGCAAGACGACTATCATCTTGAATAATAACAAGGTTAGCAGAAGTCACATGTCTTTGAATCTCTGGTACTAAGCATTTGAGGTACAGCTCAATGCGCTTGAGGGGAGGATCCACCGTAGTTGGACACAACACTGCCAGTTCATTGGATCGTTTTCGTGTACGCTTCTATCTCTGACTCCGTCATCTTCAGGTTAAAGAACTCCACTTCTAACTTGTGGATGTCATCACGTGTACAGTATTCTTGCTTGATTAGTTCCTTGAAATCATTCCAGGGTGTGGCGTTAGCAACTGCCAACCCTAACATATGAACTTGTGCCTTCCACCAAGTCAGCGCAAGGCCTTCTAGAGTACCAGTGGCGTACTTCACCCTACGAGCCTCAGGGCATTCACACATCTCGAAGACCGATTCGAGCTTTTCAAACCAATGGAGGATTCCAACGGCCCCTTCGGTGCCACTAAAAGTACTAGGACAACAGTCCATGGAAGTTTTGAACGTGCACACAGGTGGCTGAGCGTGTTGATCTGTCATGTGCGTAAGAGTAAACATACTTGAGCACGAGTGTTGGTTTACGAGAGTAGGATCTAAAGATCCTAGAGTAAGTGGTGATGGCAGGTTACACCTCCTGCCTGGGCAGCTGCGAGTGCTGCAGTAACTTGTTCAGTGATCGAAGCCGCCAACTGGGCTTGAGTTAAGTTAACGCGTCCACTCATGATCTTGATAGCAAAGGTAACATAAGTAAGGGAGGTTCGCGAATAGTGCGATGACAGAAGAGAGTAAGCACACAAGTGTTCTCATGCAATAGTGCTACGTTAATCTAAGCATACCCTGAGCAAAGTTCTATGCAATTCTAGCAAGTAGGAAATAAAACATGTACCATATTACCTAGGATGTTGATCGATTAGCATATAAACAGTTACCCAGATAGCAAGTCCATAATCAGAAATCTAGCGACCTGCAAGCATGCAGACAAGTGTGTCAGACGACGCTGGTGAGTTCAAAGTTTCGTTAACGCGTTTAGTTACCAGTTGTGTGTATAAAACAGTTCAACAGTTTGATTTGATGATGTTATTAACTCGATTACCGCAACTGGCTACAAGATATGAATGCCCAACCCCAATGCCTCTATCAAGGCATTGGTCAAGTGGTCGAGGTAATTAGGTCAACTAATAACCTCGAGTAGATGTAAGGGGTCTTACGTGATACAAGATGTGATTGCCCAACCCCAATGCCTCTATTAAGGCATTGGTCAAGTGGTCAAGGTAATTAGTTCACGCCCGTCCTTTCGGCACGGTGTGAGGGTGCCAAACCGAATAGCGCTATCAACTAAATACCTCGTTGCCTTCACGGCAACAATCGGTAGATGTAGGGGGTCTTACATAATAGAAACTAAGTAATAACAAACATCCCATTAACCTGCATTCCTCCCTGGAACGTTACCCGATATCCCTTCCCGGGATGCATGCTTGGAAAAAAAAGCAGTGAACTCACCTTGGTTTGCTCGGTATGCTAAAGTATGTGCTCGCAAATAATCAATCACGTCCTAAGGTACGCACGTATACAAAAAAATCAGTTTGTAATTACGAAGTTGGCACGTAAGTATAATCATTGTTCACCAAGTAGTACATATCACATAAATCAACATCGTACAAGTTATGCATATCATTTAACCTCAGTTAGTTACCCTAGTTAAGTCTTAACAGAAATAGACAAAGTTACTGTGCAGATTACCCAATCGGCGAAACACCCTTGTTTCGCCGTGAACCCCTTCGGCGAAACACTTCTGTTTCGTCACATTTGTTCCGTCGTAAATGGTCTCGGCGAAACACTTTCGTTTCGCCATACGTGTTTCGTCAAAGCATCAGTTACGTCGAATTTAAACAACCAATTACAGAAAACCCTAACAGCCGTCAATCATCTCGCAAAGATCATACCATCATTGTCATGCAGAATTCATACGGTAATCATTCAGAAATCACAACACAGTTATGTAATAATACTACCCCTAAAATATAACTCCCAACTGTTACACAATATCACATAGTCTCGGTATTCATCTAACAATTGTATCACCTACAATAAACAATCATTTGATCATTACTCAAAACAGCATATTGTTATCATCATTCATTTATCAGCAAATCATTATCTCAATATTCAAGAAAACATAAACTAGTGGCATGCACAAGAACCATCACATGACTTTATAATATTAATCAGCCATAAACTTTATCATACCACATGCAAGTCTGCACCTAGCCGACAATTCCTATGGCATCACATGCACATCATTAAGTTGGCTGCACTTTCGGTACAACTCACATGCAATATATATATATATATATATATATTAGATATGGCTGGCAACTATTATCATCATCATTAAATTAATAAATCATGGCTGACAAGTCCCATGTTGAAGGGATTCCATTGGACCGAGATATCATGCAATCAAACCAACCCTAAACAACTCTAACAGTTTTGACGGTTACTACCCACCATCGTTCAACCCACAATTAATAACATCACATGATTTTTCTCAATTATCAATGCTATAAAAGTTTTCATCCGAGTAGCATATAAACAGAATTATCATTCAGTCAAGATAGATCGTACAAGTCATCAGATCGATCATGCAAATGTTTAAACACTAACCGCGATGAACAGCAAGAATGATTCGATCGATTAAAGATGGCTCCGAGGGTACACAATCGCCGTCAATGGGGAGAGAGTTCTAGGGTTTCTGTTTCGGTGATGAGTTTAACGAATGAAGCTGTTCTGTGAGATATAATTCACGTAATAGAGCTGGGCCCTTAACTGGGCTTCAGCGTAACTGGGCTCAGCGAAACAACTTGTTTCGTCGAAAGGTAGATGGCGAAACACAATTCTGTTTCGTCGAGTTGTTCAAGTCTTAAACAGTTTACAAGTTCACAAACCAAAGCACTTTATATAAAACATATAGCATATCAAATAGTCATCTCGAATTATAATCCAATGTACAGTTACAAGGCAAATAAGCAAACAACTAAACAGTCAAAGTCAACGTGCATTTAATGCGAAAGTGAAAGTCGGAAACTCGAGTTGTCACATTATCCCCAACTTGAAAGAAATTTCGTCCCGAAATTTAGCGTGCGGTTACTGAGGAAGCTAGGTAAGTTGTATTGTTCACTGTTTTTCCTGGGGTGTCACATCATCCCCCCGTTGGTTTGGAATTTCGTCCCGAAATTCTGCAGTAGTAGCTTCAGCTTCAGTAGTAGTTGCATTGGTTCCGAATAACTGGGGATACTTGAGTTTCATTTGGTCTTCACGCTCCCAGGTGAACTCTGGGCCGCGACGGGAGTTCCAACGAACTCGTACAAGAGGGATTCTCGTGTTCTTGAGGACCTTAACATCCTGGTCCGTGATTTCAACTGGTTCCTCGACGAACTGCAACCGCTCGTTGATAGTGAGTTCCTTCAAAGGAATTACATGGGTCTCATCTGACAGACACTTCTTCAGATTCGACACGTGAAAAACATTGTCCAATAAAGTATTTTTGATGTTTTTTATTTAATTTTATTTACACCCCTTTTTAACATAATGCCCCACAACGCACACATCACCACTACACATATTTTAGAAAAATGTCTCATATTGCTCCATTGCTGACTGGGCTGCCACATGGCGCAAAACGCACAAGGGTAGGGGCATTACCACTATACATGGTTTTGGGTACATATGATAACAATTGTTATTGTTATTATTATTTATTTCTAATTATTATATTATTATAACTCTGAATTATTATTATTATCTAAGTAACTAGGTTATAGGCTCGTATGTTACACGAGTATACGTAAGATAGTGTCGTTATTCAACCCGTGTACTACGTGGGTCTATAACTTAGTTATGGATATACGTTTCCATCCCTCAATAATTAGCTTTTTCTGAAAAATAAATAAATTTTATTAATTTCCAACAATGAGTTACAAATACATCTCTAACTTACATTTATTTCTAGAAATGTGATTACAGATTATGATATTTCAAGTTACATTATTTAATAATTAGCTTTTTCTAAAAAATATATAAATTTTATTAATTTCCAACAATGAGTTACAAATACATCTGTAAATTACACTTATTTCTAGAAATATGATTACAGATGCATTATTTAAAATTACATTATAAACTACAACAAGTTGACGCTTCCCCGGGTGTTGCGACTGGATATTAATTATGAAAGCTTTTAGTATTACTGTATAAGGTGCGATAATTTCACCTCATGCGTTACGGTGAGATGTTGATTATGAAAGTTTTTGGTATTAGTATGCAAGATGTGAGAATTATAGTGAGAAAGTAGGTAAGATGAAAGTTTATATATATATATATAGTAAGGTTCATGCGAGAACCACCTTTATTGCGAGAACCAATGTGAACACAACCAACAATATCTAAAAAAAAAACTAACCCCCTCCTCCCCCCCCCCCCAAAAAAAAAAAAAAAAAAAAAAACCTAACCCCCCACCCCCAAGCTAAATGCTAAAAACTAAACCCCCCAAAAAAATCCTAAAAAAAACCTAACCCCAAATGCTTAAAAACTAAACCCCAAAAAACCTAACAAAAATATTAAAAAAAACACATAAATTTTCTTTTTAATATTGTTTATAGAAAAATCGCTACTTTTAGTAGCAAAAAAGGAAAAAAAATATTTAATTTTTTTTTTGCAACTAAAAGTAGCGATTTTTCTATAAAAAATATTAAAAAAATTGTGTATTTTTTAGCTATTTTTACGTATTTTTGGTTGTGTTCACATTGGTTCTCGCGGTTCTCGCAATAAAGGGTGGTTCCTAACGGATCCTTGTCCTATATATATATATATATATATATATATATATATATATATATAGGGGAATGCTAAAATGAGAACCAACTCGAGTTATAAGAACCATGAGAACTACATCGTAGGGGGCGCGGTGGACCAAATTTTTTTTCATAAACGTAGATGCATGTATTATAACAACATTTGTAAAAAAAAAATCAAAAAAAAAATTTCGTGTGTGTAGTTTTGAGCATCACAAGTTTGTGTTTACGAGTACCGTAAATTTTAAATTTACGGTACCCGTAAACACAAACTTGTGGTGCTCAAAACTACACACACGACATTTTTTTTTTATTTTTTTTACAAATGTTGTTATAATACATGCATCTACGTTTATGAAAAAAAAATTGCTCCACCTCGCCCCGGATCAAGTAGTTCTCAGGGTTCTTACAACTCGAGGTGGTTCTCATTTTAGCGGACACTTATATATATATAGGGGATGGTTCAAATGAAAACCACTTTTATTGTGAAAACTCGAAACCTAACTAAAAAAAGTCTAAAAAACACATCATTTTTTTTCAATTTTTTTATTAAAATCGCAGGTTTTTTTATATAAAAAAAACTTTTTTTTCAAAAAAAAAATTGTAGTACACATACACATATGTAGTATTACACATGTGCACTACAAAATTTTTTTTTTTTTTTTTTTGAAAATTTCTTTTATATATATAAAAAATGGCGAAAATTGGTATACAAAAAAAAAATTGGTATGTTTTTTTGGCTTTTTTAATTAGTTTTCAAGTTTTTACAATAACTAGTGGTTTTCGTTTGAACCTTCCCCTATAGGGTGGGGTTCGGCTACAAAGTCCATTTTTCCTACAAAGTGTACAAAGTCATAAAACACCATAATTTCAGCCATAAAACACACTTAAAATCCACAAATAACAGAGTGAATATCACTAAGGGGCTGTTTGGTAGCCTCTTAATGACCATTCAGATGCTACCTTTTAATGGTTTAAAACCTCTGAATGAATAAGAGATAACCTCAAGTCTGAATGGTTAAGTTGTAACATCTGAATGGTAAATCATCACATGTCACATTCTTCTACCTTCTCACTGGTAAAACTTTTAATGGTTCCATTAAGAGGTAGCCTCTTAATGACCATTCAGAGGCTACCAAACAGCCCCTAAGATACAATATTCAAACCCTAACAGTCCATATATACTTCAAACACACCATCATAAAACTATGAATATAAAACACAACATGATAATCAACATAAAACACATTAATGTTAGTCATTCGAAAATCAAAGCCTTATCATTCAAAACACAACACAAAACCCACAAATATGGTGTTTTAGTAATCTTCACTTTATTACTTATGGGTTTTGAGTGTGTTTTATGGCTAAAATTGTGGTGTTCTATGACTTTGTACACTTCGTAAGAAAAATGGACTTTGTAGCCAACTCTCACCCTATATACACATAGGGGGAGGTTCATTTGAAAAGAATCTTCTTAAAAGATGAACAAATGAATTAATTTAGACTCTATATTTTTTTAATCAATAGTTGTGAAACAAGATATCATTTTTGTCCACTTTTAATTAATGCTTTAATTATTAAGGGTAGTATAGACATTTTGATGTAGAATATTTTAAAGAATTACTCAAATCTTATTAATGCAACCATAAAGTCCTCCTTCACCACCATTAATGTATTGGCTCCTACATAAATTTTATTAGAAGTGACAAAATTATTTAAAACTTTTGTGTCCTACACATATTTTATTACGATTCGCAAAATTATTCAAAAGTGTTTTGAGTCCTACACATTCTGTATTCTACACCAAAATATTGTTTTAATGTTGTAGGAAACGTTGAAAATGTAAGATCATGTGCATGATTGTTTTTATTATGTAAGGTGTACAACTATTTTATAAGATATGCTTACTAAATGATTAGAGTTCATTAAATTGAATAGCAAAAATAAATAATGGACTCATTAAATGATTTGTTCAAATTACCATTGTATCCTTTATTCTTTTTGTTCTTAATTTGTAATTTCTTCTCATGTGAACTCTCCACTATATATATACATATAGGCAGGTTAACGTACAATGACTCTTATCGTACAAAATGTACGTGATCATCCCAGCAGTACGATTTGGTGCGAATTCACTCTTGAACATGCGATTTTGCTAAAAAAACCAACATGCGATTTCATCAAAAATACCAACATGCGATTTCCAACATGTTTTTTTTATAATATGCGTTTTCACAATCGCGTACGATAAGCCCTATTGTATGTTACACTTTATATATATGTATATATATATATATAGGGTCGGGATTTAGAGAAAACGGTGGAAAGTGTGAGAACGCTTATGGATCGCCCGATCAAAACAATCTATAGACTAGATTGGTGCGGTGGCATTTTCATAAATAACATCAATTTTATTACGTGGACGCGCTTCATTAAGGGTAAAAGCATCTTTTGACTACTCCAAACAAAACGCCATCTCATGAAAATAAAACACCAAACAAAAATCACACACCATTTTAACTAAAAACGCCATTAGATATAAAATGTCAAACTTAATTATAGTAAAATCCCGCCTAAAAAAACCGCCAAAAAAAATCCTATATATACAACAACTCAGACCTTCAATTAAAAACACACACAAAAACCCCAAACGCCATATTTAAATATATACCATTCGTCTGATAAAACGCCAGAAAACCCAAACATCAAATATATTGTCGTCAATAAAGTGTAGCTGTATGGGTTGGACAACATTGTCAGTTATCTTTGTTAACTGAGGATTAACAATGTTATCCATCACCATACAGCAACACTTTATTGATTTTAGCATGATCAAATTTACAGTTTTAATATGGTTTCTTTTGTGGCGTTCTTTTTCTCGGTAAAACGCCAAAAAAGATAACATTTTGGCTGAAATGGTGTAAACTCAATAACATTTTGTTGCATGAGATGGACAAAAATTATAGAAAAAGAGGCTGATTTCAGACTTTGTGTTTCCAAACGGCGACAAAAAAACTACTTCAAAAAACAAAAATAAAAAAAAAATAATACGAAAGTCGAAACAGCCAGTGAAGATGCTTCCAAAGAAGAAAGAGACGGGTGACAATGAAGATTTGGAAGATCAATATTTATTTTGTTTAATTTTCTTGTTCAATTGATTGTTATATAGAAACAACGCCATATCTAATAAAAACGCCAAAAAGCCAAATGTCTTACACCTTTGGCGTTTATCAAACCATCATAAAATTACTTTGAACAAGTATTATAAAAAATCAAAAAAATAAATAATAAATAATAAAATAAATAAAAAACAAACTTGAAAATGTAACTAGAAACAGTAACTACAAATCAGTAATACTGAAGATAGGGAAAATTTATTAAATTAGAATCTAAAACGCCAAACTTGAAAGATGGGACGTGTTACAGACTTTAGAGATAAAGTTTGTCAAAAAAAACAATAATTACAAACAGTAACTGAAAAGACTAATACTTTATTATAATAACGCAACCCCTAACTTAGGCGCCGAAAAGAGATCCTATAAAATGATACTTCTCAGCAACTTCCATTTGATCAAACCAAAAAAACAAACGCCAATACTACTAAATACCACTCACTGTAAAACGCCAAAAAAAATCAAAGATGGCTAATATGCTTTCTTGGATATTCAGTATTGTTATTCGTGAAGTTTCACTGAATGAATTGTTAGTGGAGGAGAGTAACTCAGTAAGATTTTGCTGCATGAGATGGACAAAAATTCAAGAAAAAGATACTCATGCCAGTCATATGGCATTTTGTATTTTTTGTTCTTGAAGAAGGCTTGAATGAGGAGAAGAGATCAATGACACTGAAGAGTGGGATGATTATAAAGATGAAGATCAACATGAAGAAAAAGCGAAAAACCCACCCACACGTCATAGATCTATGACCCCAAACATCCACAAAAAAAAGTCACTTCAATAGACGAGCAGGCAAAATAATCAAACCGATGGGTTTGTTAAGTTTTACATAAAACGCCATATTTTTGTGACAGTTTTTGTACTATTAAAGAACAGAGAGACTGATGACAGTGAAGATTGTGAAGAGAGATCCGATTAGGATTTTTAATTTATTTTCTTCGCTTGTATTTTTTTTTACTGTGGCTGAAATATAATCTAACAATTGTAAAACGCCAAGTTACCACAAACGCCAAAATGTTTATAAAAAATAATAGAACAATGGGCCATCTTTTTAAAACGCCTTGAAAAACGCCATTCAGATAGATTTCCTGACCACCCTGGGTTCCAATGGCATACGATTTGAATAAACGTCATAAACGCCAAAATGTAAATATGATGAAACCATTAAACGCCATTAATTATTGAATTTGTTAACGCCAAAAATCTTAAACCCCAAAAATTAAAACAACATTCGGAAAAGCAGAACTGGAAAAGCAGGAGATGAAAGGACAAAAAATCCCCTCCGCCCTTCTCTATGCCGCGTGACACGTGTTGGGCCAGGATGCGTTTTCACCGTTCTCACACTTTTGAGCGTTTTCTCCTGATCCCGTTTCTATATATATATATATAGGGGACCGCTAAAATGAGAACCACCTCCAGTTGTAAGAACCGTGAGAACTTTTTGATCCAGGGCGAGTTGGACTAAAATTTTTTTTCATAAACGTAGATGCTTGTATTATAAACACATTTGTAAAAAAATTCAAAAAAAAAATGTCGTGTGTGTAGTTTTGAACACCACAAGTTTGTGTTTACGGGTACCGTAAATTTTAAATAAAATTTACGGGTCCCGTAAACGCAAACTTTGGGTGCTCAAAACTACACACCCGACAAATTTTTTTTTTTAGAATTTTTTTTTACAAATGTGTTTATAATACATGCATCTACGTTTATGAAAAAAAAATTGGTCCACCTCGCCCCGTACGGTGTAGTTCTCACGGTTCTTACATCTGGAGGCGGTTCTCATTTTAGCGGTCCCCTATATATATATATATATATATAGGATTAGGATCAAGAGTGAACAACTTCTTGAGAGTGAACTGAGTAAACTAATTTTGGCCCTTGATCATTTTTTAGATTAAAAGGGTAAGATTGACATTATCCAAGTATGTTTAATTACAATCACTTAATTTTCTCATCTCTTAACTCTCTCTTGTTGGTGCACACATCTGTCGTCTTCGTCTTGTATCGAGTCTCGAGTACGGTGCGGATCTAAACAAGCATGACATCACTAGTGACATCATCATGTGACATCACTAGTGACATCACACTACATATTCACGTGAAAGATTCAAGTCTTGCATGAAATCAGAATGTTAAAGATTCGCTTCAAGACAAAATTAAATTGTAACATTTCGCTTCAATATGTTGGGCTCGCTTTAAGGGTTTCGCTTGAAGTCTTCAAGCGAAATCATGATAAGTATATATAGGTTAGTTGACTTGTCATTTGTAATAGTTCGAACAGTTTTGGACAAGTGTACCGAAGTGCTGCCGGTTTCTCTTCTGATTGTAAAGGTTGTAATATCAATATAAAAGAGGGTTAAAGTGTATATCAAGCTGTTATCACGTCCGTTTCTTAGTTTCCGCCTCTGAAACGGACTAGAACTCTTCCGAACGACTCATTTAGGTCGCAATCCGATCCTACATCTCTCTCTCTCTCTCTCTCACACACACACACACACAAACACATTTTTAATTGTTTCTCTATTATTTCTTTATCCATAGATTTTGTTTTAATTTTAACTTGAATATTGTTTTTCTTTTATTATCTGTATATAAATATCATAATATATTGTTTTTAACTTTTTATAATTTTCAATAAACATTAAAAAATTTCTTTGAGATTGAAATTGTAATTATTTTTGGGCATTATTTTTTTTTTTGGATATGTGATGAAGTTATTTATTTTTGCATACATGTGATATGTTTCATTTTCATTAATTTCATAATTTTTATATGAATCTAGTCGTGTGCATGCCTAGTATACTATATGTTGTTAATATACACATATGTAACCATTTCTGAATATAATACATAGATGTATAAAACACTGTACACATGTGTATAAACTAACAACTGTGTATCATGTATAAAATGATAGTTAGCGAGACTGTACACATGTGTATAAACTAACAGCTGTGTATATTGTATAAACTGATACTAGCAAGACTGTACACATGTGTATACACTAACAACTATGTATCTTGTATATACGAAAACTAGCGAGATTTTAGGGATTTTAATTATATTGTTTAATAAATGCAATTTACAAAAGACACAAATACCCTTCTGTCATTTATTTTAAAGGGGGGTTACAATATTATAATTACAATCTTGCCATTGTTTAAAAATCTCTAGATGATATAATCCAATGGCCCAGATTAGTTCACAGAATTCATTCTCAACCTAGTGTTCACTCTAGAACCCTACCCTATATATATATATATAGGGGAAGGTTCATTTGGGAACACTAAAAAAGTGGGGAACAGTGGGGAACCGACTCAAACGAACTCTGATTGGACTCATTCCAGTGGCGTTGGAACCGGATCGTCGAACCCTAACTAAGATCTCTTAACCCTAAACCCTAAATCCTAACTCCTAAACTCTAAACCCTAAAGCTAAAAAATAAGGCTAAAACCTAAGCTAAACCGTAAAATCTAAACTATAAACCCTAAAAGCTAAACCCTAAAGGCTAAACCTAAAGCTAAACCCTATAGCTAAACCCTAAAGCTAAAACCTAAACCCTAAAGCTAAACCCTAAAGCTAAACCCTAAAATCCAAACCCTAATATATTTAGGGTTTAGGGGTTATGATTTAGGGTTTAGGGTTAAGAGATCCTAGTTAGGGTTCGACGATCTGGTTCCAACGCCGCTAGAATGAGTTCAATCGGAGTTCGTTTGAGTCGGTTCCCCACTGTTTTAGTGTTCCCCAATGAACCTCACACTATATATATATATATATATATATATATATATATATATATATATATATATAGGGAGGGGCTCATGCGAGAACCACCCTTATTGTGAGAACCTTGAGAACCAATGTGAACACAACCTAAAATAGCTAAAAAAAACCTAAAAAAACCTAACCCCCACCCCCACCCCCACCCCCCCCCCCCAAAAAAACCTACCCCCCCCCCCCCCAAAAAAAAAACCTAAACCCCCCCCCCCCCCCCCAAGCTAAAAAAAACCTAAAAAAAACCTAACCCCACCCCCCCCCCCCCAAAAAAAACCTAAACCCCCCTCCCCCACCCCCCAAAAACCTAAACCCCCCCCCACCCCCAAGCTAAAATGCTAAAAACTAAACCCCCAAAAAACCTAAAAAAATCTAAAAAAAATCTAAAAAAATCTAAAAAATTTTTTTTGATTTTTTTAATATTTTTTAGGTTAAAATCGCTACTTTTCGAAGCCAAAAAAAAAAATTTTTAACCTAAAAAATTTTTTTTTTTTTTTTGCTTCGAAAAGTAGCGATTTTAACCTAAAAAATATTAAAAAAATCAAAAAAAAAATTTGTGTGATTTTTAGCTATTTTTAGGCATTTTTGGTGTGTTCACATTGGTTCTCGCAGTTCTCACAATAAGAGGTGGTTCTCGCATGATCTTCTCCCTATATATATATATATATAGGTCAGTTAACGTACAAAATGGTTTATCATACATTGCATACGCGATAACCCCAGCCGTCAGATCTTCATCCCCCATGAGATTTCACCCCATGCAATTTCATCCCCCATGCATTTTCACCCCATAAAACACAACATGGGATTTCATCCCCCCATGCGATTTCCCAGATTCATATTCATGAACGTGTTTTTTTATAACATGCGATTTATACTCGCGTGCGTAATGTACTTTAAGGGCAATTGTACGAAACACTTTCTCTCTCTCACTCTATATATATATATATATATAGGGTGGGGCTGATAATCAAGGGGTAGGATTAGTTCACTAGTGTTCACAATCAAGGGGTTGTTCACAAATGAACCTAACCCTATATTTATAAATATAGTTATATTATTTTTAGCAAATATTGATTATGACGCATTGAACTATTGATTGTGTCGCACCGAAAGGTGACGTACTTGAAACTGAATGTGAACAACTGAATGTGATTATGTATGTGACGCACTGAATGTGAACTGACTACGCACTGAACTACTGAATGTGACACACTAAAGGTGACTAACTGAATACATGTTATATATATTGTTTGTTATATATAGATATTGTTAGGGAATTGTATATTATATTGTTGTTGTCCCACTAAACCGCGTTTCCTTTGGCGTACATTTTCCTTCTTATGTAAGTTAGGTTTTAAAAATGGTCCGGAATACTTGGATGGATGGCTCTAGGGGTTAAAGACGCACAAGGATTTTTTTTAAAGTTTAAAATGTTTTGTCTGCTATTTTTTTACTTAATTGTAATAACGTAAGTTTTGCCATTTATGGAATGATGTGCTGACCTCTAATGTTCTGTATAAGTGACATGTTAGCCCAAACCGGATTGGGGTGTTACAGTGAGCATTCACAAGATCTTGGTTTCTAATGGTGAATATTATTCGACTCCCATTACCAAAACAGTTTTTGGATCCCGCTAACATCATAAGGCGGTCAATGTGGTCAAGATTATCAAGAACAATTAAAACTCTGTTTTGACATTATCTTCTCTCTATCATATGTATTCCTAGAGGAGAAAGAAACCGAAGAGATTTGGGGGAAAAGTGAGCAAGGATGGAAGAAACCCTCCTTTAGAGGGCTAATGCGTTTTAGGGTTTTACGAACGACACGCGTCGCCGCTATTGACTATTGGTGTCGCCACTATTTCCTTAAATAAACCCCAATCGTTCGATCATGATAAGGAGGGAGTGGCTGGGTTTATTGTGGGACACCGGTTCCGGATCGACCAATAGCGGCGACATATGGCGTGTCGCCACTATTGCCCCATATTCTTGTAGTGATCCCATTTGAGTTTAGAATACATTTGAGAGAATTTTCTCTTGTAACGTTTTTAAGCTATGTATTCTTGATTCGGCAAGCGTCAAACTCGTGACTTAGTTTGTCATAAATAGATGATGCGAGGTTAGATTTGCCACTGCCCCACATCCCACATATTCCAACCATTATTACAGTGGATCAAGAAAAAAATTCATGGGTAGCACAAAAAAAACAATTTGACTCAGGGGTAGCATAATACATAAAACAGGGAATAAAACAAAAAATTTGCACTGTTTTTACACTTTGCCAGCAAAGTTGAAGGGTAGCGAGCGGGTGCTACCCCTCACTATAAGGTAAGTCTGCCCCTACAACCATATGTACACCACCTGACCCAACTTTTAGAAGTGGTATGAACTCTTGTGTGCGGGTCTCTATGCCAATTGGGTATGTCTTGGCAATTTCTTTAGCATTTGCATTAGGCTGTGACATGAAGCTAAGTAATTTATATGAATTGTCGTCACCAATTATTTTCATAACTTGTGATTCATGCCTGCACATGACATAAATGGGATAATTAGTTGATATGCCATGAAGTACTTAACATATATACAATTATGTGCTTCACTATCACTCAAAAAGAAGCATATGTATGTGCCATGAAGTACTTAACATATATACAATTTTGTGCTTCACTACACTCAAACGTGTAACTTACATTACCTTCAAAACAAAATGCATCTGATATTTTATATTAAAATAAAACTTGTTCAACAAGTCAATTACATCACTATCTTGTAATGATCACCATGAAGGAAAATATGTCAGATTTTTAGCTTAGATGTTATAAAAGTAAAGATATATTGTAAATACAAAGAGCCATGGAAAATGCCAAATAGTTTTGTTTATAATGAAGGAAGAAAAGATTAACTATAATCATAGACTAGTGTGTGTATGTAAACGTAATTGGCTTATAGATGATAGATTACAAACATCTTATGTATATGTATTTGAAGAAATAAAAGAAGTAATTACCAATTGGCAACGGCCCAAGGGCCCCGTCCGGGAAGGTTACCTGCCCTCACAAGTGCTTCTCTCCAAGATTCAACTTTGCTGGTGTTGGTGTTTAACTCATGTTGGGCAAGTGCTTCCCCATAATAACTTGTTTGATTTATCGTTTCCATGGGTGCAACGCCACAGAATGTAGGTACAACCATTTGCACTCTCTCATCCATGTTCTTCGTAATAAATGGAAGTTCATCCAAGTACCAAGAAGAACTAGCATAATTCGGTGTGAATACAATGATGGCTATTCGTGATTCTTGAATAGCCTCAAAGTGGGATGGACTAATTGTTTCCCCATGAGGATGTGGTTCATCGTCCACATAAGTAGTGATTTATCGGTCTTCAAGGGTCGAGTAGAGATGATCCACAACTGTCTTGTGGGTATCTTCTCCTCTAAAACTAATGTTAGGATCTGAGTTTCTTAGATTGTGTTTGTTTGAATTAATTGATGTAAAATGAAAGATCAGAGATGAAGTAATTGCAGCGGAAATAATTATCAAACTATGTAAACGTAATCACGGAAGAAAAATTTCAGCAAACATGCGTTCCAATGTATCGAATGATTGTATCAATTACAATAATCAAAACAAACTGCATGCATGCACAAGACTCCCCCTCAGCCCGAGCTCAGTGATTTGTTCGTATAGAATGACTTGTGGTGAAAGAGCTCATGGAACAGTACAGAGTATTGTTCTATTAATAGTACAGCCCAAACCACTGAGCATCTTTGTTGACATCACCATGAAAGTGACATCTAACCACCTAACAAACTCTAAGCACTGTTCTATACAACCACTGACTATATTAAACACTGACAATATAAACTACTAATGCTTCATTCCACTGTTGAGCCTAAGCACTGATGTTGAGCATCAGTGCTTTCTTCATATATTGATCAGTTCTTTGGATGAGCAGAGCTTTGGTCTTCAACAGTGCTTGGGATACATCAGTAGATTGAGCTTCAGTCTTTTAATCTTCATCAGTACTTTGGATAACAGCAGTTGTGATGATCAGTGTTAGGAATCTATCAGTTGTTAACCACTGTCAAGGGGAAAGTCTTTGTACAAGCACTGCTTATTGTGATCCACTGTTCTGACCCAGTTTTGGCTTTCCTTATCATCTGTTCTTTCTGGGTTTGAGTGCATGAACCAACAATCTCCCTCTAGAATAGATGATGCCAAAACCTTCATTATTCAAGATCTTTATTGTCTCAACAACATTTCCCTAACTTGGCCCTTAAATTGCAGCTCAAAGTTAAGGGAATCTTCATCATTCTCGTCCCTGCAAAGTTGAAGCCCTAAGAGATCTTGGAGGTCAGCTACACCCAGGCCTAATGCATCCTCCCTTGATATTTGCTTAACTTCTCCACTGGACTTGAGCAAAGTCAATACGTGGGTCTTTTTATCAGACTTCCACTTTAGTATTTTTTTAGTTTAGTAGCTTTCTTAGGAGAGCTTTTATTGTTGATGAGTTTGGTGAAGGAGGCCTGCTTATGAATTTTTTAGCAATTTCCTAAAACTTTGTTGAGTCAGAATCATCATCAATCATTCTTTTGATGGCCTCTTTCATATAAACAGCTTCATTTTCTGCATCTTCAGCATCAGTCTGTTTTTGCCTCTTCCTTTGATTCAAAGCAATGATGGAAGTGTCAGACGATGTGAATAATGTTTTCAAAGAGAGGGCCTGCTGTTGAGACTCATCAGTTTTCTTGGTTCTGTATGCTGGTTTCTTTGGAAGTTTAGGATCTGTTTCTCTTTGTCTTTCCAGCTTCTCATACACCATGTCAGTGTATTGCCTTAACCATTTTGCTATGGCTTTTGCTGTACCAAATTTGGTTGCAACCAACTCTTGCTTCTTTCTTTTGTACTCAAAGGTAAGATCAGCAATTTCCTTTTTGTACATACTCCAATTTGGTGCAGATTTTTCATACCTGGATCATTTTTAATCCTTTCAATTCTGTTTGCTTCACCTTTTAGAGCAATGAGTGGTCAGTCTTTAAATTGCTCAACCTTGGCAGGGTGGAATTTTTCTCTCATAATCAGCTCTAAGAGGTCTTTTCTCATCTCCTTTTGTAGGTCAGCATCTGGTGGTAAATTAGACATCTCTTTACTTAAGTCTCTTGCATAATCTTCTAGTTTCTTGACTTTGCTGAGTAGATGTTGCATTCGACTTGAGATGCTTCTATCACTCTCTCACTGACATTCATACTTGGCTTGTAGTTCAGCTTGTCTTACTTTGAGCTTTAAATACTCATCCAAGTTCCTTGGAGGTCTAAAACCACAGAGAGAGGGGAATTTTCTTTTTGCAGGATCATCCACTGTGTAGAATTGTCTCATTTCACTTTTAATTGCATGCAGTTCCAGTGGATAATTTGCTGCTATTGGAACAACCCTTGCAGGATCATGTCCTTCAAGTGTTTTTGGATTAGTGATTGGGTTTGCTAATTTTGAAGGAATGAATGGTTGAGGTTTGACTTGATTGAAGGGTGCAGATGATATGGGAGTAGGTGTTGGTATGTCATCATCATGCACCTGAAATTTTCTCTTTCTTGTGTAAACCTTTTTAGGAGAAGGCATTTTTGGTTGGGATTTGGAAACTGAAATGATTAAGGCTTGAGAAGGGATATTTGAAGTGGTGGATGACTGACTAACAACTGTTGAAACAACCGGTGTTTCAACCACTGTTGTCATAACAACTGTTGAAGTGTCAACGGTTGTCTTCTGCTTTATGGCAGGGGGTTTGTGATGGTGGTGTTGACTTGGGTTTAGTGGTGGTTGGGAAGATGGTGAGAGCAGTGGTTGTGGTAACATCTGTTGAAATCACTGATGTATTAACAACTGTTGATGTAACAGGTGTCTCAATATCTGTTGGCTTAGAGGTTTGTGATGAGGAACTTTTGGGGATTCAGGGATATGTTTAGTGGCTTTGAAAGGTGTGGTTTTTGGTTGGCTGACCTTTTTGGTGGCTCTCTTTCTTTTTGAAGTACCCTGCTCTTCCTTTTCCAACAAAACTTTCTTTTCCTCTGCAAATCTTTTAGAACCCTTTTGTTCCATTCTCTCTTTTCTATCTGCTTTTTGTTCAGCAAATAAGTTGAGAGTCACATCAACCTTCTTTGAACCATCTGGCCTAGGAATCTCTATAACAGGTTTAGCTTTTGGATCAGGCTCTAGATGTAACCTTCTTTTCCTTTCTTTCCTTTCTCCCCCTTTTTGGCATCATCAGTGTTTACATAGATAACTGAAGGAGGAGAAGTGCCAGTGGTTTTAACCAAGACCTCTTTAATGGATTTTATGTCAGCCCAAGTGTCCTTGTATCTTGCATCAACCAAATTTCTGAGTTCTACCAATTGATGGTTGTGCTGAATTTCTGCCAATTCTCTCTGAGCTTCAATGATTGGTTGAATTGCATTCCAGATCTCTTGAGAGTATTGTTGTGGAGTGGGTTGACTTTTGGAAACTTCTACCAACTGTTTAATCATATCTTGCATGTTGTTAACAGTGGTTTCAATGGAATCAAGTCTCTCCATCAATTCATGATATTTTAAACCAGCACCCAACTTAATGGGATCATCTGATTTCCCACCAGCAGTGGTTGTATCAGTAGTTGGACCATGAGAATTCTCCAATGGTTCATCCACTGATGCCCCTTTTTCTTGGTACTGGGGACTTCTTTCTTCAGCAGTGGTTACCTTGGTTCCCAAGGAAGAAATTGCCTTCAAGGGAGTCTGACTAATGAAACTATTGTCCAGGTGTAAATCAGTGGATTCAACACCTGTAGTAGCTGCTCCACTTGAACTACCACCAAGAGTTACATGTAACTCTAGGGGTGTAACCTCCTCAACTGTTCATGGGTTAGCAAAGGTAGAGGCATCAGACTCAGTCACTTATTGGGGTATATTCTCAGTGATGGGTTCTTGAGAAGAACTGATTAGTGTCTTATATATATCCAATGCTTTCAACAGAGGTAAAATGGTGGGTGGTAATGTGATTGTAGGGATAGGAGTTGAAAGAGAATTTGCCCCGGGAGCAGGGCTATTGAACATACTCTCAAGTGATGGTAATGTATCATAGAGTTTTGTCCCTATGCTAACAACCTGTTCCTTTCGTGAGGAAGCAGGGGGAATTGAGGCTTGGGTGGAGATCTTTCCAACTGTTGTGAGGAAGTAGCAACAGTGGTTGTTGGTGACATTTGTGTTGTCACTGGATTAATTTCTGGGATCTCATCTTCCAGAAGGTCATTTTTAGAAGGTTTGGGGGGCTTTTTGGTATATTCTTTTTGGTCTTTTTGGGTGTTTTTGGTGGGGGTTACACAGCAGTGGTTGTGCTACTGTGTTGACCAAGAGCAGTGGGCTCAACAACAGAAGCCTGAGGAGCAGATGTGGACGCATCTAAAGTTTGCTCAGGCTCCTCTGTTTGTGTTTCAACAGATTTTGACTCTGACAGCCTTGTAAAAGTTTCAGAAGAAAGGTTGTTGATTTGACAAGAAGCTCCTTGGATAAGCACATGTACACTATCCTTTGGGATTTCTTTTGTAAGTAAAAACTCAAAAATCTTGGAAACAGCAGAAATGGTTTCTTCTTTTCTTTTATATTATTAACATTTTTAACCAAATCATTGAAAATCTCTTGGGAGTAATTGAAATCAGTTTTTGCCATAATAGCATAACCCAAGTATTGAATTTTCAATGGAATACCATTGAAAGTTGTTGTTTTATTTGAAACACACATAAGCAGGGTATGATATAAGAATTTCATGGGAGGTGGGAAATTTCCTTTTTGCAAAATAGCTTTCTTCATTTGTCCCTCATACCCTTTTTCAATTAAATCAGTTTGATACTAATCTTTAGGAAAAGAATTTTTACCTTGAAGATCATTCATCTCAAAAACCTCAGATATGGTTTGTGGTGTAATAGCAACTTGAATTTCACCTACTTTAGATGTAATAGCCCAAGGCTTGTTGTCTTGAACTTCTAATTGTGCATGTTTCCAGAAATCGCGTAGGATTTCTTGATAGATAGGTGCGTTGCAGGTCAACAAAGTTTTGTAATTTGAGGATGAAAGAGCATCGATGATTGGGTGGAAATCTGTGTTTTTATTTGTTTTCTCAAATGTGCACAGATAATTGTGAGGGTTTTTGAGAGTGAGAGCCATGATGGGTGTGAGAAAATCGCGAATGGAAGAAGTGAAATGAAGATGGAAACCGCTTTTTGTAAGAATTTTGAATTCGATACGGCAATGAAAACTCCGTTTGGGGTTTTAATCAGGGTTTTGTAAAGTGAAAAGTGAATGTTGACGTGGCAGTGGTTACAAAGATCGGACGGCTAAGATCTGTCCACGTGACAACCTCTGATAGAAATGGATGACAGTTGTTTAGGAAACCACTGATGGACAATATCAGTGGATGTCAACAAGAAAATGTGAGTAGTGGCTGTTTTTCACTATCAGTGGATAGCCAATAGTGATTGAAACACTGATGTTTGGTCAGTCAGTGGTCAACATGAAAATGAAGGAATAGAGGTTATCTTTCAGCAGTGGATAACTTTTACCAATCAGATGTTTGAACCAAAACAGTGGTTGCAACAGACTTTTAAGGATTAATGAAAACTTTCATTTTTAACTATTTTTAAGGATGGATTTTTTATTTTTCTGAAAACATTTTAATGCTATATTCATAGAAAAACAGGATTTTGCCTGTTATTCCATGTTCAGCATGCCAATCCTAGAGATCAAGCTTTTAAAGGTGGATGTGTCTAATGCTTTTGTTAGCACATCTGCCAACTGATCCTTAGTTAGAACATGATGTAGAGAAATCAAACCTTTTTCATTGCAATCCCTCACAAAGTGATGTCTAATGTCAATGTGCTTTGTGGTTGAATGTGAGACTGGATTTTTTATGATATTTTATGATGCTTGACTATCCAACATGAGGGGTGTTTTCAAAGCAGTGATACCAAAATTCAGCAGTTAATTTTGAAGCCATAACAGTTGGGCTGTGCAGCGTGAAGCAACAATATATTCTGCCTCAGCAGTGGATGTGGACACAGCTGCTTGCTTTTTGCTTTGCCAAAACACTAAGCAATTGCCTAGGAATTGGCACCGTTCTGAAGTGGACTTCCTTATAGTGTTACATCCAGCAAAGTCACTATCTGAGAAACCTGAAAGCTTGATATTTCCATCAGCTGGATACCAGATACCAAGTGTGGGAGCACCTTTTATGTATCTGAATATCCTTTTTACAGCAATAAGATTTGACTTTCTAGGGGCTGATTGGGATCTTGCACAAACATATGTTGCAAACATGATGTCTGGCCTAGATGCAGTTAGGTACAATAAATACCCAATCATGCTTCTATAAAGAGTTTGATCAACCAAATCATCCTTTTCATCAGACATGACTATCTTTATGGTTGCCATGGGTGTACTACATGGTTTGCAATCATTCATATCAAATTTGTCTAAAAGTTCTTTGGCATATTTGCCTTGATGAATGAAAGTACCATTTTGTAGTTTCTTTACTTGGAGACCAAGAAAGCACGGTAGTTCACCCATTGCACTCATCTCAAACTCAGCTGTCATGAGTTGTCTAAACTCTTCACACATTTTAGGACATGTGCTTCCAAAAATGATGTCATCCACATATATTTGGACAATCATCAGATCTTTCCCTCTCCATTTTAAAAACAATGTTTTGTCAATTTTACCTCTTGTGAAGCCAATAGAGAGAAGAAAGGTGGAAAGAGTTTCATACCAGGCTCTAGGGGCTTGTTTCAAGCTATACAAAGCTTTATTTAGCTTGTATACATGATTTGGATAAAATGGATCCTCAAAACCAGGAGGTTGGCAAACATATACCTCTTCTTGAATCTTACCATAGAGGAAAGCACATTTGATATCCATTTGAAACACCTTTATGTTGTGATTGACAGCAAAGGCCATGAACAGTCTGATAGCTTCCAATCTTGCTACAGGGGCAAAAGTTTCATCATAATCAATGCCCTCTTCCTGTCTGAAACCTTGAACCACAAGCCTGGCTTTATTCTTGACAACAATGCCCCTTTCATCAGTTTTATTTTTAAAGACCCACTTTGTGCCAATAGGACTCACATTCTCTGGAAGTGGTACAGGTTCCCATACTTGTTGTCTTTTAAACTGTTGGAGCTCTTCCTGCATGTCTTCTACCCAACAGTTGTCTTTTAGTGCCTCTTGGTACTTGACTGGTTGATGGAGTGATAGAAAGCCAGCAAAAAGACAATTTTTTGGGATTGACTTTTGGTGAGAACCCCTTCATTGATGTTGCCAATGATTTGATCTGGTGGATGGGATTTTAGCAAGATTAGATCTCCCTGGTATGGAACAATGGCATTAAATGGTGAGGCTGCAGATGTGAATCATCTGAGCAAACATCTGTTGGTGACGTTGATGATCCAACATCTGTTTGGAATGGAGGTGGAGGAATAGGTGGAATTGGTGTGACACATTATTGATTTTATCCACTGTTGGTAGATTTTTATCAACAGTGGTTGAGGATTTGGTGGCAGAGGTTGAAGGGCTACTTTGGTCAACAATTGTTGATGTAGTAGTGGTTGAGCTTTGACAGCTGTTTTGAACATCTGCTGCTCTGGTTAGGGATGTGAATTTCTGTTGTGGAATCACAACTTCATATCCATTATCTGGTGGTGGAGATTATGGTGTACCTGCATGGTTAGTCTTAACAGACACATCTTCAAAAGTGAATTTATCTAAATCAAACAATTCAGCGGGATTTGCTGGGATTTTCAAAGATGAAAGTTCATTGAAGTTAACATTCAAAGTCTCTTCCACACACTTAGTCCTAGTGTTAAACACTTTATAGGCCTTAGCAGTGGTTGAGTATCCCAGATGGTAACCATAATCTACTTTGGCTGCAAACTTTGAGATTGAATTTTTTAAGTTTAAAATGAAACATGGGCAGCCAAAGACTTTAAAATATGAGATCAGTGGTTTTATTTTATACAGAATTTCATAGGCAGTCTTTTGATGCCTGGGGTTGATCAAAACTTTTTTCTGGACATAGCAGGCAGTGTTTACAGCCTCTGCCAATAAAGTTAATGGCAAACCTGAATCTGCAAACATGGTTCTGGCTGCTTCAATCAATATTCTGTTCTTCCTTTCAACAACCCCATTTTGTTCTGGTGTCCTTAGGATGCTGTACTACATTACAATCCCTTTAGACACACAAAACTCATCCAAGTCCCTATTTCTGAATTCTATGCCATTGTCACTCCTAAAGACTTTTACTGGCAAGTCAAATTGCTTTTCAACCTGTTTGACAAAGTCTTGCAAAATGTCTGCAGTCTCATTTTTAGAATGTAAGAAATAAGTCCATGTAAACCTAGAAAAATCATCTACAATTACCAAACAGTATCTTTTCTTTTAAAGGCTCATGATTTTTACTGGGCCAAACAGATCCATGTGCAGCATTTTCAAGCACTTGGTTGTTTTGGACTCTTCAATGGACTTAAGTGAGCTTTCATGTTGTTTGCCTTTTAAACAGGAAACAGAATGCTCAGGACATGTGAACAATTTTTGTGGAAGACCTCTTACAAGGCCTTGTTTTGACATAGCAGTGATTGTCTTGAGATTTGTGTGCCCCAATCTTCTATGCCATAGTTCTGTCTCTTTTTCAGAGGCAGCTGAGAACAGACAGGCATCAGTCATAGGGCTCAGTTTTGACAAATCAACTACATAAACATTGCCACTTCTTTGAGCAACAAGTTTGGTTTTTCCATTGGCTATTATTTCTTCAATCTTTTTGACCATTTCTGGTCCAACAATTTTGCAACTCTCCTTAGTAAAGAATGACCCATGGCCTTTGTCACTCATTTATGAGACACTAAGGAGGTTGACTTTCAGATTATCAATTAAATTAACATTTTCAAACTTGACTTTTCCAGACTGAACTGTTCCAGACCCCAAAACCTTACCCTTACTATTATTACCAAAAGATATATCACCCCCTCTATGAGTTTTGAATTCTTTGAGTAGGGCTCTACATCCAGTCATGTGCCTAGAGCCTCCACTATCTACATACCAAAGACTATCTAAGCATGCAGAAGCTCCCTGCACATCAAGTAAATAATTAGTTCAGGAGGGTCTCCAAAGCCAATAATGTCACACCCCGACCACGTGGAACATACAAAACGTGGCGGAAATGTCGGGGAGTGTTGTAACAGAATTAATTGTTTCAAATCCATGGCAATTGAAGTTTCGTTTTATTGATTAAAAGTGTTACCATGTCTTAACAAACAAGGAAAAACAACATAATTAACTAGTCTTGCATCTTTTATTGTCACTAAAGCCCAAGTCTGCCTATATGTATCTTGATCATCTTATGCAACAGCTCCTGAAAAACACATGTGAAAATAGGTACGTCAGCATAAAAATGCCTGTGAGATACATAGGTTTTGTGAAAATAGGTTCCATGACTTATGTTTGAGAAAATGTTTAGTCATGAACCTTGTAATTTGCTTTGTTTTGTAAATCATTTGAAATTCGATAAGATCAGATGATATGTATAAATAAATGAATAATGTATGGTTAAATGAATAACCATAGTAAAAATGGATTTTGTATAAGATAAGTTGTATGTAAAACAATGTCTTGTGAAAAGTATGTTATTTGTATAAAATGTTATATGTATCAAACTGAAATGATTCAAATAACGCTACAATATGTAATACCATACAAACACTTATATATAGGAAGTACCAGCGGCGTATCCACCATGCTTGTATCATATTACACACGCATCGTTACTTAATCACTTAATCAAACCAAACAATGTCAAAATGTCTATGTCAAATATCCATGTCAAATGTCTATGTCAAAATGTCACGTATGGCAAGTGAAATGTCTCAACTAAACCATATGCACAAAAACAAATTATTGAAGTAAAACTTGGTTTAAATCAAAGTTATGTTTTGTGGGAAATGCATGATCAAATGTCAATCATGTTAAAATGTCTATGCCGAAATGTCTATGTCAAATACGGTTCACACGGTTCACAGATACAAACGGTTCACAGATATCAACGGATCACATTCAAATGATTACAACGGTTCAATATGTAGTATAATGTGTTCATATGCTGGATAAGCATATGCAACAGAAAAGCAACGTAAAACAATGTACTAAGTACGCACACAATGGGCATACATAGCATGAAATGTAATGTAGAACGATGTACTAAGTACGCACACAATGGGCATACATAGCATGAAATGTAATGAAATCATGTACTATAATGTACTAATGAACATAGCAAGTATATGATGTCAAAACAGGAAAGCATGAAAGTAACAAGTAGGCACATGTGTTCCACCCCAAAACAGTTTGGAAAACAGTAAAAGAGGGGTCTATGTACTCACCTGAGATTGCTCAGTAGTCCTTGAGTAACAACTAAACAATGCTAGAGATCGCGGATATCAAACGGCACCTAGTATAGGTAGCTACATTAATAAACCGGACCTAAATCGGAAGATCGGGTAGCATTAGGGTTTGTAAACCAAACGAGTGTAGAGACTCGTGTCATTTGGTTTAACAAAGCCTATATACTAAATGAAACTTAACCTAAGTGTCTACGACCCATTACGACCCGTTTAGGTAGCTTATGCTACTTTAACGCGTCGTTCGCGTGAAACGCGTTCGGACCGCCTAACTAGCCCTATGACAAGTGTTATATGCCTAAACATATTACATAATCAGTTATGTGACAAAGGTTTAGGTTACATATGCTTAATTACCAATTATACATGAAAAGGGTATTCTGGTAATTTACCTAAGGCATATAAACTACCTATCATACAACTACTTAAACGATGTGACCATAGGGTATAACCTCGGAAGGTTATTCCCTACACTATGGTCACCTAATGTATTTGGTCGGATCCTAATGATCGACCAAACTGGGTCGGGTTCGAAGGTATAGGCGATTTATTAGATCGCCTACCCTACGACCCTAGACAACGTGGTAATCAGTGGGCATAGTCCCAAGGGACTATGACCAACGTGATTACACTCACGTTGCGAAGTTCAAACGAACTTCGCATTGACCATTACTGGTCAACGCTGAAAGTCAAACAAAGTTTGACTTTCTGACTCGAAAAGCAGTAAAATAAGGAAAAGAACGAAAGAATACTTACGAAGGGTCCCCGAATGCTAACCCAGATCAAAATAGCTCAGGTATGAAACGAAGGTTCCAACTTAGAGCTTTCTTAATCAAATTTGTGGGTTTTTGGGGTTGAGGGTGGATGGGTATTTATAGGATAAGCACCACCGTTAGGATCGTTTGTCGATTATCGTGCCTTAATCTCGTGCGTACACTTGTCACAAAGGTTATGGAGCCACATATGCTCCTAATCTTAGTGATTAAGCAAGTTGCAAACATGTGGTTGTGGTTTAATTGGGTTGCAACTTGCATTTAAACACTGAATCTGGTCCAGATAGGGGCTCGCGTGACGCCAAGGACCCTCGCGTCACGCTAGGCCCCTGTTTTGGCAGATTTTTTGCAGAAATGGTCCCTGTTGTGTTTTTAAGCGATTTTCGATGCGTTTGAACCCCGTTAACCTCATTTCAAGGCTCTAAAATGAAGTTAAAGTATAGGGAACTCAAAACATGCTCAAAAATATCTAGGATGTCGGTTCGTTTGGCCGTACGAACGCGATGTTCGCTTCATTACGACGGAATGCGCATAAGCGCGAAAAACGATCCAAATGACGCAACGAATGGATTTTTCTTAAGGCGAACACTAAAATATAATGTAGTCATGCTCACATAAATTTTTGGATGTCCGGATGTATTCAGAACGTAAGTTATGCGCGAAAATGCAAACTTGTGCACTTTTTGACACTTTTAGTCCCTGAATGACACAAAAGTTTATTTTAGCACACCGAACCCCTCAAAGCCTATTTCTAAGCTATGTAAAGGATATTTAAGGTGTGTTTAACTTATGGTCATGTTCCGGAATGTTCGTTACAGTTCAAATTGACATACTTTCGCAGTTTGTCAACTTTAGTCCCTGTAAGCGATTTAACTTGTTTTTGCCATACCAAAGCCTTCAAAACTTATTTCTAAGTTATGTGAAGGTTATTTAAGGTATGTTAAGCCTATTTCACTATTCCGGAGTGTTCGTTGCATTAAACTGGTTATATTTACGCATCAGTGCGTGTATAACCTTCCAGAAAGCGATTTAGAGCTTGAAATCGAACAAGAGTTGATATGTGTAAACGATGCACATATTTTTACAAATCCCAAGTATGAAATACAATATTTCACTGGTTGGGCATTTGTTTGATGGTTGAAATGACACAGGTGTTACAGTCTCCCCTACTTTAGGAAATTTCGTCCCGAAATTAATTCGTAGGAGTCTGTCTATGACTTTGTTTCAAATAGTCATCAAAGATATGTAAAGCATAATCTGATTATTTTCCTCAACGGATATTTTTCAGAAGCGAAAATGAACGAACAGGGTCATTTTCTTCAACGGGTTCTTCGGAAATGGAAAATAAAGGAATTAACTAAACGGATATTCATTTCTCTCAACGGATATTCTTCAGAACGAAAATGAACAAACGGGGTCATTTTCCTCAACGGTTTGTTCTTCAGAATTTGAAATGAAAGAAAAATCAACGGATATTCATTTCCTCAACGGATAAATCTTCAGAAACGAAAATGAACTAACGGAGTCATTTTCAACGGTTATTTCCTCAGAGTTGGAAATGAAGGATTACACAACGGATATTCATTTCCTCAACGGATAAATCTTCAGAAACGAAAATGAACTAACGGAGTCATTTTCAACGGTTATTTCCTCAGAGTTGGAAATGAAGGATTACACAACGGATATTCATTTCCTCAACGGATATTCTTTAGAACGAAAATGAATGGATAATTCATTTTCCTCAACGGCTATTCTTCAGAATGGAAATGAAAAGATAAACAACGGATATTCATTTCCTCAACGGATATTCTTTAGAACGAAAATGAATGGATAATTCATTTTCCTCAACGGTTATTCTTCAGAATGGAAATGAAAAGATAAACAACGGATATTCATTTCCTCAACGGATATTCTTCAGAAGTGAAAAATGAATAGCTAGTTCATTTTTCCTCAACGGGTGCTTCATCAAAATTGGAAATGAATAGGGTTAACTCTTGATACATGATAGAACTTGCTGTGATTTCTGTGCACTAAATTCCATAATTATGTATGCATCCATAATTACGTAATTCCTTGCACAGTCCGCACAGTTTGTTTTGAAATGTTGTGGGGAAAGATATCAAACCTGAGATGAGAGTGACTAGACTACCATAGGGTCCTTTTAATTAGATCAACAGAGGATCTTCTTAATTAGGCCACTAAGGAGTCCTTTCAGCTATATCATCACATGATATCCCTAATCAGATTTTTGGATCAATCTGTTTAACTAGACCACAAAAGGGGTCTAATTATGAAGTAGTACATTATAATCCAAGGGACTTTAACTACAACGTAGAAGTCCATTAAGGATTTAAGTAGTACCTTTGGGTATCCTACTATGAATCTCTTGCACAAAGATATGTAAGATTTTACGAGGATTTGAACAACATAAATTGGATCACCTGACACATAAAGGATAACACATAAGCACATAACCACATAATTGTTTAATTGTTATTTTTCTTGTTATTGATTGCCATTAACTTGGCGCCTCTTACATCGTTTCTCTTGGAAGAAACGGGTACTTAGGATTTTCGTGGAAACGCAAGAGATTATACAAGGGAAGAAATTTGGAAGTAGTCTGTTCTTCAAGGAATGCGGTTCCTTGATTGTCGGTATTGTAGGGGATATGTTTATACATGCAACCACATAAACATATTGAAATGTAAATGAAAGATTTATTTATAAACAACAATAACAACAACTGTTTCATAGATTGTGATAAAAGAAAATAATACACAAGGCTCGATTATTTTCTAAACAGCGTTATCTTCTGTCGGTCAGATACTCATCCCTGCGCTGGATTTGCATCAGCAAGTCTTGGGCAATTTCTACTAAAATGGCCCATCTCGCCACAGTTGTAGCAAGATCCCAGTGGGAAACGAGCTTGAGCAGGATTGTTGTTAATCTGATTTGGTGCTGCTGCTGTTGGGCAAACCCTCGCTGTATGACCTGTAAGTCCGCAAACTTGGCATGTGCGGCACTTCACCCCAGCATGATGATGTAGGCCACATTGGTTGCACAAAGGTGCAGTTCCATTGTAGGGTTTCCTGGCAGGGGGTTGAGCTGGTTGGTTGGGGACGGCTTGATCATTGTGAGCGACCACGGCGAAGTTCTGAGAAGCCTTTCGCTTCTTTGACTTCTTAGAGGATCCAGTCTGTTCATCCATGGTCTTTGATTCCTCGATTGGTTTCGATTCCTCGACCAGTTTCTTGTCACCCTTTCGGAAAAGCTTACGTTTCCTGATCTGCGATTCAGTCAAGGTTGCAGATAACTCAATGGCCTGCCTAACAGTAGTAGGGTTGTTACCAGTCAAAATGTCTTGTATTGAGTCGGGAAGGCCATCAACGTACTTTTCGATCGCCTTATCCAAAGGCGTGACCATGTTTGGGCATAACAGACTTAACTCCTCATAACGGTCCGTGTAGGCTCGATGCTCACCGCTGTCTTGCTTAAGATCATCAAATTCCCTTTCCAAAGCCCTGATCTCGTGACGAGGACAAAACTCCTTCATCATGAGAGTCCTAAGTTCGGCCCATGTCTGTGCTAGAGCAACTTCTGCACCACGATCTCTCATAACCCCATTCCACCACGTAAGGGCTCTCTTCTGGAACACACTCGAAGCAAACTCGACCTTGCGATTGTCAGGACACTGCACATGGCGGAAAGTATTCTCAATGCTCTCGAACCATTGAAGAAGCCCAGTCGCTCCCTCAGAACCACTAAACTTGAGTGGTTTCGCCGAGTTAAAACTCTTGAAGTTGCACGGACCATTGTTGTTGTTGTTGGCTTGATTCCATAGAGCAAAGAGGTTTGGGAATTGAGCAGCCATTTGCTGTGCAATGATTTCTGCCAGCTCGGCAGTCGCTATCTGGTTTTCGCGTCGAGGAGGCATTCTAAAAGAGAAAACATGAAAGGAAACGAGTGAGAGAATTTAGACGAAAAGAATGAGATGAAACAAATCTGATGAAAGCAATGGATAGTGGTCATTTGTTTGTTACTACAAAGCAACAAACGACCTCGGTGAATAATCAAAGTGAATAGGTCAAAAATAATGTATCGCGAAGACATGCTCGCCTATAAGTGAACACTCATCCCAAGAATTCCCAGGTAAGCACAACTGGTCTCGCGTCTGGTTGAGATGTATACGAGGTGCTTGCCTAGACAGAAAACTCAGAATACAGGCATTCACCCTTCCAGTTTGCACGTGTTCACATTATTTAAAACCCAAAACCTTGACGAGATTTTTGAAAACTCAAAGGGGTTCAAAACCTTATAATAGAGGGTTCAAAACCTAGTAATCAATCATCCTAGAACAGATGATTAGTTTTCAAAGCGGTTTTGAAATTTATGTTCTAGTTGTGGTCGTCGCCTAAGGATAGGTGACAGTATTGTTTTATGACTAAACGCAAGTAAACTCGCGTTAGGGTCCTAAGAAAGTTATAGACTAGGTCAAAGCATTACTAATAACCTAATTCCCTATAACCATTGGCTCTGATACCATCTTTTCTGTCACACCCCGACCACGTGGAACATACAAAACGTGGCGGAAATGTCGGGGAGTGTTGTAACAGAATTAATTGTTTCAAATCCATGGCAATTGAAGTTTCGTTTTATTGATTAAAAGTGTTACCATGTCTTAACAAACAAGGAAAAACAACATAATTAACTAGTCTTGCATCTTTTATTGTCACTAAAGCCCAAGTCTGCCTATATGTATCTTGATCATCTTATGCAACAGCTCCTGAAAAACACATGTGAAAATAGGTACGTCAGCATAAAAATGCCTGTGAGATACATAGGTTTTGTGAAAATAGGTTCCATGACTTATGTTTGAGAAAATGTTTAGTCATGAACCTTGTAATTTGCTTTGTTTTGTAAATCATTTGAAATTCGATAAGATCAGATGATATGTATAAATAAATGAATAATGTATGGTTAAATGAATAACCATAGTAAAAATGGATTTTGTATAAGATAAGTTGTATGTAAAACAATGTCTTGTGAAAAGTATGTTATTTGTATAAAATGTTATATGTATCAAACTGAAATGATTCAAATAACGCTACAATATGTAATACCATACAAACACTTATATATAGGAAGTACCAGCGGCGTATCCACCATGCTTGTATCATATTACACACGCATCGTTACTTAATCACTTAATCAAACCAAACAATGTCAAAATGTCTATGTCAAATATCCATGTCAAATGTCTATGTCAAAATGTCACGTATGGCAAGTGAAATGTCTCAACTAAACCATATGCACAAAAACAAATTATTGAAGTAAAACTTGGTTTAAATCAAAGTTATGTTTTGTGGGAAATGCATGATCAAATGTCAATCATGTTAAAATGTCTATGCCGAAATGTCTATGTCAAATACGGTTCACACGGTTCACAGATACAAACGGTTCACAGATATCAACGGATCACATTCAAATGATTACAACGGTTCAATATGTAGTATAATGTGTTCATATGCTGGATAAGCATATGCAACAGAAAAGCAACGTAAAACAATGTACTAAGTACGCACACAATGGGCATACATAGCATGAAATGTAATGTAGAACGATGTACTAAGTACGCACACAATGGGCATACATAGCATGAAATGTAATGAAATCATGTACTATAATGTACTAATGAACATAGCAAGTATATGATGTCAAAACAGGAAAGCATGAAAGTAACAAGTAGGCACATGTGTTCCACCCCAAAACAGTTTGGAAAACAGTAAAAGAGGGGTCTATGTACTCACCTGAGATTGCTCAGTAGTCCTTGAGTAACAACTAAACAATGCTAGAGATCGCGGATATCAAACGGCACCTAGTATAGGTAGCTACATTAATAAACCGGACCTAAATCGGAAGATCGGGTAGCATTAGGGTTTGTAAACCAAACGAGTGTAGAGACTCGTGTCATTTGGTTTAACAAAGCCTATATACTAAATGAAACTTAACCTAAGTGTCTACGACCCATTACGACCCGTTTAGGTAGCTTATGCTACTTTAACGCGTCGTTCGCGTGAAACGCGTTCGGACCGCCTAACTAGCCCTATGACAAGTGTTATATGCCTAAACATATTACATAATCAGTTATGTGACAAAGGTTTAGGTTACATATGCTTAATTACCAATTATACATGAAAAGGGTATTCTGGTAATTTACCTAAGGCATATAAACTACCTATCATACAACTACTTAAACGATGTGACCATAGGGTATAACCTCGGAAGGTTATTCCCTACACTATGGTCACCTAATGTATTTGGTCGGATCCTAATGATCGACCAAACTGGGTCGGGTTCGAAGGTATAGGCGATTTATTAGATCGCCTACCCTACGACCCTAGACAACGTGGTAATCAGTGGGCATAGTCCCAAGGGACTATGACCAACGTGATTACACTCACGTTGCGAAGTTCAAACGAACTTCGCATTGACCATTACTGGTCAACGCTGAAAGTCAAACAAAGTTTGACTTTCTGACTCGAAAAGCAGTAAAATAAGGAAAAGAACGAAAGAATACTTACGAAGGGTCCCCGAATGCTAACCCAGATCAAAATAGCTCAGGTATGAAACGAAGGTTCCAACTTAGAGCTTTCTTAATCAAATTTGTGGGTTTTTGGGGTTGAGGGTGGATGGGTATTTATAGGATAAGCACCACCGTTAGGATCGTTTGTCGATTATCGTGCCTTAATCTCGTGCGTACACTTGTCACAAAGGTTATGGAGCCACATATGCTCCTAATCTTAGTGATTAAGCAAGTTGCAAACATGTGGTTGTGGTTTAATTGGGTTGCAACTTGCATTTAAACACTGAATCTGGTCCAGATAGGGGCTCGCGTGACGCCAAGGACCCTCGCGTCACGCTAGGCCCCTGTTTTGGCAGATTTTTTGCAGAAATGGTCCCTGTTGTGTTTTTAAGCGATTTTCGATGCGTTTGAACCCCGTTAACCTCATTTCAAGGCTCTAAAATGAAGTTAAAGTATAGGGAACTCAAAACATGCTCAAAAATATCTAGGATGTCGGTTCGTTTGGCCGTACGAACGCGATGTTCGCTTCATTACGACGGAATGCGCATAAGCGCGAAAAACGATCCAAATGACGCAACGAATGGATTTTTCTTAAGGCGAACACTAAAATATAATGTAGTCATGCTCACATAAATTTTTGGATGTCCGGATGTATTCAGAACGTAAGTTATGCGCGAAAATGCAAACTTGTGCACTTTTTGACACTTTTAGTCCCTGAATGACACAAAAGTTTATTTTAGCACACCGAACCCCTCAAAGCCTATTTCTAAGCTATGTAAAGGATATTTAAGGTGTGTTTAACTTATGGTCATGTTCCGGAATGTTCGTTACAGTTCAAATTGACATACTTTCGCAGTTTGTCAACTTTAGTCCCTGTAAGCGATTTAACTTGTTTTTGCCATACCAAAGCCTTCAAAACTTATTTCTAAGTTATGTGAAGGTTATTTAAGGTATGTTAAGCCTATTTCACTATTCCGGAGTGTTCGTTGCATTAAACTGGTTATATTTACGCATCAGTGCGTGTATAACCTTCCAGAAAGCGATTTAGAGCTTGAAATCGAACAAGAGTTGATATGTGTAAACGATGCACATATTTTTACAAATCCCAAGTATGAAATACAATATTTCACTGGTTGGGCATTTGTTTGATGGTTGAAATGACACAGGTGTTACAAATAAGGCTTTGGATGGGGTCACAACAGTGTCAGTGTCAAGTCCAGGAATATGGACAGTGGTTAGATCAGGGGATTGAGCAGATTTTGAAACTTGTTTCTCTAACCACTGTTGGAGACCATTTCCTGTCAGATGTTGAAACCCATAAGGATGCCTATTCACTTTTGGTTTAGGGGGCCTTTTGTAGGCCTCATAAACATGTGGGACCCTTGGGTATGGTGGTTGACCTTTTCCTCTTTGGAATTGGTTAGCAGGTGGTGCATCTATTACTTGCACATCTCTTGGAGCAGTGTTTTTGTTCAGCTGTTTTGACAGATACAAATGGTTGTTGTTTCATGACAGGTTGTTTTGATGAACTCATGGGAGTTTTTCAAGTGTACTCATTTCTTTTGACATCAAAGGTCTTGAGATACACACACTCCTGAGTAACATGGTTGGTTTTACCACAGACAGAATAGCTATTTGAAGGCTTAATGATGCTTGTTTTGTTAATGTCATAAGCTTTTAAATGAAAACAATCTTTTGTTGAATGATTTTCTTTTCACAAAAGTCACAAAACAAGTTTTTAACCTTTTCACTATTTTTCTTCTTTTCAGACTCCTTTGCAACAGAGTTTTGAACTACTGTTGGAATGTCCTTAAGAGGAATCATCTTAGCCTTAGGTGCTTTCACACCTTCAACTATTGTAAAATCCATGGGTTTGAAATTCTTAAGGATGTCACACTCATCTGACCAAGTGGGTTTGAATTGATACTTTTCAAGCTCCTCAAAAGTTGAGGACCCCTCTGGTCTTTCAAGAGTGATTTTGTTACCATTTTTATCAGTTATTTTTATTTCTTGACTATCCTTGTTTGTTGGTATTATCTTAACAGTATTTTGAACAGATTCATTTGCAGCAGTGTTTTCAACTTGGTCATTTTCTTTCTGAAACCTATGCCAAAATTTACATTGCTTTTGATCTGTTTTTCAAGCATAACTTCATAACCTTTGCAGGATTCCACCCATTTTTCACATGTGATTTGGGTGGATTCCAACTCTTTTTTACAGGTTTGATATTTTTCTATCATAGCCTGGAGCTGGTCCTTGGTTATGCTATGCTCATGCTTGAGGCTGCAAATTTCACTTTCCTTTTCAAACAATTTGTTTTTAAGTTCTTTGATAGACCTTTCAAATTGTATTTCTTCTTTTAAGGTCTTGTCTCTAAGGTTTTCATTCACCTCTTTAACATTAGCAAATGCTATGATGCATTTGTCTGAACATAGGTTTTTCAAGACCTGTGGTGATACCTTAGTTGCAGTCATCATGGCACAATCACAAACATTTTCACAATCACTGTTGTTCTCTTTTTCTTTCTCTTTCTCTTCTTCCTTGCACCATGGGTCAGCAAGAGGCTCTAACAGTGGTTTGACTTCCTTCTCCATCAGATGTTCACCAACAACAGCAATAGTACTTCAGCAATCTCATCCACTGTTTCAGCACTGGATTCTCCTTCTTCAGTTTCCAGCACTTCAAGAATTGACTCTAATGCTACAAAACAAAATTCATCACTAGAAGCATCATTCTTAGCAAATAGAGCAAAGTTTTCATCAGTTAATTCATCAGGCATGCTACTCCAATCAACAAAGCCTTGGGTAAAGAAGCATTGCTGACTGGCCTCTACTGGAGCAGATGTTTATGCAGCATGTTGTGCAGGTTGTTGCACTTGGCTAAGGAACTGGGGCTTGGACATATTGTATTTGAGGAACAGTGGTTTGAACATATTGCACTGGAATAGGTGTTACAGGGTGTGCATAGTGAGCAGTGTTTACATGAGCAGCAGGGGTATTTTGGTAATAGTGCACAGTGTTTTGTGAGTTTTGAGGTCTAGGGCTAGGGTGTGTTATGATTGGTCCACTGTTTTGGTTACTTCTACACTTTCTAGCAAAGTGTCCTAGCCTGTTACACTTGTAGCACTTTATCTTTGATTTATCCAACCCAACTTTCAAGTTCCCATGTAACCCTGGAAATGTTCTCCCTGTTCTTTTATAGAACTTGCTGGTTCTTACACTCAGCAGTGCTAATTGATGCAATATGTCCATTTCCTTTAGATCAGTGGGATCAATATGCTGGAGATCATTGAGTTCAAAGCATAAATTGTCAGAATTCTGATTTTCACTACTAGCTGTGAAAGCATAGTTAGCCGAGTAAGAATCAGAGTTGTTAAAATCTCCACAAGCAGTTATGTCAATGTAATGATCATAACTCTGATCCTTACTACTACCAAAATCCTCTTGACCAAGAAGTGTTGTGCTACCAAATGAGTAGTCATCAGCAACCTTCCCTGACTCTTGTAACTTCTTTTTCTGATTCAACTCTCTCTCATAGGTGAGGAGTCGACCATGAAGTTGAGTCAGTGTTAAGTCTTTGAACCCAACTGAATTTCTTGTTACAAAAGCAATTGTGTCCCATTTTTCAGGAAGTGACCTAAGAAACCTACTATTTACGGTTGATTTTGTAAGTTCAACTTTAACAAGTTTCAGTTCACTAATCAGACAACTAAAATGTTCAAATGCTGTGTTAGAGATTCTCCTTTCACATGATGGGAAACTTAAAAAAATCAGTTTCAGAAAATACCGGGTTTGTCCTTGGAGATGAGCAACAAAGGTACCATCATCCAACCATGAACCACTTGGTGCCTATGACAAACAACCAAACAAAAGGATTCTAGTTTAGATCAGGTAAATTAGAAAAAAAAAAAAAAAAAAAGAAGAACAAAGGAAACGAAAACTAAATGCAAAGCCTTATGCAACAACTTATTAGTTGATAATCAAGAGCTTTCTGTAGTTGTTCCACCACCTTCTTCATTGTTGGACGTTCATTCCCGCTCTGCAAACATTGGTACGCAATGGTCGAAAACGTAAGTAAGGAAACTTTGTTTATCTGTGTTTCTAGCTCAGAGTAAATAATCTCATCTAATGTTTTCCTGCCCCAATGTGTTTTGACCAAATTAATTAAAAATTCACGCTTGTCCTTGTACTTTGTAACACGAATTAGCCTTCCACACAGAACTTCAAACAATACAACCCCAAAAGAGTATACATCAGATTTTTGTGTGAGGAACCCGGTATTCAAGTAGTCTGGATCGATATATCCAATTGTCCCACAAGCATTAGAGATAAGAAAAGTAGACTCCATATTTGCAGGGCTCATTCTGGACAACCCAAAATCAGAGATTTTAGCTTTCCAGTGTTCATCCAAAAGAATGTTTGAGCTTTTGACGTCGCGATGGAGAATTCTACAATGAGGTTCAACATCACCATGAAGATACTATAAACCACGAGCAGCATCTAGACAAATATGAAGTCGTTGGATCCATGTTAGATCCGGGTTGTTTAAGTGTTTTTCCAGACTCCCATTGCTTTCATGCTTGTAAACAAGCATCTTCTTCCCATCTTCATGGCAAAATCCAAGAAGCGAGACGATGTTTTCGTGTTTATAAACTGAAAGTAAGGCAATCTTTGTTTTAAATTCGTGGTCTCCTTGCCCTTGCCAAGGATCCAACATCTTTATGGCGATGTCGCCATGTTTTACAGAATTGCCTTGGTAGACCTTCCCAAACCCACCCGTTCCAATGAGATTGCGTTTGGAAAATCCATTAGTCGCATTTGATAATTCTTGGAGAGGAATCTGCAAGTGCTTCACTTCTTCTTCAATGGAAGACATGATCTTGTATTTAAGTATTGTGATTAATTAAAAGCTTAGAAGGAGCTGACAATAGTTTTGAATCTGAAGAGAATGCCACTCTTTTTAATAGAGATGAAACACGTTTCACAAAATATTAGCTTAATTTATAAACTTGAACACGTTTTGACTATTTTATGTTGTGTTTGTTCTAGAAAAACATATTTAATAATGATACACAATCTATGTTTCACAAAAATATCGATTATATTTATATTATTGTGATTAAGTTATAAACCTTGACATACATTCAAATTCTACTTTCAATCAGTTTAAATTTAATAGTAGTAATAATAATTTTCATCGTCATCAAAGTCAGTAAATCTCACCAATAGCAAAGCTAAGGTAGGGTCTAAGGAGGATAGATGTAGACAGCCTTACCTCTTCCCCGTAGAAATAGAGAGGCTGCTTTCAGTGAGACCCCTGGCTCGATTGTAGTTTTGTATCAAGTCTTGGACCTAAGACACATAACACTCAAACAATCGGAACAGAGACTGATTGGCGCATGTACCCTGTGTCTTTCAGCTATCAACGTCACCACATGAGACAAGATTAACCATCCGCTGCTTTTAACGTTATTTTCACGAAATTAGTAAAATAACGTAAAATTAATACCATTTCACTTTTGCCCCCCGAGCGCCTACACATATATACATTATATGTGCACACCGCAAGCGGGGCAAGTAGTAATAATAATTATACTAACTATTAATAGTCTAACACCTATAAACATTAAGTTTAAGCATAAAATTCTCAAAGTACGGTTGGTAGTAATCAAAACTCTTAGACCATGCATAGTGGTAAGGGTGAATAATGCCCCCACCCTTGGGCATTTTCCGCCATATGGCAGGTTGTCCAGTCAGCAAGGGGCATTATTGGGCGTTTTTCTAAAATGGGTGTAGTGGAGATGTGTGTATTATGTTAAAAAGGGGTTTAAAGAATTAAATAAAACAAAAAACTAACAAAAAAAGGGATTGGTCAAGAAATAGTGGGATACATCTGATTGACCACCCAAAACCCATTTGAGCATGTTTTAAATAGGGGTGTGATAAATACACCCAATATAAGGATAAATTTACCCATTAGTCAAACTTGATCCAAATTTGTCGTTAAAAAAAAGTCAAACTTGGTAATGATTAAGCCCTTTATTACATTGGGTGTTGTTAAATACACCTAAAAAATCAAACTTTTTTTACTTTTACCAACAAGTCAAGCCATTTCATTTAACTTTTTAACTTTTTTTTCATAAACCAACTTTAATACTTTAATGGACCAAGTTTCCATAAAGCAATTTTATTTAATAAAGGGTTTTTTTTTAAACTAACTTTTTCTCACTCCTAATCTTATTGGGTAAAGTAATTTTCTTTTAAGGGTATCCGGGGCACCCTTCGGGGACCCCTTCGGTGACCATAGTCCCCGATCGGGAACACCGCCGCCGTCGGTGCGGGGACCCGAATCGGGGGGTGATTTCGGCCCTTCTTCCCCGCTTTGAAATGGCACAAAGTTTCATGAACGGTCTTGTGGCAACGGTCGACTTTTTAAAAAAAAAAAAAAAAAAAAATTCACTTTTTAAACAAATATAAATAACCACATCCACTTCACTATTTTTTATACTCTCAAACCACACCCACTTCTTATTTTTTATACTCTCAAACCACACCCACTTCTTATTTTTTATACTCTCAAACAACACCCACTTCACTAAATGGATCCCAGGTTCCCGATTTTTCCTCCCCTACCCGACTTTCCCGACGATGAAGGTGAACCGTCAAACGATAGTAGCTTAATTTTCTTCCAAAATCTCATCCAACAAGCGGAGCTACTAGACACGGCATCGTCTAGTAAAAAAAAAGTTGTCCCTCGAGATCGTGAGGGTGGCCATGAGACACTCATGGCCGATTATTTTGTTGAAAATCCAAAATTTAATGTCGATATTTTTCGTCACAGGTTTCGTATGTCCAAGTCTTTGTTCCTAAAAATTGTTAGTGACGTCGAAGCGTACGACGAGTGGTTTCAAGAGGGCTTGGACGGGAGAATGAAGAAAAGTTTCACGCCGTTGCAAAAGGTTACTTCTGCGATTAAACAACTTGCAACCGGTAACCCACCAGACGAAAACGACGAGTATTTAAAGATGTCTGAAAGGACCTCTCGTGAGTGCCTTGAATATTTCTGCCAGACGGTCTGTGCAATGTATGCCGGTGAATTCTTACGTAGACCAACGAGCCACGACGTTGCGCTATTGTATCAGGCTCATGAGGACAGACATCACCTACCTGGTATGTTGGGTAGTCTGGATTGTACACACTTCGTCTGGAGAATGTGCCCCACAGAATTGCGTGGACAATATATGAGAGGCGATCATCAATACCCGACGGTTATGTTAGAGGCTGTGGCGTCTCAAGATTTGTGGATTTGGCATGCTTTTTGTGGCCCGCCGGGTGCACAAAACGACATCAACGTGCTCCAACAATCTCCGTTATTTCTTACTCAACGAAACGGAACGGCGCCATATTGTCCATTTCAGGTGAACGACCACTTATACAAACGCGGGTATTATCTTACTGATGGGATCTACCCTACCTGGTCCGTGTTTGTGAAGTCTTTTCCATATCCTCACATCCCGAATGAAAAAAAGTTCAAGAGGCAACATGAGGCCGCAAGAAAAGATGTGGAACGGGCGTTTGGTGTGTTAAAGGCGAAGTGGGGAATACTAAAGCGTCCAATGCGTTCCAAAACGGTGAAAAAGATAAGGTTACTCGTGTATACGTGCATTATTTTACATAACATGATTATAAAAGACGACGGAAGGGCGATAGCACCGGTACACATTCAAGATCCTCCAGTCGAACCCGTCTTCGCTGAAACAGCTTATAGCGAGCTCATTGACGAAGACACGCATTGGAGACTAAAACATGATCTCGTTGAGCATCTCGGACGTTTAGATCTACCTCACCTTGAAGTGAGTTCCGACGACGAGTAGTTTGTTTTTATATTTTTCTAGTTTGAATGTAATTTTTATTTTTCTAGTTTGAATGTAATTTTTATTTTTCTAGGTTGTTTTTTTTTTTAATTTAATGAAATTTCTTTTATTTAATTTTTATTTTTATTAATATTTTTTTTAATTTATAAACATGCATAAATAAAAATAAAAATAAAAAAATAAAAAAAACCCAAGTCACCTATTAGGGGAGTGCCGCCATCAAAATGTGGTGTTAGGGGAGTTTAAGAGGGGAGTTGACGTGGCACTATCTGATTGGTGGTGTGTAAGAGAGGGGACTCACCTATTAGGTGAGTGCCCCTTGTACCCTAAAAAATATGTTATTTAGCATGAGTTAAAAGGAAAAAATTATAGTTCAACAAAAAACAGGTTCGTAAAAAACACCTATTTTGGTAAATATTTTTTAAAGTACTCATTTAGTTAAATAATTTTTCCAACTACACTCATTTGGAAAAAAAAAAAAAAACTTGTTTTCTCTCTCCTAATCCCACTCAATAAAAAGTACTTTAGCAATTTCATTATTAATGTCCAACATTGTATTTTTATTTTTTAACCCAACTTAAGTTATCTTTTTTTTTATTCCATCAATCTATTCTACTTTTTTATAACTCTTTCCTTATTTTTTTTATTCATCAATATAATATTATAGTATTTTCTTTTAGGAAAACGAACGAATCATCTCAAATATATTTAAAAGTGAAATAAAAAACATAAAAAAAGAATTGTACAAACATTTTCGTTCATTAATATAACAGGATCTTTTTCAACTATTTGATACCAATAAATTAAAATTTTATTTCTTTATTTTTAATTAAATGTATTTTTGGACTATTAAACTAAAAAAATTATGTCGTAATTTTTTTACAATAACTTATATTATATGCTATATTTACAAATACACAACTTTGTTTTACTGCTTGGGTTCAATATTATGTTTTTATGTAGCGTTTATTGTTTTGTTTTTAAATTAAATTATAATAAATGATGTCTGATTATAATATCGTGGGTTTCGAATTTTTATGTATTGTTTATATGTATTACTGTAGATTTTTACATGTCTTATCATACTAAATGTAGTGTTTATGTGTATTACTTTTTAAATTTTTACATATCTTATCATACTAAAAATTTGGCAAGCATTCTATTCCACTGAGACCCGCAATATATTTAGTATAAGAATAAAGTTCTGTGTTTTATTAAACCTACCATTATTTTTATCCTTTTTATTAAGAAAAAGACACAACTAATAGTTAAAAAACACCATTTTGGTAAATATTATTCAAGAAACACCATTTTGGTAAATATTTTTTCCTCCAACACTACTTTGGGAAAAAAAAACTCAATAAAACATAGTAATACTAATAATAGTATAACAAAATATAAAAAAGTAACAAAAGTATTATAAAATAAAATAAGATAAAAAACATAATCATTACTTTTGACTTTATAATAAAACATAATTATTACTTTTTACTTTATAATAAAATAATATAATAAAGTAGTTAATCATTACAAAATCATTACTAAAATTGACTTTTGGGTATATTAATCCTTGTGATGGGTATATTTATCACACCCCTATTACATTATTTAATTATAAAAGTCAAAAGTAATAATTATCAGCGGACTACGGATAGAGGGTGAATGGATTAACAACCCGTTTATCATAAAAGACGCCGTGGCGGCTTTTTTTGGGGATAGGTTTGCTGAACCATTGGGGCAAAGACCAAAATTAGTGTGTCCGAATCTGGCACAATTATCTGCATCACAAGCCGAGGCCATGGTTGGTCCGTTCACGATAGAGAAAATTAAAAAAGCAGTTTGGGATTGTCATGGTGATAGGGCACCGGGTCCTGACCGGGTGAATTTCAGCTTCATAAAAAGAAGCTGGGAAGGTTTTAAGCAGGATTTTGTTAATTTATTTAGCGAATTCCACCAGAACGGATCGATTAACAGTGGGTGTACTTCATCTTTTTTAGCTTTGATACCTAAATGCAGAGATCCCACAGGTTTGGCGGACTTTAGGCCTATTAGCCTCATTGGATGTATTAATAAAGTTATTTCTAAAGTGTTAGTCAATAGGCTGAAGGTTGTGATTCATATGCTAATCTTCGAAGAACAAACGGCTTTCCTCTCGAATCGTAGCATTTTAGATGGGCCGATTATCCTTAATGAAGTTGTATCTTGGTTGAAGAAGGCGAAGAAGAGAGGCATGATCTTTAAAGTAGATATTGAGAAAGCTTACGACTCGCTTAATTGGGATTTCCTGAGATCTATTATGTGCCAGATGGGATTCTCGCTCAAGTGGGTGGATTGGGTTATGGCTACAGTTACCACGGCGAAAGCTTCAGTTCTAGTAAACGGGTCACCAGCTCAAGAATTCGTGTGCCACATGGGGCTTAGACAAGGGGACCCCCTATCTCCGTTCTTGTTCGTAATAGGGGTGGAGGCACTTTCCGGGGTGATCAAACAAGCGACTACTTTGGGCTTATACCGGGGTACACAATGCACGACCAACGGACCAATGCTATCGCACTTTTTATATGCAGATGATGCGGTTTTTCTGGGTGAGCATTAACAGGATCATGCGATGTTTTTATTTGGCCTCAGGTTTGAAGGTTAATTTGGGAAAGAGCAGCTTATTCGGGATTGGGGTAGATGAGGCGGAGGTTAATGGTATGGCAACAATATTAAGGTGCAGAGTGGGTACACTTCCTTTCAAATACTTGGGACTACAAGTGGGAGCCAATATGAATTTAGCTCGAAATTGGAGGCCGGTCGTGGATACATTTAAAAGCAGGCTATCTTTATGGAAGGCGAACACGTTGTCGTATGGGGGCCGTTTGACACTTATCAAATCCGTACTCAGTTCTCTGCCAACCTATTATTTTTATTTGTACAAAGCACCTGTGCAGGTTATTAAAGAATTAGAACGGTTGCGTAAAGACTTCTTGTGGGGCAATACACCGGAACACCAAAGGTCGACGTGGGTAGCTTGGAATGACATCATGGCTCCTAAAGAGATGGGAGGGGCGGGTATCGGTTCCTTGAAAGAAGCTAACTTGGCTTTGCTTGCCAAATGGTGGTGGCGATTTAAAGTGGAAAATAATAGCATTTGGAAAAAGGTAGTATGGAGAATTCATCATAATAACAGGTCTTGGCCTCCTATTCCGGCTAAATTATCCATACCAAGGCCATGGAAACAGATCGTTGGGATTTCAAAAGAATTGACGGACCTTGGAATCAATTTGAGTTGTTGCCTACGGGCGGTGGTGGGTAATGGTTTTGGAACTTCCTTTTGGATGGATTGCTGGGCATCAGACGTTCCTTTATGCGTCTCATTCCCAACTTTGTTCCTCTTGGAGAGTAATAAAATAGCTCGGGTTGCGGATCGGGTAAAGGTTCAAGCCGGGGTGAGGTACGTGGCCTTCAGTTGGGTTCGGTGTCCGTATCAGCAGCAAGAGATTAAAGAGATGAATGATCTGGCGAAAATCCTGGACAACATTATTATAACAGGTGACGAGGATACGTGGAAATGGGCTATGGATGATTCCGGTACATTTACAGTCCGTGGAATAAGACACCGAATGAGGCCCAGATCGGACGGAGTTGCAAGGCAGTATCATTGTTGGAATAAATGGTGTCCGATTAAGGTAAACTTCTTGACATGGAGGTTATTTTTGAATCGACTTCCGACAAAGGCAACCCCCGCGAGACGTAATGTCCAATTAAGTAATACTTGCTGTGTGTTCTGTGAAGACTACCAGGAGTCCGGTGATCACTTATTTGCTGCGTGCAGTTTTGTGCAAACAGTATGGGAGAAGATATTCAGTTGGTGTCGTATCCCTACTGTCACACCCCGAATTTCCACGTGTCACCGGTGGGCCCGGTGGGGAGTATCGTGACGTCATGGTTGGCAACATAATAGTCAAACAACACAATATTAATATGCACAGCGGAAGCAATTGAAAATATAATACAACCGAATTTATTATTGTAATATCAAATGTCACAATATTCGGAAGTTTATCCACAGAAGGATCGTAAATAAAATGGAAACAATAGTTCAACAGACTTCAGGCATCTTAAGCTTGCGAGACTCTTTATTGATGCTAAGGAGACAATCCAGCCAATTACGTTTAGTACCTGCATTTAGTCTTTTTGGGAAAATACGTCAGTTTACACTGGTAAATACAATTAACTGACTCATTTTGAAAATGGTTTAAGAAAATTGATTTGGATGCACGTGGCACAAAATATCTTTTATAATTTGATTAAAATGCACAGAGGCAAAATTAACCTTTTATAACTTGGGAGAATTATTTAAATATTATAATCTTGTGAACGAATTACATGTTCCTTGTGCGTTCAGTAGCCCGGATCTTGTCCGGGTTAAAGATCAATAGACACTCCACAATATTCTTTTGTGCACTGACGGGTGTACGCCTACACCCCGCGCTTAAGTCATGGCCATTTCGTAAAATGATGCCGAGGATATCCGGGACATGGTTATTAACCCCCCAAAGTCTTTAAGTAACAAGACTGTTTAAACGAGCCGATCAAATTTATTCAATTACCCACTCAACGGTGGAGAATTTGATGCCCGATCAAGCGGTATGCTATATACCGTAACCCAAGCCCGTATAGGGAAAATAAGTTAAAAGTATTTACCTGAGCAAGTATAATTCACAATTAGCAAAATGCACGTAGCTTTTACTGGTCCTCCTAATCTGGAATGAAGGTTTTATAATAACCTATTAGAATCCTAACGGGTCTTTAATTAAGCTTAAGCTTAGACCGGCTAGTTTCAAAGATACGGTCCGTACGCACGATTAAGCGAAGACCGGATAGAATGTGATTTAGACCCGACAAGTTTGAAGACTTGTTTAATATGGGTTTATTATTCACATTCTGGATTTTGAGATAAAACCGTTAAGGTTTGACCCGTTTCGGCTAATTTATGTAAACTTGTTACATAAACCGAACCGTACGCGTAATAAGCGTGACGGGTATTCATGAGAGCTATATGCAGGTTTCCTAAGTTAATTATGCCTCAAATATGTTGTGACATCAGTAAGATGTCTTTCATTATGCCCGAAACGTGTTTAAACACAAACTAGGCCCCGTAGGGGTAGTTTGGTCATTTAAAAGTTTATAAAAGTGTTTAAGTGTTTAACTGAGTTACAGGTCTGATGTAATCAGTAAACATACTCAAATTAATGAGTTATAATAGTAGGATAAAGCATATATGTGAAATTTATCAGTTTTAACCAAACTATGCCCCGTAGGGGTATTTTGGTAATTTCACATAAGCCGAAAAGCTCAAAACTGGAGTCTGAGTTTATCAACCTTTGTTTAATGTTAAAATATTATACTTTGCCTCTTATATCAGTAGGTATCAACCCGGGTATGCTCAATAAAATTTTTAATACATACTATGCGTTAAAAACGCTTAATAAGGCGATTAAAGGCCATTTCCGGGTTCGATACTTAAATCTGATATTTTTATATTTCCAGAAGGGTTAAAATACTTTATTTATCATATGTGATCAGTAGCAAAAGGTTTGGAGTCGTTTAGATATGTAAAACTCATTTTATGGCCCGTAAGGGCAAAACCGACAATTACCGGATTAAGCCTACGACTACTAGTTATGCTCAGCCTAAAATTAATTAAAAATCTTTAAAAATCCCAAAATAATATATCGCATCAGTGGGTAAAAGATTTGATATAAAAAAGTAGGCTTAACTAGGCTATACGCTAATTACGCCATTTTATTAACATAAAGCTTTCATTTTGCGATAATGAGCATAACTCTTAATCTACAAATCAAACTGATGTCAAACTTTGCATACAAGTTTATATATTAGTAATTAAAGTTTCTACTCTTTTACATTTCCAAAAATCACGTTTTAAAGTAATAGGGGCATAACGGTCAACATATGAGCTATTAACGGAAACATGCGTATTAATTGGATAACAAATGAACCAAGGTGTATAATCACAGAGGGTTGTACTAACATGTAACCTAGTCCAATTAAAGCTCTGAGGCATTTCTAAAACATGCCTAAACGGGTCAGAACTGAAAGTCAAAGTGAAAGTCAAACTATGTGACTTTCGGTTCCGAACCGGGTATTTACAGGAATTTGTCGGGTTGAACATGTTTAGACATGTTCTTACACTTATTACCAAGTTATAACAATGATCCAACAGGATGTATATGCTCTATAATGTTAATTATGCATAAATGGCATTTTAAGTATCCTGTTGACTTTTTATAAACTAGTTTGACCCGACTTTTGACCTAGTTAGAGTGGTAATCAGGGGGAACCCTTTTGAGGGTTTATTACCCACATAATTGCCAACTTATAACTACTTTTAATTCGAGATATGACTGAGCCATTGTTGACTAATCTCGAAGTCAAACCGTAATTACGATGGTTTGACTTTTAGCTAAATAACTAAGCTAAACATTATTAAAGAAGGTTAAGTAACTTACTGAAGTCCTAAGCTTGATTAGTGACCACTTGGAAGCAGGCTTGAGCTCCAGGAATGATCAGAAAGCTTGAAGGAAGGTGTGAAGAATGAGTTGCAAGTTCATGGCCTTTTATAGTGTTTAATCCACCATAAGAAGTTGACACTTGGGTCTACAACTCTCCACAACTCATCAACACATGTTCCTAGTGCTTAGGGGGTGTCTAGGGGTCAAGAGAAATGTGGAAAATCGGATGAGATCGATCAGATTGCACTCAGCAGGCCAAAAACTCAAAGAAATCTAAGCTGGGCACCCCTAGCGTGACGCTAGGCCCCCCTCGCGTCGCGCTAGGCCCCTTCTGCACCAAATCCATATTTTAGATTTTTGCGATTTGATCCTTGCCCCTTCAAGACTCGATTAGGCACTTGTTTATTGCATTATGAACCCTCACAATTGATCTATAAGGGCTTTAAAACATATACCCACTTTGTTAAGTCCCCGGTTAACTTAATTGTTACCCGAAAAGTCCTAACTTTCAACGTTTACGCTTTAACCCCTCGTACTCGAATTTGATCATAACTTTCTCATACGATAACGAAACTTTATGAAATTTTAATCGTGCATTCTAGTGAGCATAATTAACCGTTACAAAGCTTCGGGTTTGTTAAAAGGTCACTCAGAGGTATAACTTAAACATGTTGACACATTTAGCCCCTATAGTTTGTAATCTCTCACTTTTAGCTTCGTATGATCCATGATTTATTCGTTTGAAGGTATGAGCACCAAGTAGGGTTAATGTATATTATATTTATTCACTGTTGACATTTAGAATACGTATATCCACATACTTTCCATGATTGTCAACTTTAGTCCTTCTATAATATTTCTTTCACACGTTTAAACATTTGACACGTGTCTACACATTATAGGACGTGAATTTTCGAGGTGTTACATCCTCACTCCCTTAAAATAAATCTCGACCCGAGATTTACTGAAATAAGTAAGGGTACTTTTCTTTCATCATGGATTCAACTTCCCACGTGTATTCGGGACCTCTTCGGGCATCCCATTTTACCTTTACAATAGGTACGTGCTTCCATCGAAGCTTCTTTACCTGTCGATCTTCAATCGACAAAGGTTTTTCCACAAACTTTAAGCTCTCATCTATATGCACATCTGTATGCGGTATAACCAGTGATTCATCAGCGAAGCACTTCTTCAGATTGCAGATGTGGAACACATTGTGAATTCCACTGAGCTCTTCTGGTAAGTTTAACTTATAGGAAACTGACCCGACACGTTCGATAACCTCGAAAGGTCCTATATATCTCGGGCTTAGCTTGCCTTTCTTACCAAACCGCATCACTCCCTTCCAGTGTGACACTTTAAGTAGGACTTTGTCACCTACTTCGAAGTGAAAATCCTTACGCTTTGGATCAGCGTAACTCTTCTGCCTATCCCGGGCAGCTTTGAGACGGTCACGAATCTGGACAATCTTGTCCGTCATTTCGAACACGATCTCTGGTCCTGATAACTGGACATCTCCAACTTCCGCCCAACAAACGGGCGATCTACACTTTCTACCGTATAATGTCTCGAAAGGCGCAGCCTTAATGCTGGTATGGTAGCTATTGTTGTAGGAGAATTCGATTAATGGTAGGTTCTTATCCCAACCACCACCCAAATCGATCGCACATGCACGTAGCATGTCTTCCAACGTTTGAATAGTACACTCACTCTGACCGTCAGTCTGAGGATGATAAGCCGCACTAAAATTCAAACGTGTGCCCAAAGATTGTTGGAAACTTTTCCAAAAATGTGACGTGTATCTAGTATCTCAATCAGAGATAATAGACACAGGTATGCCATGTAAGGCTACAATCTTATCAACGTATAACTGGGCTAACATGTCGGAGTTATAAGTCTCCTTGATGGGTAGGAAATGTGCTGACTTAGTCAGTCTGTCAACTATAACCCATATCGTATCATTTCCTTTCCTTGTCTTGGGTAACTTGGTAATAAAATCCATAGTTACCATTTCCCACTTCCACGTAGGAAGTTCAGGCTGTTGTAGCAAACCTGACGGTTTCTGATGCTCGGCTTTGACTTGCGAATATGTCAAGCATTTAGCTACATAGGTGGCCACAGACTTCTTCAAGCCTATCCACCAATAGTTTGCCCTTAGATCCTGGGTAGCTGATGGCAAATTCTTAATCGTTGCCTAATTAGGGTTGCGGCATTTAATACGTAAGCAATATGAACCGTCTTTCTTATTTAATAATATAAAACCCTCAGAAGATTGAGTCAGGCTATATGAGCCTATGTCTTTAAAACCTACTTAATCAAGGTTTCGATTTTTCCATAATCAATATGGAGTTTTCACAATACTCCAGCCCACAGCGGGATGTTAATCTTAGTTCTACCTGCCTTCCAGGAGGTAAGCAGGGAAAACTTATGAGAAGATAATTAAGATACAAGGAGGCTACAGAGATTTTCCATATCCTAGGCTCCAGTTCATTCATCATTGATTGTGTCAAATAAGTGACACATTTATGTTATAAGTCCACGAATTCCTTAATCGAAAACATTTATTTGGAAAATTCCATTCTGGATATCTTATTTGAATACTACTAGTCGACTTTAGTACAATATGATCATTGGGATATCTTAGGGGTTCCATGTATTAAACCTCCATACTGATCAGGCATGGAAGTAATCTATGGGACACACTAGGATACGCCAATCCTCATATGGCACTTTTATCAAACATAGTTTGGCATTCGCAGGCGATAGAAAAACAATGAGAAAATAATTAAAATAACATATGTTGTCGTACTCTATACGAAGAAAGAGTACTCTTAGATTTTTCGGAAGGATTTCTTGCCGATACTAAAAGAATCGGTTACTGCGGTTTCCTTCGTAAGTTATACCTTGTGAAAAATATAAAAGTTTGCTAAGCTTATGGTTTATGAAGATTTATTATTGCCTGTAAAAAAAAACATGACACTTAGCAGAAATTATCATTGGTAAATGATAAGGAATGTATTTGATGACATCGTGAACTGCCTCTTGGCATTCATTCACCAGGAGGGTTAAGCGCCTCCATTCTTAATCCTTTCAAACTTAGCTGCAAAATCTATGACAATTTAGGGCAGTCTCAGCTTTGACTGGTCGTTTCTTAATCTATATAACGTGAGTAGCTGAGGTAGATCCATAATGGATTTATAATGAGTAGGTTTTGAAACCTTAGTGTGCCCTCTTATTGCCAATGCTAACCACTAATAATTATGTGCTTATATTTAATCAAAACGGAAATTTCACAAACTAGGCACCTAGCTCGGTTGGCTAGGCGCGCGAAAGGGTGTGGCCTAGACCCAGGTTCGATTCCGGGGACGGCCGGTTCCACCATTTTTAATGTTTAATATTAATTAATCGTACTGATACATATAATTATGAGGGTTGCTCATAAGGAGTCTTGATAATTAACTGCTTCTTATCACCCACAATATGGGCTTGATTTTTAAGACAACCCATCGATTTTATAACTATATTGTGTCTTTATATTTTAATGGAAACTAGGACATCGTGAACTGCCCATCTCATCCAAGTTTTCCATACTCAAAACTTGGTACTAATCACCAAGATTTAACAATTATTAGTCATCATCCTGATGACCTGACTTAGATTAGCCACGGCATTAATAAACCGTATGGGCTATTCTGTTCTGAACATTCTTAATGAATGCTATTTGAATGTATATCTATTACATTTAGCTTAAGTCACAAAAGGACTATCAATGGCATTTAAGGTTTGGAGCGAGTCCAATACCTGCTTGACAGGGGACCATAATGTCACAACTGTCTTTGTCACAAGGACGATTATAAATAGCTCAAAGGCTTGCCATACAAGACTTTTATTATATGTATACACATATGGCATAGAAGCCCGTCTCGATGGACGTAGAAAGATACGGCATAAAGCCTAGTCTCGAAGGACATAAACGATTATACGGCACGAAGGCCTTGTCGTAATGACATTTAGACGCGGCACAAATGGCCTTGTCTCTAGGACGTTATAGGATATGGCACTAAGGCCTGTCACCAGTGATGTTAACATTTAGTATGTTAATCTTCTTACGAACGACGAATTATAGCCCGGAGGCTTGTTATGGGTGACTTGAATATAACTTGTGGATTTGTCACAAGGACATCAATTCATAGGCTGAAATCTTATTAGATCAGGAGTCTTAAGGCTTGAACATAGTTCTTCACCTTTGGACAGGGAGTCATAGACTACAACTGTCATCGTCTTGAAGGACGATTCATTTGGCAGAAAAGTAAGCCAATCAACATCACTAATGGATGTTTATATATATAACCATCGTATCTAATGATATTAGTCATGATCACATCGATCATATTGACTATTAGGTTTGGGTATAATTACTCCATTTTGAACAGGGGATCATAAAGATCACTACTATCTTTGTCTTACCGACACTAGAATAAAGTATAGCCCGTAGGCATTTCATCACGAGGGATGTTAATATTATGATCATCATACTGATGATACTAGTCAGGATCGCAATGATAGTATAGACTATGGGATTTGAGTATAGCTCACCCCCTTGGGCAAAGAATCACAAAAGATTACAATTGCCTTGTCTTAATTGGACAATATAATAAAGCCCTTAGGCAAAACATCATTAAGGATGTTAAAATTTTAACCATCGTATTGATGATTTTTGTCATGATTGCATTGATCATATAGACTATTAGGATTGAGCAGAGCTCATTACCTTGCACAGGGAATCGTAAAGATTACAATGTCTTTGTCACATATGGACAATATAATATAGCCCATAGGCAAAACATCACTAACGGATGTTTATAATAGGTTCATTCTATTAGATGATATAAGTCTTGATTGCATTAATCATATTGACTATTTGACTTGAGCATAGCTCACCACCTCAGACAAGGAATCATAAAGATAACAATGTCAATGTCTCAAATGGATAATATATTATAGCCCGTAGGCAAAACATCACTAAAGGATGTTAACTAATATTATCATCGTATTAGATGATATTAGTCATGATCGCATTGATCATATAGACTATTATGTTTGGACATAGTCCAATATTTTAGACAGGAGGTCAAAGACCATCACTGTCGTTGTCTTAGCGGACAACAAGTTTAGCCCGTAGGCTCTTCATCACTCACGGATGTTTATAATATGATCATCTTATAAGATGATATAAGCCATGATTTCTAAATCATAAAGCAAAATAGGAATTTAAAATTTCCGACATAGGGATGACTGTTGTGATTTTATCGAATCACATTTGTCAGGAGTGCTAACACGTTCTTAGGTGTTAACAAGGATCTGAATCCCTTGAGTAGGTTTCACCATCTTGGCCGCGTAGGCTAGGTTTCACCTTTAAGATTCTTTTTAAAATGCACACTGGCAGGGGAGGAAGGATATTTATTTTTATTCAGAATTTTTATCATAAATCCTAATTTATAAGTTAATAATAGCACAAATGGCCTAGTCGCGTAGACAAGTTTAATTTATAAGCCATGATTTCGGAGAATCGAGGCATTAAGGTTTGAATCAAAGTTCATTACCTTTTCTTGACATGGAGTTGTAGGCTACCACTGTCTTTAGTCTCAGAGGACATCAATTATAGCCCGTAGGCACTTCCCTTCGAAGGGATGTTTATTACGGAATTGCCCCTTAGGGAAATTCATTAACCATGGTAAGCAGAGACCATATTTGGTTAATTTATTAATCATGTTTATTTAGGATTTCTATTATAATTTATCCTAATTATAAAACATTAACAGTTTTATTAGTGGCACCCAATGGCCTGGTCACATGGACATTTATAAATTATAAGCTTATGATTTCAGAGAATCAAAGCAACAATAACAACTTTATTTAATAGCACAAGAGGCCTAGTCACAAGGACAAATTTTTAAACCATAAGCCATGATTTCGGAGAATCAAGGCCCTTAAATATATTAGCACAACAGGCTTAGTCACAAGGACAAATTTAAATCATAAGCCATGATTTCGGAGAATCAAGGCCTTTAAATATATTAGCACAACTGGCTTAGTCACAAGGACATATATAAATTTATATGCTATGATTTCAGAGAATCAAGCATTTGAGGTTTGAACCTAGTTCATTACCTTTTTCTGACAGGGAGTCATAGCTACCACTGTATTTTGGCTCATGTGGAAATGAGCAAGGCCCGTAGGCACTATATTACCACGTATGGTTAAAATATGATCATCTTAATTGATGATGTAAACCCAGGATCCAGAGATCATTAAACTGGGTTAGGAATCTTTTGAAGAATCCTTAATAACGTGTGTGATTTCCAACGAATCACATCTGCCGGGAGTGTTAACATGTTTTCAGATGTTAACTGGGATACGAATCTTTTAAACAGGTCTTACCATCTTGGCCAGGTCTTTATAATGACACTCAGGCTAGGTTTCACTCTTAAGATTCTTTTAATATTTATCGCAGAACAATTTCTAAATTGAAATGTTAATAAGGATCTGAATCTAAATTGAGGAACTGCCATCTTGGCCGGTCTTAATATGACCCGAAGCTAGGCCTTGTCCTTTTTAGATTTTGCCATTTTATTATAATGGTAGATCTTGCAAAAGGAAATGTTATTTTCCATTTATTTAATATTTCTTGTTTAGAATGAAAGTTTAAACTTAATCATTCCACTATATGAAAATAAAAGTATAAAGTTGCCCTAAGCGGGACTTGAAAGGAATAATGTTGTCCTTGTAGGGACTGAAAGATAATTGCGTCCTTATAAGGACTTATTAAGGAAACGATCTTCAGCAAGAGAAGTTTCTTCTTTATTTTATTTCTGAGTATCCTCTCCTTGGATGCTCGTTTCATTCTAGCCGCGGTACGAAGCTCAACATTTCAAGGCTCCAGATGTGGAGAATTTTTATTACAGCTTCTTCGCTTGGCGACGTATATATAAAAATTTGGAAGCAAAGATTTCCAGGTTAGGATTGAGAATATTTCTAAGTTAAGACTAGACTCAGAAGGTCAAGGAATGTGCTATTGTGTCATTGAGATTAAACACAAAAGACTAGTGTTCAATTCACTCAATGTTGGCTCTGATACCAACCTGTCACACCCCGAATTTCCACGTGTCACCGGTGGGCCCGGTGGGGAGTATCGTGACGTCATGGTTGGCAACATAATAGTCAAACAACACAATATTAATATGCACAGCGGAAGCAATTGAAAATATAATACAACCGAATTTATTATTGTAATATCAAATGTCACAATATTCGGAAGTTTATCCACAGAAGGATCGTAAATAAAATGGAAACAATAGTTCAACAGACTTCAGGCATCTTAAGCTTGCGAGACTCTTTTTTGATGCTAAGGAGACAATCCAGCCAATTACGTTTAGTACCTGCATTTAGTCTTTTTGGGAAAATACGTCAGTTTACACTGGTAAATACAATTAACTGACTCATTTTGAAAATGGTTTAAGAAAATTGATTTGGATGCACGTGGCACAAAATATCTTTTATAATTTGATTAAAATGCATAGAGGCAAAATTAACCTTTTATAACTTGGGAGAATTATTTAAATATTATAATCTTGTGAACGAATTACATGTTCCTTGTGCGTTCAGTAGCCCGGATCTTGTCCGGGTTAAAGATCAATAGACACACCACAATATTCTTTTGTGCACTGACGAGTGTACGCCTACACCCCGCGCTTAAGTCGTGGCCATTTCGTAAAATGATGCCGAGGATATCCGGGACATGGTCATTAACCCCCCAAAGGCTTTAAGTAACAAGACTGTTTAAACGAGCCAATCAAATTTATTCAATTACCCACTCAACGGTGGAGAATTTGATGCCCGATCAAGCGGTATGCTATATACCGTAACCCAAGCCCGTATAGGGAAAATAAGTTAAAAGTATTTACCTGAGCAAGTATAATTCACAATTTGCAAAATGCACGTAGCTTTTACTGGTCCTCATAATCTGGAACGAAGGTTTTATAATAACCTATTAGAATCCTAATGGGTCTTTAATTAAGCTTAAGCTTAGACCGGCTAGTTTCAAAGATACGGTTCGTACGCACGATTAAGCGAAGACCGGATAGAATGTGATTTAGACCCGAAAATTTTGAAGACTTGTTTAATATGGGTTTATTATTCACATTCTGGATTTTGAGATAAAACCGTTAAGGTTTGACCCGTTTCGGCTAATTTATGTAAACTTGTTACATAAACCGAACCGTACGCGTAATAAGCGTGACGGGTATTCATGAGAGCTATATGCAGGTTTCCTAAGTTAATTATGCCTCAAATATGTTGTGACATCAGTAAGATGTCTTTCATTATGCCCGAAACGTGTTTAAACACAAACTAGGCCCCGTAGGGGTAGTTTGGTCATTTAAAAGTTTATAAAAGTGTTTAAGTGTTTAACTGAGTTACAGGTCTGATGTAATCAGTAAACATACTCAAATTAATGAGTTATAACAGTAGGATAAAGCATATATGTGAAATTTATCAGTTTTAACCAAACTATGCCCCGTAGGGGTATTTTGGTAATTTCACATAAGCCGAAAAGCTCAAAACTGGAGTCTGAGTTTATCAACCTTTGTTTACTGTTAAAATATTATAATTTGCCTCTTATATCAGTAGGTATCAACCCGGGTATGCTCAATAAAATTTTTAATACATACTATGCGTTAAAAACGCTTAATAAGGCGATTAAAGGCCATTTCCGGGTTCGATAATTAAATCTGATATTTTTATATTTCCATAAGGCTTAAAATACTTTATTTATCATATGTGATCAGTAGCAAAAGGTTTGGAGTCGTTTAGATATGTAAAACTCATTTTATGGCCCGTAAGGGCAAAACCGACAATTACCGGATTAAGCCTACGACTACTAGTTATGCTCAGCCTAAAATTAATTAAAAATCTTTAAAAATCCCAAAATAATATATCGCATCAGTGGGTAAAAGATTTGATATAAAAAAGTAGGCTTAACTAGGCTATACGCTAATTACGCCATTTTATTAACATAAAGCTTTCATTTTGCGATAATGAGCATAACTCTTAATCTACAAATCAAACTGATGTCAAACTTTGCATACAAGTTTATATATCAGTAATTAAAGTTTCTACTCTTTTACATTTCCAAAAATCACGTTTTAAAGTAATAGTGGCATAACGGTCAACATATGAGCTATTAACGGAAACGTGCGTATTAATTGGATAACTAATGAACCAAGGTGTATAATCACAGAGGGTTGTACTAACATGTAACCTAGTCCAATTAAAGCTCTGAGGCATTTCTAAAACATGCCTAAACGGGTCAGAACTGAAAGTCAAAGTGAAAGTCAAACTATGTGACTTTCGGTTCCGAACCGGGTATTTACAGGAATTTGTCGGGTTGAACATGTTTAGACATGTTCTTACACTTATTACCAAGTTATAACAATGATCCAACAGGATGTATATGATCTATAATGTTAATTATGCATAAATGGCATTTTAAGTATCCTGTTGACTTTTTATAAACTAGTTTGACCCGACTTTTGACCTGGTTAGAGTGGTAATCAGGGGGAACCCTTTTGAGGGTTTATTACCCACATAATTACCAACTTATAACTACTTTTAATTTGAGATATGACTGAGCCATTCTTGACTAATCTCGAAGTCAAACCATAATTACGATGGTTTGACTTTTAGCTAAATAACTAAGCTAAACATTATTAAAGAAGGTTAAGTAACTTACTGAAGTCCTAAGCTTGATTAGTGACCACTTGGAAGCAGGCTTGAGCTCCAGGAATGATCAGAAAGCTTGAAGGAAGGTGTGAAGAATGAGTTGCAAGTTCATGGCCTTTTATAGTGTTTAATCCACCATAAGAAGTTGACACTTGGGTCTACAACTCTCCACAACTCATCAACACATGTTCCTAGTGCTTAGGGGGTGTCTAGGGGTCAAGAGAAATGTGGAAAATCGGATGAGATCGATCAGATTGCACTCAGCAGGCCAAAAACTCAAAGAAATCGAAGCTGGGCACCCCTAGCGTGACGCTAGGCCCCCCTCGCGTCGCGCTAGGCCCCTTCTGCACCAAATCCATATTTTAGATTTTTGTGATTTGATCCTTGCCCCTTTAAGACTCGATTAGGCACTTGTTTATTGCATTATGAACCCTCACAATTGATCTATAAGGGCTTTAAAACATATACCCACTTTGTTAAGTCCCCGGTTAACTTAATTGTTACCCGAAAAGTCCTAACTTTCAACGTTTACGCTTTAACCTCTCGTACACGAATTTGATCATAACTTTCTCATACGATAACGAAACTTTATGAAATTTTAATCGTGCATTCTAGTGAGCATAATTAACCGTTACAAAGCTTCGGGTTTGTCAAAAGGTCACTCAGAGGTATAAGTTAAACATGTTGACACATTTAGCCCCTGTAGTTTGTAATCTCTCACTTTTAGCTTCGTATGATCCATGATTTATTCGTTTGAAGGTATGAGCACCAAGTAGGGTTAATGTATATTATATTTATTCACTGTTGACATTTAGAATACGTATATCCACATACTTTCCATGATTGTCAAGTTTAGTCCTTCTATAATATTTCTTTCACACGTTTAAACATTTGACACGTGTCTACACATTATAGGACGTGAATTTTCGAGGTGTTACACCTACACCTTTCTTTTTTTGCGCAAAGGATGTATTGGAAGTTAACAACCATTGCCGCGGATCTAGAAGATGGCAGAAAGCGGTTTATACGATAGTTCAAACTTCAATCTGGTGTATATGGCGTGCACGAAATGAGGCGGTTTTCAACAATAAGAAGGTGATGGTGGATAATAATTGTGGAAGAAGTTAAGGTGATGGGGTTTTTATGGTTAAAACATCGGTCAAAGGCAATCGCGCTTACATGGGAGAGTTGGTGCGCATTTGATTTAACTTGTATGAATGTGTAAAATTTAATCAATGGTGGTTGTAATGTAATGGTGGGTCTAATGTTGGATGTAATGGTGGTTAACTGATGTTAACCTTGTATTAATAAAAATTCATTTGTTGGCCGTTCAAAAAAAATATATATATATATTTTTTATGTTATTTACTTTATTACATTATTTTATTATAAAAGTCAAAAGTAATAATTATGTTTTTTATGTTATTTTACTTTATAATACTTTTGTTACATTTTTATATGAGAAAAATGCCCGGATAGTCCCTGTGGTTTCGCCTTTTTTCACCTATAGTCCCCAACTTTCTAAAACTACCTGAATAGTCCCCAAGTTTTCATTTTTATGGGTGTATTTAACAATACCCTTTAAATAACGCTGGAGGGGGGATTTCCGCAAGATCATGCCGGATCACGCCGGCGGGGGTGGGGCGGCGGCATTATTGGGCGTGTTTGAGGGGGATCACGCCGGAAATATTGCCCACTACGGCTGGTCTTATAAAACATATTGGAGCGGTTATTCAAGTTGCGGCTTGGGAGATTTGGAAAGCGTGAAACGAGAAGACTTTGTATCGATTTTAATAGAACAACGGATATTATCAATGAGAACTCTTTCCTTTTCGTTGGTACTAGATCTAAATATTGTAATCTCGAGTGGCATAAGTGATGCGATTTTAACATCTGTGATGTATTTGTGTAACTCGGGTCCAGTTTCTAGCTGACCCGACTTTCTATATTTTTATAGAAGTTTTGCCGTTCAAAAAAAATCTATTATGTTGCCGGTCCTACTTAATAGTGCATGGATCGCCAAGTCGTCCCCGACCCTATCAATATTTTTGTTATTTTAAACTTATATCTGACGTGGCCACCTAATCTGATCATGTTGCGTTTATGGTTTTCAAATATGGTCGACTTAATAAATGTATAACTCTTTCAAATGGTAGAATTAATCATGCATGACTCGTTATTTTCTTCTTTGCCACGTAAAAGGAAAGGAATGATCCAATTAAGCTCATGATCAGTTTTAAAATGTTTTTAATCAAAAAGTCGTTGGCTTATTGATCAAGAAATAAATAGGAACAACAAAAACAAAGTCATCTTTCAACCTTCAACGTTAATTACTTTAAGAACATGTGTAGTGGTAATGTCTCTATCATTGGGCGTTTTGCGTCATGTGGTAGCCCAGTCAGCAATGGGACATTATAGGGCGTTTTCTAAAATGGGTGTAGTGGAGATGTGGGCATTGTGGGGCATTATGTTTGTAATAAAATTAAATAAGAAAAACATCAAAAAATTCTTATTGGTTTTACAAAAAGGAAGATGAAGGTGATTGGACCAAATGAATAAAGCTGGGCGTGGAAAAAAGCACGCCAAAAGCATTTTGGACAAAAAAAAAAAGGCCCCCGGGGTGGTGTGCGGGCGTTGTGGGGCGTTTTTAAGGCAAAAAACGCTCAAATATTGCCCCACTACGGATGATCTAAGGGAGGGAATGTGATGTGATATATTCAAAGCTGCCATGTCATCAAACCGGCAATTTTTTAAGGGGTCATGCTATTTACACACGGCCAAAATTATTTTCACACCTCAAAGCGCCGCGCTTTGGCCATAGCGCGGCGCTTAGCTCGACAAAAGGTGACTTGGTTGACGTTTGAGACATGAGTTACTGTTTGAGAGACATAAAGCTGATTACGAGGTTTGTCATTAACCCTAAGCGTCGCGCTTTGGCCATAGCGCGGCGCTTCGACCCCAAATTTTCACTTTTAAAAGCAAGCTGCTGAGACAGTACATTTAGCGTTCGAGACATAAAGCATTCAATATGTTGTTTACAAACATACGGGGGTTTTGTTGTTTGTCGATTTCCAAATTACTTGTGTTTCTTCACAATAACGCGCGGTTTTGCTGTATTAGTTACGTGTCTTGAAAAAACGATGTCGTGGTTAAGCAACTATCTTTTCGGTCCATATTCTGACGAGTCAGTTGTTCCTGATTCTTACGAGGGGACCGTTATTTCTGACTCGTATGAGAAACCGGTCTCGTCCAACTTGAAGGAGGCAGAGGTTGTATCTGGCATTCGTTATCGTGATAACACGGTGACGCTGGATTTGAATACCCCTGTGGAGGACCCTTACGCACAACAAGGTTATTCGAATTTCGGTTACGGTGGCGAGCACAGCTTTGTACAGCAGGAGTGTTATCCAAATCACAGTTACGGTTGTCAACAGAGCTTTGAACATCACGTCTATTCGGACCTCGGTGACGATGGTGAGCCGGAGAATGTGTCTGTTGACGAGGAAGGCTGTTGCCCGGTTACATTTTCGTTTGATACAACGTAGACCTTTTCGTCACGTAAAGAGTTGGTGCGTTGGGTACAAGACACGGCAAAAGACAATGGTTACCTCATTGTGATCAAGAGGTCGAATAAAAGAGGAGAGAATTACAAGATTTGGTTTCAATGTACTTTTGGTGGGGAGCATAAGAGTATAGCTACACAGAGGAAAACGGGTAGCAAGAAAATAGGCTGCCCGTTCGAGATGATCGGGTTTTCGGAATCATCCGGAAGTGTTTGGAGGATCGAGGTGACGAAGGCGAAGCATAACCACACTCCTATTGAAAACTTAGAGGGTCACGCGTATGCGAGAAGGCTTTCTTCGGAGGATACAAAACTGGTTAAGGAGCTGGCAGAGCAAGATATTCCCAACCAAAGTATCTGGCGAATGCTGACGAAAAACAATCCGGCTAGAAAGCTTATTCCGAAAGATATACACAACGCTGTTCAGAAGATCAACGCCGGAAAAAATGTCGGTAAGTCTCCGATGCAAAAACTTGAAAACATTCTTCTCGAAAAAGATGACACTTATTACATGCGCACGAATGAGATATCGAACGCAGTTGAAGATGTCTTTTTTGTTCACAAAAAATCATTCACTATGTGGTGTGCCTTCCCGCATGTGCTAATGATTGACGCCACCTACAAAACGAACATGTACAACCTGCCATTTTGTCAGGTCGTAGGCATGACGTCGACAAACAAATCATTTACGGCTGCTTGTGCGGTAATTTCCGCTGAGAAGTTAGAGAACTACCTATGGGTGTTGCAGAGGATCAAGTCTATGCTGGTAGGATGTATGGAACCGCGCGTGATTTTAACAAACAGGGAATTTGCGCTAATTAACGCGTGTGAACAAGTTTTTCCAAAAGCGCATAAGTATCTTTGTCGGTTCCATATTCAACAAAATATTAATAAGAACAGCATGAGGAAATTCTCTGACAAGCAGTGAAAAGAATTCGTACGTACATTTTGGACATTGTGCGAGTCTACGACTGAGGAAATATACAGGTATAACTTGGAAAACCTTGAAGCACAGCTGAAAGAAGATGGCCGTGAACGTGAGTATTTCTTACATAATTATGTTCAAATTTTATATAATAACAAAAACTGACTATTTACGTTTTTTAATTTCAGAGGTTTTTGATTATTTGATGAAATCCTGGTTGGATCCGTACCGTGAAAAGTTTGTATCTTGCTGGATTAACAAAACTATTAACTTTCACCAAACTACGACCAACAGGGTTGAGGGCATGCATGCAACACTAAAAAGTCACTTTCCAAGTCATCGCAACACACTGGATAAACTTGTACTGTATGTTGATCATGTTGTTGATAGACAATACGCCGAGATTAGTAGTAGCTTTGAAACAAGCCTCCGAAAAGTGATGAAGCACCACAAGGATCATCCCATGCTTGCAAATATTCTCAGAAAGGTTTCAATATTTGCGATTGAGCTTTTGAATATGGAACTAAAACGTAAGGAAGACGGGTTGAGAGCCTAAGGTGCAAGCTGTGCTTGCCAACTTTTTACCAGCTGTGGTTTGCCATGTGCCTGTCGTTTGGAAAAGTTGGAAAATAACGGTAAATAATATTTTTGACCTTTGTCGTTATGATTTTGCCACCTAATTTGTTTTCGTCAGCAAATCCGTATCAATTTGATAGACGTGTTCTGGAAGAAGCTTGACTTCAAGCCTGCAAGGACTAAGATAGAGGATATCGATGTAGACGCGGAATTTGAAAAATTGAAACGACAGATCGATCCAACACCCCCTCAAGTGAAAAGGAGCTTCTTTGAAAAGTTTCAGCAAATCCTCAATCCAGGGAACAATAACAAAAAACCTCATGTTGTTTTGAAGAAAACTCGTGGTCGCCCAACATTGAAAACGCAGGAACAAAGGAAGGTTGAAGCCGATAGAAAAAGCTCGTACATTCCGTCGGAAGAAACTTGGGTCGAGGCCTCAGACGATCTTCCCCGTCACAGCTCGTACGTATCATCCCAAGATTCTAGAAGACAAAAAAATACCAAACCGCTCAACCTATACCCTGATTTCCCGATGATCAAGCTCGGTCCTAAGACGGATATAGCGATCCGCAACTACGCATCTCAGATTCCCAAAGTGATTCATCCATACATCGTGAGAATAAAGGACGTGAAACCAGATGGTCATTGTGGGTTTCGATCGGTGGCTGTTGGGTTAGGAGTGAAACAAAATACATATTTGATGATCCGGAAACAACTTAAAATGGAGTTACGTAAGAACGAATCGCTTTGGAGGCAGTTTTTCGATCCGGAAAACATAGGACATTATGATGCGCTGGTTAGACGGATCGATTTCAAGGGGGTGGGACGAGCAGATATCGAAAATTACATGACGATGCCTGAGACGAGGTTTCTTATTGCCCAACGATACGGTGTGATTGTTCATACCTTCGACATTCATGGGAACGATACAATTTTCCCTCTGCTGGGCGGGCCAAACGAAGCTGAGCAACCTCACCTGGTGGTTGCGGTTGTTTTCGTCGATAGGCATTTCATACATGTAGAGCTTGGAGGATGTTATCCAATGCCTCCCCCAAACCTACTCTGGACAGCGAACAGAACAGAGCGCGCAGCAGCCTGGCATACATTATACAGGGATCAGATCAACGCGTACGAAATGCTTACGTATCGTCCCCCTGACCTTAATGTAACCCCATATGTTCAAGATGTATGTTAAATGTGTTTAATAATAATCACGTTTGTGCTTGTTCAATATATGCGTTACATCACGTTAAAAACCGAATGTCACCGACACGACCCAATCAGATTCAATACGCACTTGTACGACCCAAAATGACAATATACATCATAATACTACAATTAATGAAAAAATATGTCATGTACATGTACGGTAGGCGGCTGATACACATAACAGTACTCATAGGAGTACTTGTGCTTTCAAACCAAAATGATACGATATAATGGAATAAGACATCACACGTAACCGATTTGATCCGGAACTTGCAGTATAGTCCATATATATTAAAAAATGATGTATAATGGAAAAAGCATAAAATTTAGACTATTATCGTCGCGTTTGTGAATTAAAAACAATTTTAAAAAATTTAAAAAAGGCCCAAAGCGCCCCGCTTTGACCTAAGAGGGGCGCTTTGCCCTTAAACATGAACCGAAGCGCCCCGCTATGGCTAAAGCGGGGCGCTTTGGTCCCTCGTTTAACCTGAAGCGGAGCAGTTTTCTCCCCCATTTCATCACCAAACAAAACACACACACAAAGGTGCGATTACACACACTAGGGCGAAGATCTTCTTTTTCCAGATTTCAAACGCTATTAGGTACGATCGAACTTCATTTATTGTTTTGGTTCAATTTATATGTTTGATTTTGTTTTGATTTGGGGGGTTTTGATCGATTTGCTGGTTCTGTTTTTTAGAACGAAGAACCAAAGCGTCGTGCCCAGGCCAAAGCGAAAGCGGGGCGCTTTGGTTCATGTTTATTTTTTTTATATTATTTGTTTATTATTATTTATTGTTTGAATTGTTTAATAATATTATTTGTTTATTTAAATTGTTTAATAATATTATTTGTTTATTTAATATTATTTGTGTATTTAAATTGTTTAATAATATTATTTGTTTATTATCTTTTATTTAGTATTATTTGTGTATTTGAATTGTTTAATAATATTATTTGTTTATTATCTTTTATTTAATATTATTTGTGTATTTGAATTGTTTAGTAATATTATTTGTTTATTATCTTTTATTTAATATTATTTGTATTTAAACGTGCAGGGATGGATTCCGATCACGAGGAGGAGATTGAGCATATGGAGGAGGAGATTGAGCATATGGAGGAGGAGGTATGTCCGTACCTGCAGTTTGAGCAGGGGTCACGGGCGGCGAGAAGATGCGCTAGGTTGCGCACCATGGAGATTGGGGGGCATGTAGGGATAGATTGGGACCTGCTGGAGACCGTGGGAGAGGCCGCGCGGACGCGTGATATAGTTGGACTAGATACTCCTTGGTCGCGCCTATTTCAGATAGCGATGGAGGACTCGTACCGTGAGCTTACGATCGAGTTTCTTTCTACGTTTACATACGCACCGCATCCGGCGGATTACGTGGAGGACCCGGATTTTCCAGTCCACGAGGTTACATTCCGTCTCGCCGGTCAGCAGTTTCAGATGAGTGTGCGAGAGTTTGCTGTCCATACAGGTTTGTACACAGAGCCCGAACTTGATACTGATTTATATACGCAGGGGGTTAGGGCGATGGACAGGCAGACGCTTATCAGTTTCTGGAGGGCCATTTCCAGGGTTCCCTTTGGGAAATCCTGGCAAAAGGCCACCACCATTAAAGACCCCTTGTACCGATACCTGCACCATATTATCGCGTCATCTATCGTGCCGCGGGGTACCAGCAGGGAGAAGGTCAACCTCAGTAACCTTTTCTTTCTATACTGCCTACTTCGTGGCCAGACCTGCGATCTAGCAGCCTGCCTGGCAGATTACTTTGCGAGTGCATACCACCGGCAGCTCCGCGGGGAGCTGCACACTGGCTCATACATCACCGCCATTGTACGCTCGCTAGGGCTCGTGCCCGAGAGTGATCCGGAGCTGTCCGATCCGATCCCGTCAACCAGGTTGGGCCGCGCGTCAGTATCTAGCATGCAGATCACCCGTGTCTTAGATGTTGGTCTGAGGTTTAGGGGCCGTGACGGGCAGATTTGGCATGCGGAGGTGTTGCCGGAGGTCATCCCGGTTGTTATTGAGCTGAGGGATGGAGTGTTAGCCGCTCCTCATGTTCAGGAGGCCGCTCGGCAGGCTCAGCTACAGGCTCTGGGCCTCGATCAGTACCCGGGCCAGCCTCAGGCTCAGGCTCAGGCTCAGGCTCAGGCTCAGGCTCAGGCTCAGCCTGTATTCGAGGATCCGGCTCAGGAGGAGCATGTCGAGGAGATCCCGGTACCACCAGTTCAGCCACCTCCTGAGCCGCCACAGTACCCGCAGCACGTTTACATTGACATGCCTTCGGTAGCGCGTGCGGTGGCTCGGGACTTCGACCGGCGCCTCAGACGCCAGGGCGCACTCATTGACTGGATGGTCGAGACGCTCGTTGCTCTACGAGAGCTCGCTGGGTTGCCTCCACTTCCCCTCCCACCGTCCCCACCGCACGAGGATTAGCACCTTAGTTTGTTTGTATAGTGTTTTGTTATGTATTATGTACTCAGTTGTACCTTTTTGTTTTGTATGTACAAACTTATATATATATATATATATTGCAGTTAATCTTCTATTTACATCACGTTGGTTTTGGATTGTTTACGTTTAATTCTTATGGCTTTCTGTACATTTTATTTAACGTGTTCGTTTAATTTAACAAAATAAACTAAGTTAACAGTTTATAAAGACGCACGTATATTTTATACGTTCTATAAAAATAATGACGTAAAAAACGTAATTATAAAACAACTATGAATTATATGTAATACTAATATTTTATAATAATAATAAAACTCAAATACAATTTTTTCCTCCAAAAAAACACTACCAAACTAACCCACATCCCACCTATTTCAAAAAAAAACAACACAAACTCATCTCCACTGGCCATTTGCCTTTTTGCACACCCAAAGCGCCGCGCTTAGGCCAAAGCGGGGCGCTTTGGGTGTGCAAAAAGACAAATGGTGTGTGCGAATAGACCAGGCCTTTTTTAAGTCATGTCATCTATACGGGGAGCTGAGTGGTTACGAAAATAGTATGAAATTTGTGTTTCTTTGCGGCTGGAATTCAGTTTGGGAAACTGGGTCAAAAAGTCAATTTTGACTTTTTGGTTAAATGAGAGCGGTACACCTTTTAATTTTATCATTAATAAGACCATGTGTAGTGGTTAAGAAAAATAATGTCTTCACCATGGGGCATTATTCGACACATGCCAGTCCAGTCAGCATGGGGCGTTATTGCAAAAGTGGCGTAGTGGGAATAATGCCCAAATAATGCCCCTTCAAATCACTAAAAAAGATTAAAAAAAAAAAAAAAGAAACTTACACTTGGACCTATAAAAGGCTGCCAGTCAAACATGTCAGACTAAAGCAAGTTGTTGTTGAGTGTTTTATATAAAACGCCGGTCACCTTTCTTTTCAAAAAAATTACAAAATAACGCCCTATGTAATGGGGGGGAGGCGTTTTTTGGGCGTTTTTTTTTAAATTTAAAAAAAAACGCCCCACTACACATGGTCTAATAGATTTTAATAATGTCAACTAGTAATTGTGGCTGGTAATGATCTCAACTTCAAAAACAATCAGTAGTGGTCTCACCTTTTCACATAGTGTAAACCAATAGATATTTACTAACAAGACCTTATTTTTTTTGTCCTCGTATCCTTTTCGATTTAGTAAAGTCTATTGGTTTACGATATGTGAAAATGTAGGACCATCACTAGTTATTTTTTAATTTGGAACTGTTGTTGACAAACGGCCAATAGTTGAGATTATTAAAATCCATTATTTCTTTTTATCATTGTTAAGTTGTACCCTATGCAGCAAAATTTGAATTACATTGTTGTTGCTCCCTTAAATCTTTTATATAGTAATAGATAATGTAAGTCATACCTTGGTTCCAATTTGATTCATGTATTTGTAAAAATGTCTTTTCATCTGCCCATATTAAATCATACTTGATATAGACTTTTAGATTTGTATATTCTCTTTTTTTTAACGGCAAGGATTGACGTGTCAATCACTGTGACACCGGACGATGTGGCCAAGGTCGACTACTTGACCGTCGCCAGCCCCTTGGCTCTCCCAGATACGTGGAAACCCGACCTCCATCCGCCCGAAGGCACAACTGTGGAATAATCGGTAAAACCTCGCCTCCCATCCAAGACAAACCGGTGCCACCTATATTCGCCCTTCACTTGGATGCCGCAGAAAATAATGGGGAGAGTGAGAGTCGAACCTGAGTCAAAAGGAACACCAGGTCTTTCCCCAACCACTCCACCACTACCTCATTGGCAAATTTGTATACTCTCTAACAATGTTTTTTGGTTGATCATGTTTTAAAATAAGTTATTTTAATTTCTTTAACAATATTTTTCAACAACAGAGACGATTACAGACTAATGGCAAGTAGACGAGCAACAAGTTGCGCCGCTACCCCCTTCTTAATAACGAAGATTCGAACATCTCTCTTTTAGATATAGTATTTATCATTTATGCCAATGAGTCCATCTGACAGTCCCACCAGTCCTCAGTTAAAAAAACTTAACGGAGTTAAGTTTTTTTCGAATTACAAACTGGCGTTTTAGGGTTTTTTATTAGAACGGAGATATGAGTCGAATGATGTAAAACTTACCTTGAAATTGTGCTACAAACGACGAAAACGGTGCTTCAATTCGGGTGTTTAAACTTCCAATTAACAAAAATCAAGTCGTTTGTAGCACCGTTTCGAGGTAAGTTTTACATCAACAGACTCGTATCTTCGTTCTGATCAAAGGCCCTAAAACGTCAGTTTGTAATTCGGTATTAAATTTTTTTAACTGAGGATCGGTGGAGGAAAAATAGTTGAAAGGTGGGACTGCCAGGGGGAATAAAAAAAGGTGGGACTACCAATGGCCAATGACGTCTAGTAGGGATTGCTAGAGGCCAATGTCCCTTTATTTAATCTATTACTATATAAAGGATCTGTTTGTCCACCATTGTAATTTCACAAAACAATTAACAATCCTGACACAAGTTTTAATGTATAAGGTATAATCTATCATTGCATGAAAATGATTTCTTCCCATTTAAGCCTTAATAATAGCATGTAAATCTTATTAATTTCACTTATTTATAGTATGAACACCTTTCATTTTTAAGTAATTTAAAAAAACTGAAATAAAATAAATTAGGAGTTGAAATATGGTATTTTCAATTAGATTGAAGATCCTGTACATTAATTCAAAAGTGTGAGAAGTGTGAGAAATATTGTGAAGATAACATGTGTAGGACCGGTTTTGACACCGTTCGATTGCGTAACAAACGTTCGACGTGCGGAATCCGTGAACGTGCGTGACCGAACACACAATAACGTACTAGAACCGTGAATCTATTGAAATATATGACGTGTACGATACAAGAATCACGTGGAGAGAACTTTCTCTCTCTAGACTAGATCTTCTCCAATGTCACAATGAGCAAAAGTCTTACACTTTACAACTAAAGCTCTTATTTATAGGCCTTGGAATTAATGAGATTTCTCATTAATTACCAAAATGCCACCTTGCTAATTCTATCTAAATATTACAATAAAATCCTAGATTTCTACAGTTTCAGCTACGGTTTGAATTGACGGAGGCGATAGACATTAATGCATCAACAAACTCCCCCTTGGATATTGCCGCAGTCAATTCGTAGTTAAACTCGTAGCGACTTGTCTTTCTCTCTCTCTTGAGTCTTCTTTAAGATTTAACGTCTTCAGCAAACACAGACTCCCTCTTGCTCGAACAGAATCCCGGTGGATCTGTCTTCAGCTTCAGCTCCCCCTTTCGGTAGTCTCTTCAGGCTCCCCCTTTCGTCAAGCTTCCGTGCTTTTAGGATCGACGCCTGGCTTTCCGTAGCAACAGATTCAGAAACCTACACATCTCAACCTCTCGTAAGACAAAATAATTTTGACTCTAAAAGAGTTCACTCAAAATTCTCAAACATATAACACACGATATTGTGATTCAAATTAATGAATCATCTAAACATTTGAGGATTATCTTCCAACTTCTCATCATCTTAACCAAACCAAATGTTCATCTTGTTTAGCCTTTGAGATTTTGAATATCAGCTTTTCAACATCAGTTGTCGAAAATCTTTTTGAATTTTTCAAAATATGAAACATAAATGCAATAACAGAAATTAAATGCATAATTGAAATATGTACAAGCATATTTTTGTGAGTTTGCGAAAGAGGATCATATCAGTTTTTGAGACACATCACAAGCACCGTTAAGCTTTTAATCGATTTAAGTTCTAAACGATTCACGTTGATTGACGATATAATTGTCCTCTTAAGCTCAATCTAAAAACTTTCGAAATGCTTACCGATACGTTAAGGTATATTAATTTTGCACTAAATTCTTATGGACCCCACGATCTCAGCATATCCCCTCATCATGCAATACACTAACTCAAATAATGCCTTTAAACTTTCATCAACTGTGATATGTGCGAAAACAACGCAGAATGTTTAAACATTAACAATCAGGTCGATACTTCCGTATACGCAGAGAAAGTCCAATGTTTAAACAAAATAAGAAAATAAAACAAGTTGAAGTTGTTTAGGCTTTAACCACCACGTCGATACTTCCGTATACGCAGAGGAGGTCCAAAGCTTAAACGAAACACCAAAGAAAATAAAGCAGAACGTTTAGGCAACAACATCCAGGTCGATACTCACGTATACGCAGAGGATGTCCGATGCTTAAACAAAATAAAGAAATAAAACAAGTTTAAATCTTGGCAAAATAAAATACACAATCACAACGACTTTTCAGCAAAGTTGTGAAAATTCACAAACTTAACCAGTTTTATGTCTTTCGACAATCAGCGATTACTGAGTAGGCACACAATCAAGAAGGACAAAACTAAGTACTATGCTTTCAATCATGTTTCCCACTAGAACTAGGCTTTTTCATTTAAGTTTGTATCATTATCGCAAATCTACTAGTCTAGCTGAGCCTATCGTCAGATCTATAGTGAGACCGTTTATCACATTTGACATTTCATTTCTTTAGCATGCTGTGACAGTCCAACTGATTTACTATCATTTCCTCTTTTTCACAACAAAACTCATTTTCAAATTTTCTAATTTTTTTTAAATTTTTCTCCCCCTAAAATCAAAATATGTTTCAATTTTGATTTTCTGGGAAAATTTGAAATCAAACTATACAAGAAACGTGACAAACTGATATCGAATCACTTCAAATCGCCATCCACTTGGCATAAACAATCAGAACTCCCCCTGACAACAAACTATTTTCCCATTATGATTTCAAAACACTTAAGTTGGTTTTAATCAAAATGGTTTTTCCGGAAAAATTAGTTTGTTTACTAATCATTGTAGATTCGGGGTCACTTCATCACATTGTTTTCTTCGTACACATGACAAATTTTACAATTTCAGTTTTAGATCTCAAACATCACTTGTAGAAAATCAAGTACAACTGAATGTCCCTGATTTACCACATGTAAGGCGAAAAATCACCAGAGTGAAATTTCTCAAGAAATGTGCCGATTCATGTTCCACGCTTACCAACCTGGGAACTCCGGCAAGTCAGGTTTTTCAGTTACAGAATGGTGACACCCAAGCCTGACCAGTCTTGGGTGCATCAGAGTTATTTTTACTCGGTGTGTCGGTATTCCTCTTTGATTCATAAAATTCCTTTACCCCTTTGACTTTTCCGTCAACCATTTTTCCAAAAATGTTTAGAACATTGGGGTTAAAGGCTTTTTCAACATCAAAATCTTTCTTTTCAGAAAAAATTTGATTTGAAATTTCAACTTCGTCAACTTTTTGTTTAAAATTTTCAGCTCGCAATGGTGGAAAGTTTGCGTCATCCATTGGCGGAACTGAATTTTCACTTTTGAGCTCAACTTGTGGCTCCTCTGATTTTGACGAATCAGAATCATCGCCAACACGTAGCTCCTTTGTTTCCGAAGAAACAAATTCATCACCAGGAAGTGAAAACTTCACTTTCTTTGTTTTGTTAATCCTTTGATTAACAACTTTGTCTTTCTTCAAAATTCCTTTCTCTTCTGTCCTCAGATTTGTATCTGATGAATTCGTTTTGCAAGATTTATCATTCTTTGAAAAGCAAGACGATTTATCAGAACTCTTCTCTGTTTTACTTGTTGTATCCGAGGACAAAATCCTTTCAAGATACTCTCGAGCTTTCTTTCTTTTCTTTCTCAGTCGGTCTTTCTGCCCTTGTGAAAGCTTCACTTTCTGTTCATTCACCTTCTGTTCTTTGGGCTTTTCTTCGACTTTGACTGACTTCATCACCCTTTTCTGAGATACAGCTCTCGATCTTTCAATTGATCTCATTGGGCAATCTCTAGCAATGTGACCTTTGATTTGGCATTCATAACATCTTCTTGTCTCAAATCTCTGTCTCTGGCAGTTAACAGCAATGTGTCCTTGAAGACCACAAGTGTAGCACACTCTGTTATCGTACCATTCACCACTTTCACACCAAACGCTCAGATCATAGCATTGTCTGGCTTTGTGGTAATCATCACTCCTTTTATAAGCTTGATTTGACTTTTGACCACTGTGGTCAAACCTGCACCACTTATTACCAACATTTTGTGAGTTTTCATTTACAAATTTTTTTGATTTTTTATAATAATTGGATGACTGAACTGATGAGCTTTTATTTTCTTTTTGAAAATTTTTCGAATTTTTAACTTTTTGTTTCTGTTCTACAATCTTCTTAAGAGGTTTTTGCTTTGAGCATTCACCTATTTCAGTAGACTGCAAAACAGTATTTTGAAATTTTTCTTGTAATTCTAAAAATATTTTTCTTTTCTTTTCTTTTTCTTTTTCATCATCAGCTTTGTCATCGCAATCTTCAATTTTGACTTTGTCAAAATTTGTGACATTGTCACTTATTGGAACATAATTGATCGGTTTTGGACATGGAATATTCAAATACTCTGAAGAAGTCACAAAACCTTTCAATTTCGTTTCAAGCTCGTTGATTTTCTTTCGAGCTTGCTCACCTTCTTTTTCAAGTTGAATAATCTTCTGAAGATGAGAATTTATCATTTTTTGCTTTTCGATGTTGTTTTTGCTAAACACATCTCTCCCATCTTCAAGAATTTTTATTTGACGTTGAAATTCTTTTTCCATTTTTTATTTTTCATTTTCAAAATTTTTCAGTTTATCTTCAACAATTTTTACATTTTCTTTCAACTTTTTGTTTTCCAATGTCAAACTGTTCAAACCACTCAACAGTTTGACATTTTCAGATTTCAAATTCTCAAAATTTTCTGTCATTTCAAGAATCTGTTTATCATCAGATCTTTTCTCATCCTTCACACGATTGATTTCCAATGTTAAACTCTCCACATCCTTCAAGAGTTTAACGTTGTCTGCTTCTAATTTTTCGCATTTTGAGCACACAACTTCACATTTTGAAGTTCCATCTTGCTTGGATTCTTCATTTTTTGAAATGTCCTGTGTCTCTGTCTTGTATGTGCCTGCATAAAAAATTTTAACAAAATCAAGAGGATTCATATATTCATCAATATAACAACCCCTCTTAATATCGTATTTCATAACATCTTTTGCTACACGACACATATTGACTCTTTTGCATATTTCAATAACCACATTCAAACTCATTTTTTCCAATTCTTTTTCTATTCCATTCATAAACTCTTTCTTTTTCTTATTATTTTCATACTTGAGTGTTTTGAGCTTATTTATAAATTCATTTGGATAAAAATTTGAGAACCTAGAATCCTTTTTTAATTCAATCAAAAATTCATCCCACTCAGAAGGTAACGCATCAGCAAATTTTGATACCTTTTCAGCATTTGATATCCTTATCTCGTACCTTGTTAAATTTTCAATTAGACAATTAAACCGTCTTTCCAACACATCCACTGTTTCATTTTTCATACACAAAAAACATTCAAATCTTTTATCCCAAACATTCTTATTCTCATTCTCATATCTACTACCCCAATACCCATCAAACCAATCATTTAATCTTTCAAGGTTATAGTTTTCTTCTTCGTCAAACATTTTAACCACACTTTCTTCGTTAAACGACATTGTTCAAAATTATTTTTAGTTCAAAGTGCACAATGTTTCAACTTCTGGGTATTTGCACCTTGTAAATCACCTCAAATCACCTGCAAACAAACAAACAAACAATCAGTTTTAAACAAACTGAATATGTAAACGTGTGTGTTTGTGAAATCAATCTAAGACTCGTTGTCGAAGATTCGCGAATTCGTTCAATGTGAATTGAGTACAATCACTAGAAATGGGCTTGAAAATGGACTATAGATTCAAGCAATATGATCACATGGGCCAGCCAACAACTTACCTATCAATTTTAATTTGGGCCGAGATTTTGTATTGGGTTAACATTTCACGTTTTGTTTTAACTGTTGATTGGACCAACAAATCCACTAACCCGATATGAATTAAATGCTGTCAAAAATTAAGTGAAATCAAATTTAATTTGACCGCCCAATTAATTCAACTTTTATCCAAACCTTGTATCACCTCACTTAACCGACAACTTTTAGAGTATGATTTGGTGATTGGGCCGCATTATCCATCAAATGGTCAAACATGTCAGTTGTTCACATGATAGTAATAGCAGACAACAAAATTTTTAACAGGGCTGATTATTACAGCTTTTTGGATCCTTAAGCACCTTCACATTCAGTCGACAACTTTTAGTACAAACTTGATTCTATTGGACCTTGAACTCCACTAAACCATGTGACTGACAAATTACAAATTCCAAACAAATTGTTTTTAAAGTCCGACAACCACTTAAATGATTTTACAATTTCGATGTGTGTGACCAACAATCAACGCAATCTTATTGAACCGAAAAACCGAAACCACAGTGATGACTGATAAGCGGACCTAATGAGCGGACCTCTTAATGTCACTATAAGCGAACCACAAAAGCGGATCTCTTGAGCGGATCTCAAAGTCACAATAAGCGAACCACAAAAACGAACCTCTTGAGCGGACCTATGACAACTATGACCTTATAAGCGGACCTCTAGAGCGGACCTCTTAATGTCACTATGAGCGGACCTCTTAGAGCGGATCTACCTGATAGCTCTGATACCACTTGTAGGACCGGTTTTGACACCGTTCGATTGCGTAACAAACGTTCGACGTGCGGAATCCGTGAACGTGCGTGACCGAACACACAATAACGTACTAGAACCGTGAATCTATTGAAATATATGACGTGTACGATACAAGAATCACGTGGAGAGAACTTTCTCTCTCTAGACTTTCTCTCTCTAGACTAGATCTTCTCCAATGTCACAATGAGCAAAAGTCTTACACTTTACAACTAAAGCTCCTATTTATAGGCCTTGGAATTAATGAGATTTCTCATTAATTACCAAAATGCCACCTTGCTAATTCTATCTAAATATTACAATAAAATCCTAGATTTCTACAGTTTTAGCTACGGTTTGAATTGACGGAGGCGATAGACATTAATGCATCAACAACATGTGTCCTCAATCTAAATTAATTGAAAAGGGTAAACAAGTAATTTTCTTATTGATTTAATTAATTGATAATCTTCCATACCCGCCACCCTTAATTATAGAAATACAAATTAAGAATTAATCTACGAATTTGTGTCATCTTGTTCATCAATTATTATTCTGAAGATCGCAGAATGAAAATTTATAGAGTGTTATATAGTGATGGACTGATGGATGCAGAATGAAGGTTTTTATATAACACTACAAATCTCTATAAAACACTACGAATAGCATATAACACCATATAACCCTTTTATAACTCTATATAACACTACAACATTATATATAACACTTCAACCACCATTCAGAACTGTATAGTGTTATATATTTTTATATAGTGTTATATGGTGTTATATAGTGTTATTTAGAGTTATATAGTGTTATAGTGTCATATTTTTTCTAATAGCATGTCTATGATAGATGTATAGTGTTATATATTGTTATATAGTGTTACATAATGTTATATGGTGTTATATGGTGTTATACGGTGTTATATGATGGATGTATAGTGTTATATATTTCTTGTAGCAGTTACATATTTCTGGATTTTTTAGAATGTCCGGATTTTAGAATAAGTTTAAAATTGAATCGCTAGAATTTAGGAGTGAATCGCTAGAATTTAGGAGAGGTTACCTAATTTGAAACATATACAAAGACATTATCATCTCTACAATTTTCAAATCAATCCAAATAATTAAAACACAATTTATAATTTGGTCTCTATTGATCTCAACTATTAGATCAAAGATCTAATGGTTTAAAACATTTCTCACACTTTAGACACTTTGTACACTATCCCTACCATTTTCAAATAATAAATATGTCAATCAATAATTATAATTATAAGAAAAATATGTAAATTAAGTTTGCTTTTATAACTTTAGGGTCAATATTTTTTTTAAACAAGCAAAAGAGTTAAATTTGTATTTTACCTATTAATATAAAAGCTTGCAATAAAAGAAATCAAATCAAGAGGGTTTAATTTGTTTTTTTAGCTATTAACATAAGGACCTAAGTGAAAATATCCACCACGGGATCAGGGGTGGTGTTCGAGGACGAGGTAGATTTGATTTTAACAAAATAAAAAGCTACGCAAAACGTGTGTTACGTTTTGCTTTTTCTTCTATAAAGTTTTTGTTTAAAAGTGTTTTTAACAAAATAAAAAGTTTTCGTTTAAAAGTGTTTTTAACAAAATAAAACGCTACGCAACATGTGTGTTAGGTTTTTGTTGATAAATGTTTTTTTCTATCTATGTTTTTATTTTAGTGTCATCGAATATCGTTAATTCCCCCGCCACGAAACTCCGGTTCTCCCACTAGTTTAATCATACACTACAACCCATGTTTGTTATGGTTTTAAAAACAATAAAATATGCATAAGAAATATGATTTTAGAAAAAAAAAAAAAAAAACATTACTGCATTGCATTCAAATATATTCAATTTGGATTCTTCCAAACAATATAATAATTTCTCATACGGATCTGCAATACAAGACCAAGCTAAACTTCAAAACTTTACAATGAGAAAGTAAACTGAAACACAAAAATTAAATACATCACAACATACATTTTTAAAAGCACAAAACTTGGAATAAAGCCAACAGAAACTTTGCAATCGCCTGTGCGAATCTTGGAGCCACTCAGGGTTCGAGTCATAACAGCTTTGCAGAGGGCTTTTATCCGTAGTTCTTGTTAAATTGAAGAGCCTTGGTGAACCGGGTCCAGGCATGCAAGAACAATGCAATGTCCTACGGTCGCTGATATACATATTTTGTTCTTGGATCAACAATAAGCCCTTTTCCTCCATTCACTTCCAAATCATGCCTACAAATTTTAATAAAGGTCGCAAATATAAGGGTTTTATTTAAGAGTAGAAAAATTACCAAAAAAAAGTTAAATTTGAAAGAGACTGATTAAAACTCAACTGGAACACGAAGTCGGGGATGGTTAGTTGCTCACGAGGAACATATTTGAAAAGCTGAAGAAGCCGATCGACGTATACAGCCTTTTTCCACACCTGCCAATCAATATCTACTTATATAAATAACTTACAAGGAAAGAAAAAGCGTTGGATAGGCTGAAAAAACAAAGGGTATTACAGCAATTTCATGAACAGTTTCATAAGACATTTAAAGTAGGTAAGTAGGTACTAGGTATACCATCAATCGTTGCAATTTTATAAGGGTACAAGGAATTTAAAGCGTGTTGGTACATATTACATACCATGCCATCCACTAATACTTGCAATGCAAGTATGGCAGCCTTCAGTCCAAAGGTCGGGTGGAGGATGTATATTGCCTGCGTGTGTGGGAAATACATGCATAAATGAATCAAACGAGTACTTGATGATTTACCGATAGCAATAAATATTAAAAAAGATAAACCTTTCCTATGTTTCTTCATGCAACATCTCTTTTCTTTTGTAAAAATTGAAACTTATATTACCTATTTGCCATTTTGCCTATTATCATCATTGCATGTTGATTTGATAGCCTTAAAAGATATTTTAGAAACAAGATTTCCTTATTCATCTTTGCTGAATAATATTATATGTATATGTATATTATTTGCTTACATGAAGATTCCGCTGGCTTTTCCTACCAAGTATTTGCTGCAATCTTCTCATAAATCCCAGATCTGGCTGCCTGTTAAATCCATAAAATGAAATTTACAAAGTGAATTCATAATTTAAACAATCCAATATGAAAATCATTTAAGAAAAGGTTTTTACAAATTCAGGTGACTGAAAGCAATAAGAACTCACACTTGTAAAGATGCGGCAGAGTGAAAGTACACGATGCTATAAGGTTTCTGGATTAAGGGCTCAAACTCCTGAAATTTAACAATTTCAATCAATGATTAATGTTCATGAGTTAAATCAAAAGACAAGTAGAACGTGTGCAATGAACCGTTTTTACCTTTACTACATAAAGAACAAATCTTTCAAGATCAAGACACCGAAGGAGAAAATGTGCTCCAACTACAACCATTACTGGACGACCTTCACTATCTACTCCTCCCCGGTACCTGAATCATAAGTACAGCTTGTAAAGACCCAAAACGCGTGGCTAGTGAAACAGGTATCTTTAGGGCCGGGTCGAGTTGAGTCGAAACACTTTTATCCAAAACACATTATAACATATAGCCGAGTAAAATGTCATTTTCGTCTCTGAGGTTTGGCCAGATTTGCGACTTTCGACCAAAGGTTTGTTTTTCCGCATTTGGATCCAACAAGTTGGAAGCTTGCCATTTTCATCCAACTCGTTAACTCCATCCATTTTTCTCCATTAAATCAAGGGTATTACTGTCTTTTTAGACATTTTTATTAAACTAAAAACTCTGTAAGAAATAAAGATCCACCACTGTTGACTTTATTTCTTATTTTTTTAGTTTAATAAATATAATGTCTAAAAAGACGGTAATACCCTTGACTTAACGGAGAAAAATGGATGGAGTTAACGATTCAGATGAAAATGGCAAGATTTAAAAACTTTTGGATCTAGATGCGAAGAAACAAACATTTGGAGGAAAGTCGCAAAACTGGCCAAACCTGGCATTTTACGCTATCTAGCCATTAGTGAGTCGAATGTCATACAAAAATGATATTTTTCAATGTATCTAACTTTTATAAAATGATTTAAAAATACACTTTAGGGGACTTTCAACCCATTTCAAGTGTTTCCCTTTTTATCACCTTTTTATTACATCTGTTAAGAGATTAAACAAAAACCATATATACACAACAGCTACTTACAGAATCTTCATTTCTGCAATTTCAGAAAGATTAAGAGAATTTGCTTTGGCCAGGTATCTAGAATGTAGCGAGTACTCCTCAGAAGCAGAAAGCGGTGGGCCCCCGAGATCACCAAACCCTAGCATTTTAGCAAAGTTGAACCCATTTTGGGCTCGAGCAGTTCTTTCCCATTGTTCTTGACGCCTTTGATCAGGATCTTTAATTATGGACATAAAAGCAGGATCTAAATATGATTCCAAATACGAAGAGTTCCTGTCATCGTCATAAATCTAAATATCAGAACACAGATTCTAGACTTCATTCATTATGATTTATTTATGGCCCGGCTTGATTTATGCTCACATGAACTGGGACCCACAGAATGGAAAGGTTGGGACTTTAAAAAAAGGGAGTTTTGAAAGTGCCTATCTAATATCTTAAGAGTAAAGTGCAATTTTCGTCCTTGAGGTTTGGCTACTTTTACGACTCTCGTCCAAAGGTTTGTTTTTCCGCATCTGGGTCCAAAAGGTTTGAAATCTTGCCATTTTATCCAACTCGTTAACTCCATCCATTTTTAACGTTAAGTCAGGGGTATTTTCGTCTTTTCAGACAATTTTTTTGTGATGGTTAAAGGGTTTGGTGGGGAGATAGTCAACATAGGTGGATCTTTATTTCTCATAGTGTTTTTTATTTTAATAAAATACGTCTAAAAAGACGGAATGCCCCTTATTTAACCGAGAAAAATGGATGGAGTTAAGCAGTCGGATGAAAATGGCAAGATTTCAAACCTTTTGGATCCAGATTCGGAAAACAAACCTTTGGGTGAAAGTCGGAAAAGTGGTCAAACCTCAGGGACGAAAATGGCATTTTTCTCAATATTTTATGATTAAATTATCAGATGATCAATTAAATGACTAAATACGACATATTTTTTTATAAAAAACGGTAGACTTCTTGTGGAATGGAAGTAAAACTCCGACAAATTAGATTACAAGAAGGGTAGCAGGTAATTCTACCGAACTCTTAGATAATCAGTTCTGTTACCGCTTGCACGAAATTGATTTTTGATCCATAAAGAACCTTAAAATCAGAAGCAGAATTTGTTTACTAGGACGTTGTAATAGTCAAATAATCAGTTCTAGAATGCAAATCCGATAATCACATAATGAAACGAATCAGCTGAAATTTGGAATTGCTAATAATATGAGTTTTACAGGTCACTAACCGTCTAGCCAATCCTTGATCACCAACAGGAACATCTAACGAAGCTCGGGGAATTTTCGGAAATGTCTTTTTGACATTTGGTAGCGGTTTTATCCTGATTTTTCTTTCGTCAATAACTGTTTCACCGTTTTCATCTCCAACATCAGCAGGAAGCTTAGAAATAGCAATCTCTTCCTCCTTTTTATCACGCGGAAAATAGAGCGGAAGAAGTCTACATACACAAATCAAATATAAGTGCATGTTTTACATAAATGGGTCGAAATCGCCACCCATACTGCATAGGAACTAAAACGCATCAACCAGCTTACCTCTTATATATTTCAGTATCGTTTGCTGTCGTTAAGCAAAATACTACACCTGTAATTTTATCCTTTTGTTTCTCAAGAAACCGGCGCACAGTTCCTGAGAGAAATAAGCATTGGTAAGTATAAAGTATCAATCAAGTACAAATATTATATAAACAAAGTAACAAAAAAACATGTATAAATAATAGGGATAATTGCATATTTCCCCTTGAAAAACTTCTTAATTGCATATTTACCCAACTTAAAATTAAAATTGCATATATCCCCTTCGTTTCGTTAACTAATAAAATTGCAAATTTACCCATTTTTATTTATTTTATTAAAAATAAATTATATAATGACTATTTACCCTTATTTTTACTAGTTTTTGTGGCTTTTTCATAATTTTTGTTGTTTTTTTATGTATCGCTAGTTAGTTTTATTGTATATAATGACACGTTTTATTTATTTATTTTTTTCAGTTTGGGTGGTATTTTTTAATATTTCCTTCTTAAATAAAGACATATTGCAAAACTCAAAAGTGGGGTGTAAATATTAATGAAAATGGGCTGTGGTATAATTTTTTAACACCCATTTCAAAAATTGGGTCTAATCACTTTCTGGTGTTTGCGTATGAGTATGTATTGATATGGATCTAGATGTCTTTTTTTATTTTGGGTTGATTTATAAATATATACATTAACATACATTAAATAATCAAAAAGATAAATGCAAAACAAATAACTTTGTAAAAATGGCAAAAATAAAACGAAAACAAAAAAACTAACTAGCGAAACAAAAAAAAACAACAATTATGAAAAAACCACAAAAACTAGTAAAAATGGATAAGTATATAATTTTTAAAGTTTTAGTAAATAAGAGAAAATTTGCCATTATATAATTCATTTTTTAATAAAATAAATCAAAATGGGTAAATATGCAATTTTATTAGTCAAGGAAGGGGATATATGCAATTTTAAATTTAAGTTGGGTAAATATGCAATTAAGAAATTTTTTAGGGGGAAATATGCAATTGTTCCAATAATACACTTTTATCTGCGTGTTCCTCAAAAGTAACTTACTTATTGCCACGTGAGCTGCTGGTTCCCTTGGGTAATTTTTTGCCTCTGTGTATATGCAGCCCATTGCAATGCTGTATAAACAGAGATCAGTAACAGTAAGCTAAATATTACCATATATACAGCACAGTATGAGAAACTGGACAAAAGTAAGATGATTGTATAAATAACCTTTGAAGCCCGTTTTCTATCAGGAGTTCTAAACAAGATCGATAGCAGTGACTCAATGCATTTTCTGCTGCAGTATGATATTTTACAGCATACTTGGGTCCCACTGTATGTATAACCCTCCTGTTATATAAAACATAAACATTTAATTTAGTCTATCAGTGCAGAATTTGGAGATATAATGGTACCATTACAACGACAAAAAAAATCACCTTGCAGGAAGATCGTATGCATTAGTGACTTTCGCCATCCCTGTTCTGCAGCCACCCTGTGAGCCAAAAATTGCACATATTTCAATTACAGAAATATTACATTTAGAGATTCAATTATAATATAGTGACACACAACGGTATACCAGGTTCGTTGATGTATAAACAGCAATATGTCATAAATATTACATCTTTTTTTCACAATATAACAATAGAAATATTGTGTTACCAATGTCGCACATTCTTCAGCAAGACCAGGCCCAGCAGCAGCATGCAAACCAGGACTGCAATGAGCTTCATCCAAGTTCTGTAATAAAAAAAGAACAGAACTCAGTAAATAAAATTCAGTTATTTAAAATGTGCAAATATAGCTTAGGATTGGTTTTAAAATGCGCGCATTAGGAGCGCATAATTCTTGCATCACATGATGCGGTGATGATCGCATCACGCAATGTCATTCCATAAATCACGCATCACAAGATGTGGTATGATGCGACGACTTACGCAGTTGACCAGTATTTGAACAAATTGGACGTGATTGTAACGGGTCTGAGTTTTTCAAATCTGATTGAACAAATCTGACCTACGAATTAGAACATCGACTAAACAAATCTGACTATAGATCATGAAAATACCTTATATATTAGTGTTAAAAAGTTAACAAACTAATATATTATTAATAAATAACTTTTTAGCTTTTAAGAACGCACACCTCACATAAGTGAAGCGCATCACACATCAGCTTATGAAATCAAAACGCATCGAATTGCTACACGCTTTTCGAAACCACGAAATTAGAAAATAAAATACAAATTACATACCAACTAACCTCATTCGTAGAGTTAACTACCGCATCAACCTCAAGATTCCACGGATTCCCTCTCCAAAGATAAATCTTCGAATTAACCTCATGATCAACCGGAAACCGAGAAACCTTCCCACTACTATCCGCCCCAGAAGACGAGGCTAACGGATCCGGAAAATGCATGTTAGGAAAATTAGGATCTTCAATCTCATAACTATATCTAAAATCCCCATCACTCCATCTAGGAACTTGATCAAGAGTCACCACAGCATCACCACTATCAGTCGGCTGTCCGCCACGCGTTTCAGTCGCCGCCATATGCCGGTACATTTGTTAACAACCAAATCTCCAAATCTTCAAATCTCCAATTCTCCAACCCCCCCTCCTATCTCCACACCAACATTTTCACAACAATTATTATAATATAAGTTCAATACACTCTAAATAACAAAAACCTAAAAATTAGGGTTATAACTTATAAACGAATTGCAGGATTACATCACAATAACTCAATATATGATTCAATTAAACGCAAAATTGACAAGAATATCATAACATGATCGTCAATCGCTGGTTATTATGAAACTTATGAATTGAAATATGTGTATTTTGGGTGAAATTAACGGAATTGACAATATGAGACGATTTTCGCATCGTATTGTGATTATAGAATAAGAAAAGGTTGGAGAAACGATCAGATGTTTGGATATAATTGAGATTATAACAAGTGAATTGAAGAAATAAGATGCAAAAACAAGAATTAGAAGAAGATTGATAGATAGATACCTGGTAATCGGTGAGAGATTTGGGGAGAGAGAAATCGAGACACAATTATTGGCTGGACCTGCGTAGAAGAGCTTGTGTTGTGGGATATTACGTAATATTATTATTTTTTTTTAAATTTATTTATATTCGGTTCAAACGAATAAGAGTTGAGGGAGTGGTTGAAACTTGAAAGGGGTTAGAGCCTACCATTAACCCCTATATCTCCTCCCTATCTTCTCTTCCCACACATCGGTGTATACTCACCGCAAACATCACTCCCCACTCACTGATTTGAAGCTGGCAGCCCCTTCCCCGCGCGGCAACCCAACACCCCGCAACCTTCCCCGAGACCACTCCCTCCACCCTAATAGTTATTCAGTTCAGTTTTAGGCCATGTGTAGTCATAAAGCCCCAATGCGTTATGCGACATGTGTCACGCCACGTCATAGAGGGGTTTTATGGGGCGTTATATCACTAGAGTCCGTAGTTATAAAGCCCCTACCTCATAATTACTCAATTAATTAATTTTTAATTTTTTTAATTAATTTTTAACTTTATAAAATTAAAACACATTTCATTAAATAAAAAAAAAACATTACAATAAAATTAAAAAAAAAACATTACACTAAAAAACAATACATTTATTCTTCGTCTTCATCGTCGTTCTCTCCTTCTTCCTCTTCGTTTTCTCCAGCATCCAAACCTATGTTTTCAAAGTTCCCGGCTTCGTGTTCTATTGCTTGTATCGCGAGAGTACATGCACTCGTAACCGCTTCTTCCTCCTCCGCGATTTCTTCGGGTGAAAAAAATCTTCGGTAAATATCGGTGAACGAATCTTCCGATGGGGAACCCATTATTTTTTTAGAAGAAAGTGGGAGTAATTTCTAGATTTTTATAAAAAAGGTAGAGAAGACGGAATGAGAGTGTAATGAATTTAAAAAAAATAGGGGATATTGGGAGTATTTATAGATAATAAAAATGAATTAATTTTTTTTAATTTTATGACCGTTGCAACGGTCCTTTTTTTTTAAATCTTCTTCCTCTCACGCTGCTATATGTATCGCGGCTACTTCAAAAAACACCCCCATAGCGCCCGATGCCCTCTTCCCCGTTATAAAACGCCCCATTACACATACTCTTAGTTTACTTGAATTAAGTTTGGTCGAGTCTTTTCTTTTTGTGTAGTTTTGGGCTTTTGGCTTTCGGTTGCGGCTTATGTATGATGTCAGAATCACCCTCCATTTTATTTAGTCATGGAAAGTATACAGATAAGATAGTTCTTTTTTATTATATTAGTAGGTATTAATTCATATTAGATTATTCTATTAATTCGTATTATATTAGTCTTAGATAGTGATCACGCCTTAGTGAGTCATTTCTTCAGTTATTAACTGTTGGCGGCAGTCCTACATTTTGTCTCTGTGGACCAAGGAGAGAGGGGGCTCGGCGGGAAGAGGATTGTACCGTGAAAGAAACAAGGAGATCAACCTCTTTCAAATATGAAACATGGATTCTGGTAATACAATGTAGTTGGACTCTCATGTTGATCTGAACGAATCGTTATAGAACAAATAACGCTCTAGTCGTTCCATATTCGGTTTTATACCGATTAAATTGAAAAGTTGAGACGAACTAACATCATTTAAATCGAACTGAAAATTTGCATGTTAAAATTTTCGTTTTGGTTTTAAAACGAAAACAAATTGGGTTTTCGGTTTCAGAAATCTAAATTCGATTCAAACGAATAACGGTGTTCAGTTCAATTTTAGTTTTACTTGAATTAAGTTTGGTTCAGTCTTTGGTTTCAACCAAAAAACCCTTCAAACCAAACCGATGAACGCCCTTTACCCGAGAGTTTATCATTTCAGTTTTATAACAAACACAAAAACTAATGTGTTTATAATTTATTTATAATATCATATAGATTAGTCATCAAGCGGTCGTGTTTCCAATCTAAAAGCCAGATAACGTTATAACCAATATAAAAATAATAATTTCTAACATTAACTTTTTTTTTTTTTTTTGAAAAGCTTCTAACATTAACTATTATTAAAGATAAAACAAGTTTTTGGTTATGGTCATATGCATATGGAAAGCCAACAAAGTGTTCGAAATGCTTGTAAGTTTATTGTGGAATATTCTCATTGAATCCATATTCTGAAGCATCTAACAACGTGCAAGTTTCAATTTGAGCACATGGTATCAATATTGTTTGGTTTTTCTCACATGCTACAAGTTTTATAACATGTTTTCCCATTCTTGGTTTATTTATTTTCTTTTCTTTTTTAGGATAAGATATAATCATACCATTTTTTTTACTTCTTATTAATATTTAATTTTTAATCTTTTAATTTTTTAATTTTTTAGACTGAGATCCGGTCATCTCCATCACTCCATGTCTGACGTTATCACAATAATCTACAAGCACTCCAACAAACAGTTTTTCTTTTTTTTTCCTGACATGTTATCAATACCTTCCAAGGTACATCCAAGTAAAGGTGAGCAAGGTATAGTTCACCTTGAACCTGAACCGGAACCACAATGATTTGGAATCTTTTGCCTTAAAAGGGTTAGTTTGTGGGTTTAAGAATTCATCAATAAAAAGTTCTGGGTTGGTTTCAGTTCCGACCCCCGTAGGTATTAAATTAGAACCACTAGAACCTTGGATAAACAACCATCGAACTTCCATCTATTCCTAGAACCTTGTGTTTTTCATAAAAAAAAAAAAAAAAAAAAAAGTAAAAGTCATTAAAACCATCGAACTTCCTCGCATATAAGTAATCCTTCCAGGATCAAACAATCGGCCAATGAGAAGTTCGGACTTCAACCATTGAAACTTTCGAATATCAATCCTTCCATGATGAAACCATCAAACCATCTACAATTCTGTTTTCAGGGTTGAATCATGTGTGTGCTTTAGAATATTTAATAGAAAGGTTTTATGTTATCGTTTTTATATTGATGTTACTACTATTATGAAACATTTTTTAGTTTAATACAACCCAGTTCACAAGCCCAAATTAAATTAAGGTTCTGGCTCACCAAACGCTTTACCCGACCCATCAAACCCTTTTGGACCTGGAACCGAATAAACGTAAAAGCATCAATTCTTGATCACGCAAAGAAAAAAAAAACGCCCTATTAATAGAAAATTTGATCAGCTGAAGCGTCAACAGACCTACAAACAATTATGTAGTTCTGCCTTGAATAATTGAAGCAGATTCAAAAGACTTAAATATTGAGGTATTGCAGTGATAGAATCCTTACAACTAGAAAAGCCATTAAAGCAATGTCCTATACAATTAAATTCCTTTAGAAGTTGACAAGTACATCAAGGTTTTTTTTTTTTTTTTTGCTGAGCTACAAAATATTACAAGAACATGACTTTGAAAATCTTGTAATCATCACCGAGAGTCACGAATAACGGTTGTTTATGTGATGAAGTATAGTAGCAAAGCATTCACTACACATAATTCAAGTAATGCGCCACCTAAAACAGCATATCTGAATCCGCGAGTTCAAGTACTTTATGAATACCAATCGGGTTCACACCCGGTTTAAATGCATTTCCTTCAATATACCTGTCAAATACAAATACTAAATGAGAAACAAGATGCATGAAATTCAAACCGCTACAAAATTTCTTAATATGTTTGTAAAGGGTAAACTTACAGTTCTTTCAAATAAGGATGTTTGTAAAATGCATCAGGAATCCTTCCGCTAAATTGATTGTGATCCAAATACCTGAAATTTTACAGCGCGATAAAAAATAAGTAAATAATAAATAACAATTTGCATACTTTAAGCTGTAGCTTAGCTTAAACTAGAGCATTTATGTTACCAAAACATGTTTTAATAGATTGTTAAAAATGAGCACACTTACAAGTAAGTTAACTTGGGAATACGAGCGAGTCCAGGTGGCACTATTCCAGACATTTTGTTGTAAGATAAATGCCTGAAACCGACACAATATTACATTAACATAAGTTTTATAGATAGTTAGATACCAGCTTCAAAGAAAAAATCAGTTTACGAAAAACATATTTGCCTATATAATACTTACAAAATTTCTAGATTGGTGACGTTTGCTAGCTGTGCAGGTATACCTCCAGTCAGATAGTTGTTATTTAGATAACTGCAAAAGACATTACAAGGGTAAATAAAAATATTTAACGCAGCACTGATAGATGGAACTAGATGCGGCAATCTCAACCCTTTAACTTACAAATGGGCTGATTTGGGATATGATTATATCTCTAACAGAAGAATAAAGAGATTTAGCTTACAAGAAAACGGGTCGAATGTTGCCTAAAGTGTATTTTTAAAGCATTAAATCTCCAAAATCCTTTTGTACAGAAGTATAATATTACTGATATATATTTAACAGACTAATGTTATATATAAATTGAAGAGTAAAATGCCATTTTAGTCCCTGAGGTTTGGCCAATTTTGCGACTTTCATCTAAAGGTTTGTTTTTCCGCATCTGGATCCAAAAGGTTTGAAATCTTGCCATTTTCATCATGCTCGTTAACTCCATCCATTTTTCCTCGTTAAGTCAGGGGTATTTCTGTCTTTTTTGTTAACTTAAAGGGCAATTTGACCCGACCAATTTGACCCATCTAGATGGAACTAGTACTGGTATGAAAACACTTTGATGTAGTAACTGAAATTGGAACGTACAGGTTTCGCAGAGCTGGAAAACATCCTTCTATACGTATCAATTCCCTAATAGTTCCAACCAAATGATTGTCACCAACATCCCTAAAAAACAAAATTTCTCATTCATATCATAATTTAGATTTAAAAACATAATAGAGCGGTAGTAAGAAAGATGAACCGTACAAATGGCGAAGCTTTTGTAAGGAGCCCAATTCTGGTGGAATACGTCCAATGAACCGATTTTGGTGCAGGTGAAGATACTGCAGATCTGGAAGATTAGCAAGCTCCCTTGGTATTTCCCCTTTGAAGCTATTAAAACTCAAGTAGCTGTAGCCATATGAATTAAGTAATCGAGTCAGATGTTTGTCTCATAAGTCGTAAATTGTTCAAAAATGATATTCGGCACAAAAAACACTCACAGGTGCGTTAATCTCTTCAGTTCACCGATTTCAGGAGGAATGACGTCCTGCAGCTTATTCCATCTCAAATTACTGGAAAAAAGCAATATTAATCAGCATAAATGACTTCTGTTTGGTTGCTATTTACCATCTTAAACATTAGGATTCCAATTGATATAAAGTAGGGCTGCAATGCAAATGAACCAAACGTTCGACAAACAGTTCATGAAACGTTCGACGAACAATTCGTTAACCGTTCGGTGGGAAGTTCGTTTAATAAATGAACGAACACGAACAAGAAATTTCATTCGTTTAATTAAACATATGAACATGTCAACATGGACAGAGGCCGCATTCGTTCATGAACGTTCAGTAATGTGTTCGTTTGTGGGTTCATTTATGTTTGTTTATGTTCGTATGTGTTCGTTTTTTATGTTCGATAGTTCATTAGGGTTTTTAACAATTATATTCTATTTAATACAACAAAATTGCCACTAAGATATCATTTAATAAATAATAAACTATTTAATTATGTTTATCAAGATTATGTCAAGTATGTTTAGAATATTTGTTAGTATATCTTGGGCGGATCTATGTCGTGTGTGTGATGAAAAAATTGTGTTAGTTTTTGTTAATGAATGCATGTTTGTATTCGTTTGCGTTCATGAACGTTCGCTTACATTCGACTGTGTTCATGAACGTTTGTTTGTGTTTGTTTGCATTCGCATTTGTCCGACACCTAAAATTCACAAACAAACACGAACATGTTTACTTTCTTAATGAACAAACACAAACAGAAAATCCTGTTCGGTAAGTGTTCGTGAACACATACTTTCCTTAACAAACGAACAAGAACAAGGCCTTGTTTCTTGTTCGAGTTCGTTTGGTTCGTTTTCAGCCCTAATATTATAAAGTGTTAAGGTAGACCATATACAGTATTCTAAGCCGCTTTAAACGCCCGATTTGAGGTGGGATTGGTCCGGTCAACTTATTGTTATGGAGATCCCTGCAACAGAGTTAAGTAAAGTCAGAACACAAATCGAAGCCAAATAACTTAGTAATAATTTGTTAGGAGAGAGAGTTATACAGCCTAGTAAGATCCAGTAGATTGGTTACAGCGGTCGGAAAAGGCCCAACAATTGACACCGCATATACTTCCCTGCAATGTAGTTAAATTTAAAACAAAAAACCTTAAACGATACCACATTGGTTGTAACTTGTAAATGTTCATTATGTGAAATGTAAAAACTATTAAGAAGTGAGACTTACAGTTCCGTAACTACTCTATAATCACCTTGTGTTGAGCATGTGACACCAGACCAAGCTGGTAAATCACCGTCTCCACATGGATCATCTCCGACCCATGCATACACCACCCTCCATCCAAGAGAAGCTTTTATTTCATTTAGAGCTTTCACTGCAGGCAATAAAGAATGATAATAAGTAATAACTCAATCAAATACGGCTTAATCATAATAACAACAATTCATCACTTTTTGATCAAATTCTCGCAAACAACACATCAAGATATTTCCATCAAAGTTCCACAAACTAAACCAAAATAAAATTATAAACACCATATAACAGTTATTGGTTTTAAAATGTGCGCATCACAGGATGTGATGATGAGATTGCATAGGGCGATGCGACTCCATGGCACACGCATCACATGACGTGGTCTGAGTCTGATGCAATCTTATGTGTAATGACGTGCCTTATGCCGTTGACCCGTCAATGGCAATGGGCATAGTTGTCAATAGCGAGCATAGCGATCGCTATAGCGCGCTACATAGCGTATAGGTCTAGGCTCACTATTAGGGTTGAAACGGTAGATAGCGATGATAGCGACAATTTTTTTTGTTTTTTTAATATAAATAACAATTAAATATAGCTATAAAATAGTTAGAAATTAGGTTTTTGTTAAATATACATGTATAATAGCATATATACCAGGGTATTTTGATATAATATACATAAAAAACAAAATTAAAAAAATTCTAGTATATCGCTATTTATAAAATAGCCGCCCGCTATTTATCGCTATTCGCTATGTAGCATATAGGTACCTTATCGCTATTTGTCGCTATTCGCCATTAACACCTATGGCAATGGGTCTGATTTTTCAAATCTGATTGAACAAAATTAGCCATTAAGCAATGGGATTAAGTATTTGAACAAATTAGACTATCGATTGAACAAATCTGACCAAATATTATGAGCATCTCTTATACTGTTTAAAAGTAATCAAGTTAAAATAGTATCATCCATAAATATATTTTTCGTATTCATTAAAAATTAACGTCTCTCCGGCATCTGCTTTTGGGATCAAAATGCATCGGATCGCCACCACTGAAAACCAGCATCTTCCAAATTATGTAAATTTTTAAACTTTATTCTAGAAATTGCAATTATAACTGGATCAAAAGGATCAAAAGTTCAAATCAACCATATAAATTGTCCCTAAACTACCCCTGAATTCCCCTAACATAGTGAGATCTAAGAGCAACTTAATTTATCAACTAACAATATGAAAACCTCATGATAAATTAAAAGACAAACAAACCCTAAAGTAAGCAATTATAGTATCTTCTTAATCTAGGGTACAGATAATAAGTTAACACCATAGATGATGATCATGTATCTCAACAGAAACTGCAAAATTATGAAAGATTTACCATCTCTTTTGAGGGTTTTAGAGTGCACAGCAACATTGAGAAGGCAAAGTAGCAGTATAACCAATGAAAACCCTGAAGATACTCGAAGACGGAGCATTGCTTGGTTTTGGAATGATCAAACTCTGATTTGTTGGTGTTATCTATACATATATATGTGTATGTATGTCAATCAAGTAGAGTGGGATGCCTTAGATGCGATCAAAGATCGAGTATGCGAGTGAGATCTGAGAGTGAAAGGGATAGATTTTCAGTAGTGAGAAAACGCGTGAGTTTGGCCTCATATCATATTGTCCGTCGGTGGATCCGGAAACTCTATTTTTTTTTTTTTTTTCTTTTTTCAACCGCAGGAATCAATCACGAGCACTCTCGGGTACTTACTGGATCAAACGGAGTACTCCGAGAGTAACCCGAGTCCATCACTAATTTCAGGGAAAACCTGATAATCCACCCGTCCGTAGGCACGACGGTGAAATTACCGATAAAACTCGTTTGACTCTAGGATCGCCCACCAATGCCTTATTCTGCACCAAATGGGAGTCGAACATGCATCTCTCAAGAGAAATGCAAGTATTTCACCACTTGATCTAGAGATCATTAACGGAAACTCTATTTTCTCGTGTGTTTCTTTAATTTATTTCTTTCATTTATTTTACGTATAGTTTCTTTAATTTACTTCTTTCATTTATTTTATCTATAGTATAAACTAGTTTAAGTACCCGTGAATTTCACGGGTTACGAAAACAAAATATCTTTAATATCACCGTTAACATAAATATTATAATTTCATACACGTTAAAACACGAACAAATATATAAGATTACAACCACAAATTGAAATACATGAATATGCAACAATCACAAATCGTTGAAAATCTCTCTATAAACCATATTAGTTGTTTTATTTCTAATGTTGTGTATGGATAACGAATAAATCAATTGATTGAAATAAAATTTATTAGGAAGAGTGTTTAAATAAGAAATGTACTGCTGTAAATGACTTTAATAAAATGTAAATAATATGAATTTTTTCAATATACTAACGATTTTATCGGCTGATTGAGTTCCTATATATTACTTTATGATAAAGATATTACAAAAAATAATGAACACGAACTATACTTTGATAAATACTATATTTCATATTAGTGTTTTGTTTCTTATAAGCAATGTAAAAATACTATGAGAAAATCAAGTAACATGAACACGATGTGATGAATTGTATAGTCATATTTGTACAATCCAACGACAAAAAATAATACTTATTTACGAACAACAGCAATGATGATTAGAATTATTAAATAGAGGTAATTAATTACAAATACATATATAAAATTTTTAAACTGTGAAAAAAAACATTCAAATATATATGGGGAGATTTAATAACGTCAAATTGAGTTGTCAATCTAACAGCAAATAAAATAACATTATTATTGAAATTAAAGCACGCAAAAATTATTAAAGAAAAGGAAAAACACTAAATTCAAACATATGACTCTAATAACTATCATCATCCCAACCAGCCCAGCAATCTCCATTATCAGACGCGTGATTTCTGCACACATTGTTATCCCAATCATTCCAAGCACCGAAATCAACATTCCCACCATTCCAGCAATCTCCTCAATGGTCCACCCATTAAACATCCTACATCCAACACATTCTAGATAATTATGGTTTTTATTCATAATATAAAGTTGTACAGAAAGACTAAATTTTTTATTTTGTGTTTAACTTTTATAATACATTTCCTTGGTCGGTTGGAGCAATCCAGCTGACCCTTTAAACCTGCAGCAAAAGGACCTGTTTTGACCCAAGCCCATTTCAACACGACACGAACATGCCTACTCACCGCATTTTTAGACTCAGTTAACTTCTTGAATAAGTGAAAAGAATGTGTGTCTTACTTTGTTTAATTTGGAAAAAATAAATATTCACAAATAGTAATATTAGTTTACCCTTAGTCCCTTAGCCCAATGTATAGCAGATCGAATAGAACAGAAAACCATAAGCTAAATGCAATAAAAAAAAGTTAAATATATTGATACTAATCATGAATAAGAACATAATGTGAATATATTGTTACAAAAAATTTATAAACTAAACAAAGTAGTTAACAATCAAAGTATAGTATGAGGAAAAAAAAGAATAAAGTGATAAATTTACCTGGGAACAGAGGTGACAGTGTTTTTATTACAACGATCAGTCTGGCATTCCAACACAGTTACTTCATCAAAACCTTCGCTTCCATCTTGCTTCTCCTTGCAAATAGTTTTTGTAAAAACCTTTTTGTTGCAAGATTTACAGGCATTGTAAAACCATGAGCTTTCTGATGCGAAGCTCTTGATTGTACCAAGGATAATAACAGCCTTTTTCTGTGCACACCAAAGAATAGTTAAACATACTATTAACCAATTATTACGATAAAACTATACTAAAAATAGCTAAAAAGTGTACAACTTACCTCTTCGATTCCGCTTAAAGCTCCAATTGTACTGAAGGTGAAATCTTTAAGATATTCGTCAATAGGTGACTTTATAACAGAAGAAGTCAACCCAGAATAACCGGAAGACGTTGAAGCAGAAATCTGAGCAAGAAAACTATAAACACATAACAAAGTTAGTGACAGTAATTTGTATGTTAACTATAATATAGAAAACTGTATTACGAATACAAACCTTTTCTTAAAATCGAAAATCTCGGGAATGTCACTGTTGATGAACACTCGAGTTACAGTATACAAATTGGAGACATTCACATATCCTGTGTATTAAAAAAACATGTAAATAAACGGATAGATTAAATACATGTAAATACATTGCTAAAAGATAATTGACATTAATCAGATAGAATATACCTCCCCAAAACCTGTACTTCCCAAACTGAATAATGACCACAACATTCTTTTCCGCTGGATGGTTCCTCTTAAATGCTCGAATTTGGTCAGCATAACCATCCCGTAGTGTAACAAAAATCTGATGGTGCCTATATAAAAAATTTAATAGTTAACTTGTTATTTGCAAAATAAGTCAAAAAGTAAAATTACTAAAACAAATATAAATATATGTAAATGTATTCGTACTGCAAGTCTTCAAGAATAAAGGTAACTGTGTTTTCCTCTTTGCCGTTGTTATTATCACTCTTACCCTCAGCCGGAATGCTCTTGACCATAAACCCAATTACATCTAAAAATAAAAATAGTAGAAACTAAATAAGATATATACCGAAATTCCAAACTTTTTTCATATCGGATTAGATTTTTAAATAAATTACCAATTGGACTTTTGAAAGACTTGTCGTCGTCATCTGGGTCCTCCAGAATAGAATCAAATGGAGTAAAATCAAATCCCCATTCAGAACCAACAGGCTCGGTGTAAGCCTCAACAACAGTGTTCTCATTTAGATTGATCTTCAACGTACTATGAACGTATTTAACTTTCTGGCGATTCTCACCCATTAATGGGTTACGAATAGTTAAACACTGATTTTCTTTCAGAAGGTGCTCATAAGCGGTAGCGTTTCTTTGTAGTACAAATGCTTACATTTTGGTGCCCTGCAACAGCACGGGTTATAATAATGTGTAAAGTCAAAAAAATATATATATATACATAAGTTATAAATGTATATAAACAAACCTCTTGGTCCATGAAAATCATGTCGTAGCAGTAAATCTTTCGAGGATTGTTGAAGGCAGGTCTTGTCCATAATCGGACAATGCGGACTCTGATAGTGTAATCATCAACATTAAGATCAACATTGTTGAGAAGTGTAATAGCAGGCTGTTCCATTTCTGCAAATGAATAATAAAGAAAACATTATGGTGTAATCATCAACGCAATATGTTAATCGACAATATAAAAAACTGCTGAAATGAAAATGAAACAAAAATGATAAACATACATTGTTCTGAGAGAAAGTTTGTGAGTAAGATGTGAATGAAAGTGTAATATGTCAAATGTGTTATTTATAATAGAAGTTGGGAAGTTAATTTAGGAAAAGAAATTTGTTATTTTAATATACATTTGGAATGAATTCTTTATTAAAATAGAAAATTCAGTGAAAACTATTTTTAGATGATTGATAATTTCCACATATAAATATATTAGAAAATGTTTATGGGTTTTGAATTTTAAAAAATTAGGAACAGAAAGTTGACATATAAAGTAAATTAAGATAAATTAAAGTAACGTAAAAAAAAAGTAACGGAATTTTTAAATTACATCTTAGCCACATGAATTAAATTAAGATAAATTAAAATAACGTAGAAAATAGTAACAGAATTTTTAAATTACATCTTAGCCACATGAATGAATGATAAATTAGAATCATGCAAAATATCATAGACGATCAATAACTTTAAAATAAATAGACGGACAAACGTTATATTATATATGATCGATGATCGATGATCAATAACATCAATCACGATTCAAGAGGATCGAGAAGAGACATACCTGGAAAAAATGCCAGTTCAAATCAATCACAAATGCACTGCAAATGAAAAATTGGTAAAATAATTAGGCCAAATAATTATTTAAACTGAAAATATTAACATAATAATTAGCGTCGGATCCCTAAATACAAATAAAAATGACTTTTAATGGCTGCGTAATACCTTAATGGTAGCAAACAGGGCAGTAGCCTTCCTTGCTATCCAACCTCGAACACAGTTTTTTTTTACAAAAGTCATCACATCCGGAAACCGAACTCGGGACGGAACGAACAAATATAAGTTACAGTTCCATATACCGACAATGCCAGTAGGTAGGGTGTCGTTGCCAACATCATTATTAAAAATACCTTATGACCAATTAACACAGGGCTCAGAATAGGTATTGTGGTTCTCATGGCTGCATAACAGGTTGCAAGAAGAAAACAGCGCACTCGCCATCCATGCTATGCAACATCGAACCAAGTTTTTTTTTTACCAAAGTCATCACAGCCGGAAATCAAACTCGGGACGCAACGACCGAATATAGCTTTCAAATCAATCACAAATGCACTGCAAATGAAAAATTGGTAAAATAATTAGGCCAAATAAATATTTAAACTGAAAATATTAACATAATAATTAGCGTCGGATCCCTAAATACAAAAAAAAATGATTTCTAATGGCTGCGTAATACCTTAATGGTAGCAAACAGGGCAGTAGCCTTCCTTGCTATCCAACATCGAACACAGTTTTTTTTACAAAAGTCATCACATCCGGAAACCGAACTCGGGACGGAACGAACAAATATAAGTTACAGTTCCATATACCGACAATGCCAGTAGGTAGGGTGTCGTTGCCAACATCATTATAACCTCCATCCTTTCTTTCGGCCGCGAGTCAGCCAGGTATTATTTCAAAAACAAAAGTAAAACTGGGGTTAGAACATAACATGGAAGTCCGAAAAGATAATTGGCACCGCGACAGAGACGAAGCCTCAAAATAAGGAGTTAGAAGACAACGCAACGTCTGAGCTCGCAAGGCCTCAACGCCAACGACAAAATTTAAAAGCATATATAGCAGTTAAACAGCCTTTATCCTAATCAAACTTTTCTTTGCTTAATAATGATAACAATATGATTTCTACATTCACTACATTATGGTTATCCTCAACTGGAAAACTAATTATAACGGGTCAAATGATTTGAAAAAAGATCATCCAACCAGCTTGCATGATGCCTCTAAGAAATCAACTGGAAAACTAATTATAACGGGTCAAATGACTCAACCCATCTTGATCTTTTACCCAGCCCACAAAAAATGATATGAAATGATCTAAGAAATCAACTTACCTCGATGAAAAGCGATGAATATGAGAGCTCGTTAAGTCCCCTAAACAACCACCAATATGTATAGCTCAATAAAATTACCTACAAAAAGCGTAATGCTAACTGATGTTAGCATCTTTATTGACCAAAAGCAAAAAAATTAAAACATAGCAATTGACCACTGTAAAGGATCACAGAGGGTCCGAGAATTCATGCTCATAACTTACATAAACATTCAAAAACCAAAATTCTTTAATCTTTGACTTTTTGATTCAAGTCACAAACAAATACAAAAATGTAAGAGTGTAAGTTATAGAAATCAGTGAATAGATATGCATAATCCGAAAGGATTATAGCGGTGGATGATTAGCAACGAAACTATCATTAAAGAAGGTATTTGTTAATATAACCCTATTCTGGAATATATATCAAGAGCCACCTTCAAGTCCGGTTTCAAATCAAATCAACCAAATCCGGATTAGGGTTACAGTTCATTTTAGTCCATCAAATCCAACATGTAAATAAACGCGATAAATCAAAACCGGATTCAAAGAGCAACGTTTAGTTTTAAACCCTAATCTGGGACTACAGATCTATGAATGAAACATGAACTTCAAAAACTTACCAGTATGAGATTAATCAAATCCGGATTCAAATCGAAAGGATTGTAGCGGTGGATGATTAGCAACGAAACTATCATTAAAGAAGGTATCCGATAATATAACCCTATTCTGGAATATATATCAAGGAGCCACCTTCAAGCCCGGTTTCAAATCAAATCAACCTAATCCGGATTAGGGTTACAGTTCATTTTAGTCCATCAAATCCAACATGTAAATAAACGCGATAAATCAAAACCGGATTCAAAGAGCAACGTTTAGTTTTAAACCCTAATCTGGGACTACAGATCTATGAATGAAACATGAACTTCAAAAACTTACCAGTATGAGATTAATCAAATCCGGATTCAAATCGAAAGGATTGTAGCGGTGGATGATTAGCAACGAAAGAGAATCTGCTCGAAGAAGATGGCGAAATTTGAAGATTGGGTGTTCTGAAATTCGCGTGTTGTAATAAGGAGAATAAGGAGAAAGAGGGGAAAACAAATTGCCACCCATGTACCAATTCTCTGCTCAAAGAGACATGCCAAATCAATAAAAGATTGCTTAAGAAAAGGACATGTGGCATTAAGTGTATTTTTTAGTATAATAGGTAGATTCAAATTGGTTTACTCTTCGACGTAATTTTTTTTTGAAAGTGAATCGTGTGATTATATTATGTACATTTTCAATTGATATTCGTTTTGACGTTTAACCATTCTATATTTTTTCTTTAACCAGATTACTTTTCGACCTTAACCTGTAATAAAGTTATTATACAACCCCTGAACTTCAATAAAGTTATCGATATGTATTCGACTTGGTCTATGTTTTACATCACGTGAGTCACTTGGTGTTAGAAATTCGTGTTTTTGTTTTACGTTTTTTCCTGACTTTGGTCGTCATTGGTTAGCACCATTTTACGCCCCAAACCCCAACGTTTATAGCACGATTTTACGCCCCCACCCCGAAACACGGGGGGCTTTAAAACTAGTTAAAATTTAAAGTTAATCTGAAAGTCAAAGAGAAACGAAGATGGCATATGTTACTTCTCGTTCGTATTCATCGTTTCGCCTTTCATACATATTGGTTAATTTCGTGTTTTCAATTACAATCTTGTTATAAAATCTATCTTTTCTCAAACTTCTTTCAATATACTTTTACTTTTGTCATAACTTTGTGTATATATCTATTTAATACCATGATGGTAGTAGTTAGAACACGTGTGTTATTATGAACATTAATCCATCTTTACATGATCACATTTGAAATAATGTCGTGGGTTACAACTTAAGTTCGTGTGGCACCAAAGATTTGATTAAACTTGTAACATTGTTGGCAGCTTGGTTGGTTATCCTCATTTTTTCAAACAAGGGGTGTTTAATATACTTGGTTTATCTCTAGATTCACTATAGTCTATAGGGGTGTTTCAAACAAGGGGTGTAAAGAGAATATCAGGCTCAAGAATCTCAATCTCATATCATAAGTGGTAAGTAATATCAATACAAGCACCTCTATATATAGAAGAACAACTATACAACTAATCATGCTAACTAACTCAACTAACTCACATGCTCTAACTATCTAACCACCTCTATATACTCTAATATGCCCCCTCAAGCTGAACGGGGAGCATCCACGTGAAGCTTGGACCTCAGACTGTCGAAACGAACACCAGACAATCCTTTGGTCAAAATATCTGCAATCTGAAATGTAGTGGGAACATACCGAACATGTAAAGTACCACCCAAAACCATGTCTCGAATAAAATGCAAGTCAATCTCCAAGTGTTTGGTGCGCTGATGAAACACTGGGTTGACTGCAAGATATGTAGCTCCAATATTGTCACACCAAAGAGACGGTGGACAAGTCATCGTGATATGTAACTCATGTAGTATAGATGTAATCCATCGTAACTCAGCAGCTGTATAAGCAAGAGCTCGATACTCAGCCTCAGTACTCGACCTAGCAACTGTAGGTTGTTTCTTGGAACTCCAACTGATGAGGTAGAACGTCGATCATCAGGACACCCAGCCCAGTCAGCATCACTATAAGCATGTAAATCAACACAAGTAGACTGACGTATACACAACCCATGAGAAATGGTACCCTTAAGATACCGCAAAATCCGTTTGACAGCGACCCAGTGTCGATCTGTAGGTGTCTGAAGAAACTGTGACACCTTACTGACTGCATAAGCAATCTCTGGTCGTGTCAACACAAGATACTGTAATGCACCGACAGTGCTCCGATACATAGTAGGATCAGACAAAGGATCACCAGTGTGCCGAGAAAGCTGTCTACCAGAAGAGACAGGTGTAGATAATGGCCAACAATAGGCAAGACCCGTGCGCTGTAACAAATCAAGTAAGTAGCGCTGCTATGATAAATGTAAGACATCCTCAGAAAATGTAGCCTGAATACCCAAAAAATATGATAACTGTCCCAAATCCTTGAGCGCAAACTAAGAGCGCAAGAGCCCAATCAAACAAGTAACAAAATCAGATGAGCTCCCAGTAATAATGATGTCATCAACATAGATCAAGACATAACAGAGTATCGAATCTCTACTGTAAACAAAGAGAGATACATCTGAAAGACACTGGGTAAAACCATCAGCAAGCAGAGCGGTGGATAGCTTGGAAAACCAAGCTCTAGGAGCCTGCTTTAGGCCATAAAGAGCCTTCTGCATGCGACAAACATAATGTGGTCTAGATGAATCAACAAAGCCTGGGGGCTGGGTCATATACACAGTCTCAGAAAGATCCCCATGTAAGAACGCATTGTTGACATCAACCTGACGAATAGACCACCCTCGAGAGAAAATGACTGAAAGAACTAGACGAATAGTAGTAGGTTTGACCACAGGACTAAAAGTCTCAGTGTAGTCAATACCCTCAGTCTGATGAAAGCCCTTGGCAACAAGTCGGGCTTTATAACGACTCACTGATCCATCAGGATTATGTTTAATCCTGTAAACCCACTTACAACCAACAATGTTGGCGTCAGTGGGAGCCTGAACCAGACGCCAAGTCTGGTTGGCATGAAGAGCATCAATCTCAGCACGCATAGCATCCCACCAAACAGAATACTGCTGAGCCTGTCGAAATGTGGAAGGCTCAGTGGTGGGAGTAGTAGAGACATGAAAAAGAACATGATCAGGAAACTGGCGTGGCTGTCGTGTATGATCACGAGATCATGTAACCATCGGGTGAGTCAGAACAAGAGTAGTAGGAGGAGGATGAGGACAAGGAGGAAAAGAAGGTGAAGTAATATCAGGAGAGGGAATAACATGAGAAGATGAGGAAGGAATAATAGGAGAAGATGAAGAAGAAAGAGAAGAAACAGAAGTAGAAAGCGAAGAAGGAGGAATGAAGAAAGGAATAGAATCCGAAGAAGCTGTGGGAGTAGTAGAACTCCCCGGAATGTCAAAAATCGACTCATGGAATCGAACATGTCGAGAAGTATACGTACGAGACGTATGAGGATCATAACAAAGATAACCAAGATGAGATGGAGCATAGCCAACAAAGATACAAGGAGTAGACTTGGGTGAAAGTTTATCCGCTCGAGTATCACCTAGAAACGGATAACACAAACACCCAAAAGTACGAAGAAGAGAGTAATCGGGACGAGATCCAAAAAGAACCTCATAAGGAGATGAGTGATGAAGAACCGGTGATGGTAACCGGTTAATAAGGAAGGCAGCAGTGGCATATGTGTCATACCAGAATTTCTTTGGTAACCGAGCATGGAACAATAAAGCTCAAGCTACCTCACAAAGATGGCGGTTTTTCCGCTCAGCAACCCCATTTTGTTGGGGAGTATAGGGACATGAAATGCGATAAGCGATGCCAGAATCTGAAAGAAAACGAGCCATAGATCCACGAATGAGCTTAGGAGCACCATCACACTGAAGATGCTTAATGGTGCAGGAGAAAAGGTTCTCAACAAGTGGTTTGAAATGTCGAAAACAATCAACCGCTTGAGAACAACAAGTCAAAGGATACATCCATGTAAATCGACTAAAATCATCAATAAAAGTAATGAAATATCGGTATCCATCTCTAGACATAACAGGTGAGGCACCGCAAATATCACAATGCATAATATGTAAAGGTAAAGTAGAATGCGATACCACGGATGTAAAAGGCAATCTAGTCGATTTTGAAACACTACATGCATTACAATGTGTGTGTGTGTGTGTGTGTTTGTTTGTCAGATGTAAAAACGAACATCTAGACAAAACATCATCAGATGGATGACCCAACCGGGAATGCCAAGTCTCACGAGAAGCAGATGTGAAAGCAGCAAGTGAATACAACCGATGTGGACTACCACGCGTGTGGTGAAGAAGCTGTCCAGTCAAGGACTGAACATGCAAACCAAGATGTGAAAATATGACAGCAATAGGATGCTCAATAACAAGCTGTGTGATAGATAAGATGTTCTTGGCTAAGCCAGGAACCACTAACACATGTCGCAATAACAAAGTATGACCAGATAAGTGTAATAATGAGCTACCGATATGAGAAATAGAAAGTGACTTACCATCACCAACAACAACTTTCTCAGAGCCGGTATAAGGAGTAGCATAAAAGACTATCGAGGCATCAGCGGTCATATGAGCAGTCACTCCAGAATCCGGAATCCACGAGTCAACCTGCTCGCAAACACTCGAAAAATCAGCACTGAGTCCAAAGTGTGGGCTAGATTGTTGAGTAGAAGCCCAATGCGCTAAAAGAGAAGACCCAAATACATCACTAGAAGTAGAAATAGGCTGTGATCCACTAAAAAAATGTGGAGAAATCGTTGGGTTAGAGCCCAATATGCCGAAAAACTGCTGATTAAGTGAAGTTGGGCCAAAGCCCAATCCAGAATACTGACTGATCATATCACACGAGTCAAACATCCCCAAATCATTAGAAAACCTAGTTCTGTTTTCAGCCATTTGCGCAGAATCACCATTGCCATCACGTTGATAAAACGATTCTTCTATTCTATTCCATAATTCAGAGGCCGAATTAGTATCTTTTGCGAGATGAATCAATGATAATGAAAGTTTTGTAGTCAAAAAATCAGAAACATAGCCATCTGATTTATTCCAGTTCTCACGTTTTTCAGTATCGAGTGCAGGAACAGGTATCTTACAGTTTAAATGCTTCAATAATCTATAAATCTTCAAAATCGTTAATACTTGATGCTGCCAGTTCAAGAAATTTTCATTGTCAAGCATGATAGTCATGAAGTTTGTGATGTTAGGCATATTATTGTTTGATTTTGATGTAAAACTTGTTGCAGATGTTGTATCGGATGAAGAATTAGAAGCCATGATTAAAGCTTCAACAGATCAGAGAAGAACGAACCCAGAGAAACAAATGAAAAAGATTTGAATTAAGAAACAGATCTGAATGATCTGAAAAAGATTCAGATCCGAGAATGATTCAGAAACGAAAAGATATTCATAGATGAACAGCAGAAGAAGATCAAAAAGATGAGGAAGATGATCGGAAATTTTGGCCGAAAAAATAACAGAATGGCCGGAAAGTGACCGGAACTATAACTGATTTCTCAGAGTATGCTCTGATACCATAAAGAGAATACCAGGCTCAAGAATCTCAATCTCATATCATAAGTGGTAAGTAATATCAATACAAGCACCTCTATATATAGAAGAACAACTATACAACTAATCATGCTAACTAACTCAACTAACTCACATGCTCTAACTATCTAACCACCTATGTATACTCTAATAGGGTGTTTCAAACAAGGGGTGTTTAATATATTAAATAAAATGAACTAATTTCATAAGCTCACTAACCATAGACTTGATTAGAAGCAAGGTAGGTATAAGATTGCATAAGAAATCATACGTTTTATAAAAGTTAACAAGATAATCTTCCAAAAGATAAAGTTTAGACCTCAAAATGGTGATGTTTCACCTTAGTTTACCATGGTAAACTTGTGGATACACTCCTAAAGGTGTTCCAAGCCTAGAAATGGAAGAAAAGATGAAGAAAAGTGAAGAAAGTGTTTACTTTTGCACTTAGAATAATCTGCCTTTTTCTGATGTTTGCAATGAATTTGAGAGAGATTTGAGAGTGTAGATGAGTTGGGAAAGTGAAAATGAGTGATAGGGAGTTTGCTTATATAGTGGTTGGTTAGGGTTTAATGTTTAATGAAGATTAAAGATGACTGAGGAGTAAAAAGGTGGCCAATCCATGACCAAGAAACAATAATCTGCGTATCAAGGGGTTTTATGGGCCACGACAAATATGGCTTAGGGTATCGCGCCCGTGGCGTCCCATTTTATCTGCCCCAAGTTTGATTTATTGTATTTTGGCCCCTGAACTTTGATATTCTTATTATTTTAAGCCATAACTTCCATTTTTAGCACATTTTCAAGTATGTAACATGTATGCAACCATAATTTGAGTGTCGTGAGTGCATGTATAAGTATTTGCACATATAAAGAGTATCGAAACACGTATTTAAACGACTGATTGTATGTATAACAAATATGTATAAAGAACAAATTTCATTATGATCAATTACCAGATTACAAAGTTGGAAAATGAAATACGATTACAATGAGGATACAAGTTTCCAAAAATAGAAATACAGACAACTTTCTAAATAAGGAAAGTTTCAAAATGCGAAGCGTTACATAAAAGATCTTGTACTTATCTTCCGGTAGCTTCTAGCCTGGCTGGAACCTGGAAGGCTATTGCTAACATCCAAACACACTTCGAAGGGCTGAACATTAATGACAGGAGCTTAATTGTCGGTAAAGTGGGCAAGGGTGATAACATCAGAATGTGGATCGACACCTGGATTCTTAGGGAACCTTGAAAGGGTTAGGTTTTGTAAGACCCGTCTCATAAAACTTAGATTTTATATTAAATAACACATTTTAAAGAAAAAAGTATCATTTAAAAAACTTAGTTATGATAATTAACTTACATGATTATAGTATTCTAGTTAACTTCCCAATTAGTTTAAACAACATTCAAAATGATAAGTTAAGTGTTTACAAGATTAACATAGTATAAAACAAATTATATTAACGCGGAAGCTTCAAAATGTCGTGTTCGGTTCTTGAAATCTTGCTTGATCGCCATCCGGAGTAACGCCAACTTCACCTAAGGTCAAAACCATCCAAAATGTTAGTTTTGACAACATATAAACGAGTATATTCAAGTTCCAATATCAAATAAATGAAAACAAAAATAAAATTCCGGAAATAGGTCTCTCGCACCACGCGAGAGACTCCTTTAGATCCTTCGCGGGCAGCGAGCGGCCTCGTGTGTCGCGCCAGATCCACCTTGCCCCGTCGCGTGCCGCGGGGGAGTTGTTTTTCCAGCAGGTCCACTCCCTGGACCTGCATATCTGCCCAGCTCTAATTTTTTACAAAACACAACTTCAAATGACCATAACTTTTTATCTACAAGTCCGTTTTAGGTGATTCTTTTTCCTACGCGTTTGTAATAAAAATACGCATCAGTGTATCCTATTTTCTTCATTTATTCGGCCCATTCGTTTTATAGTTTGCAATACATGTTAATCATTCATTTTTACTTCTAAGTGTACATACCCCTTTCCCCGGGCTTGTGAACTACGACGTATCATTACCATTCTATGGTATTACGCTTTCATAGCTCCCAATTATTGAGTGACGCTCACGTCACTTAATATTACCAATTTACCCTTGCTTTGACCCGTTTGGTCATCTAATGGAAACCTCCATTTTTATCATCATACTAACTTATTCCAACAAACATTTGACCCATTGCTATGTCTCATGAACTTCGTCATTTCGACATTATACCAATTTCAATGTTAGACTAATTCAAGTTAACTAACTATATTCCATATACAAACATAATGTAACGGAACCAAGTTACGTACCTTCAGAGCTGTCCTTTCAAACGCGTATCGCCACCGGCTTGTCCGCTTGAAGACCCGGTTTCCTTGCCTATAGAGTTCAATCCACAAACTGTTTAGAACCCTTTTCATAAATCTTAACGCATAATTTTCCATATCAATCAAACATGTGTTTTTGTCCGATTTCCAATATTTATCTTTCACTTAGGCATTTTAACGAACACCTAGCGGGTATAAGTTTACATATTTAGAATCAAGTTCATAACTTGTTATTTTTGCCAAGCATGCATACTATTCTCAGAATCATCTTATAGAAATCAAGTAACACCACTTTTGATAGTCATAATTCTTGTGTTCATCCTATTTCTACAAAACCCATTTAACCTATAAATAGATTAACATGAACTTCATAATTTAAACACTAATTCAACAAGTTATTGACTAGGGTTTACTCCTAGACATGTTTTCATTACTAATTTCATCTAAACATCAATTAATCAAGCTCAGATTTCGATTTCACAAATCATCAAGAATTTGAGATGAAACCAAATTGTAAATTTTGACATACCTTATGATCACTTCACTGAGATGATCACTAATTTATGCTTGGATATCGATTTCGGACTGAATTGGCCTTTCAATTTGATCAATTTTGAGCTAGTTAGGGTTTGTAGTTGAGAGCCTCTGGCTTCTCTGGAGAATTCCACCAGAACATACACTTAGAGTGTGTGTTTTGGTGTTGAATGTTTTATTTAATTAAAACTTGTTTTAAAATTGTCACCTTTGGTCCCTATACTTTACCAAGTTGCATAGAGTGTTATTTTAACCAATTTCTTTATTACTACAAGACAACTAACCAACTAGATTATTTATTCTTAGTTAGTTTATTTGTTTATCACCAACATTAAATTTTTAAATATAAAAATTTGTATTTTCGGGGTGTTACAGGTTTCCTAATTTTTTTTTGCTTGAAAGAGACAAGTCGTGCTCTATTAGAGATCGTGGGTCACTTAGAAATGGCATAATGAAATGGACTTGGAGGTGGAAACGGTCGACTTTTAATCAGACAGAGAGCATGGAGTTTGCTTATTTATTAAACCTATCGTGACATGTGGCTTTACCCGACATTGAAGATCAATGGACACGGGCAATCGATCAGTCGAGTTCTTCTCAGTTGCTTCATTGAAAAATCACATTTTTGCAGCTGAAGCGGAGCTGACTCTTTTTGTGTGGAAGTGGAACTCATGGGTGCCTAAGAAACTTAACACGTTCGTATGGAAAGCAACTCAAGACAGACTACCGACCCTTGTTGGCTTAGCAAACATAGTTATTGACTCAGTGGCATGTAAGCTATGCGGTGAAGGGGATGCTAACAATGATCATATTTTCTCATCTTGCTTTATCGCTTTGTATATTTGGGAGTTTATTAGTCGATGGTGCGGTATGCCGAGTATCTTTGCTTTTTCGGTTAAAGACGTCATCATGGCACATAAGAATGTCTATGGGGATAACAAGAAAAATAAGGCGATTCAGGCGATTGGGTCTACGGCTATGTGGTGCCTATGGAAATCTAGGAACGAAGCCATCTTTGCCAACAAAAGTGTGAATGTAGCAAAAATAAAAGAAGATATCAAGGCGCTGAGCTATTTGTGGATTAGAAATAGATCTACGTATAAGAATATTATCCGGAAGGATTGGTATAATTTTAAGTTGTAATGGTCGTGTGTTGTGTTGATGGCCTTAGCGATTTGGTTATGGCTTTTTCTAATGAAAGGTGCTCTTGAAAAAAAAAAAGTTTCATGGCCCCTTACTTAACCCTAACCCAAAAGACACTTTTACCCTCCATACTCTATATCGTATTACCAATTTACCATCTTCCTCATGAAAACTTCAAACTTTAATGCATGTCATGGACTTATCTTAACACCAACTAGTGTTATCCCTACCTACAAAAACAAAGGTACAACTATCATAGCCAATAGTACTACACTACCTACTACAATCCACTATCCTCCATCTTTGCAATGATGCATCTCCTTCAAATCTTCAACAATATCTTTTATCATTCATCATGGTCTCTCATATTAACATTCATCTGAAAGAAACAAACTCCGGTGATCGGAAAACGAACTAAAATCTTGATCATGGGGATCAAGAAAATATTACGAACTGATGGGTTGACAAAATCTTGAATTTGTTGGTGAAATGAAATGGGTTTTGTCAGTTATGAAGTGGGTTGGGCCCAGAAGGGACTAATCTTTTCGAAACACCGTATCTTGGATCGATTTCTTCATCATACGGCGGTGGAGACGGTGGTTTAAGGTGGCGGTGTGGCGGCGGATGGCAGTCGGAGTTACATAATGGAGATGGGTATTTTTCAGTGGAGATTGTGATGCAAGAATTGTGGTCATGGAGTTGGTGGCGGCGGTGGGGGTGGTAGGTGATGGTGGTGGTTGCTCCGGTGATGGTGGATGAAGTGGTTATGGTGGTGAGGAAAAAAGATATTATTAGGATGTGTAAAAGGGGTTGAATTGAAGAGAGAGATTTGGTATTCATTTTGTGGTTTGGGGTTTTAGAGAGAGAGAGATTGGTGGTGGTGGGGTTGTTGGATTTATAACGGTGGTGGTGGGCCGGTGGTGTTAGCATCGACGGCGGAAGGTGAAAGATGAGGTGGTGGTGATCAAAAATTCAAGACTTAAATGGAGTCACGCACATACATGCGTTGTGTCTCTAGTTAACTTGACAAAACAAAGGGAAATTTACATTGCATGCCCTTCAAGTTTAGGATCTTTAGAGTTTAGTGAGAAAAGTTTTCTTTGATTTTTAAACTACAAAATATTTGGTTTCACTTTACAATAAACTCCATATGTATAGTATAACTTGGTGTTTGCTTGTATTGGATAAAGTAGAGGTCAACATGTATTAATTCGGTAAGGGTGTAAGCTATGTTTGCCACACTTGCCAAGTGGGAAGGGGCACCAGCGGGTAACCCTCCGAATACCCCCTACCCACTCCCAATCATCGTTGCCGGTGGTGCAGGAAAGGGAGGGCGGGTAAGGGTTGGGTTAAGTAGTTGTCGCTACATTGTGTTTTGGGGTATAAGAGAGACAGAGAGTTTTGTGAATGGAGAGAGGGGGAGGGTAAAATAGTGGGGTCCCATGTTTTAGGTTAGTGGTGCCAGTAAATCAGTTGGATAAAGTAATGAATAGTCTAAGTGACGCGGCGCGACGAGATTGGCGTGAGTTTGGGTAGAGGGTTAAGTGCGTCTCCCCCCTCACAACCTCTCTTTCTCTTTTCACATCAATGTCTCATCAAGTTTTTCACTAATTGTCACAATTTGTCAAATCACATAAAATACTTCCTATGTCACAATCAATTTTTAATTTAAATTAAAAAAAAAACTAACTAAAATGTAACTAGTTAGATTTTGGAATGGGACCACATCTCCCTCTCGGTTTCTTCGATATAAACTTGCCACAACATTCCAAGCAACCCTTGTTGATTAGTACATGCTACATCACATGGAGTGATTGTTGCCGATTTGCCGAAGATCACCAATGTCGAGTGAGTGTGCCTTATGCACTCCAAGTAGCCTAATGGGTTAAAACGAACTTATAATTGACGTTTGAGGTTCAAGATGCATAAGTGATTGATTTCGGTTATAGAAGGTCTAGTTTTTTTTTTTTTTTGAACGGCAAATTTGGATCACTGACGGACCACTGGAGTATCATCGTGCCACCAGCGGAACCACCCGATCATATCCATCTCCACTAGGCATAATGGCTGTCCACCAATTCAGGAGGAAACCCAATAAATGTGGGAAAACCCCCCTTGTAAGAATCGAACCCAGGACCTATTGGTCCCAAAGCCTTATCCCACCCGCAAGATGCCACTAGGCTATAAAGCCATGGGCATAGAAGGTCTAGTTAATTTGGTTTTAGAATTTTCTTTTAACTACAAACTTTGAACACAGGTGCATTCAAATTAATTTCTATTAATAAATCAAATTTATATATTGAGTCTGATAAAATATCAGTAACCTTTTAACTTAAAATAAGAGAGTATGTGACGACTATTATGTCACTTTCTAAGAAATAAAAATTATCACAAAACTTTCAGAAATATAACATATAACTTATAAAAAAAAATACAATAGTTGGTCGGTTTTGTTATCTTGGTTAATATAACCATAGCCAAATATTGTTATATTGGTTAATATAACCATAGCCAAATCATAAATATCGGATATTACTAAAAACATAACTTAACCAATGCTTCTCAATGATTTTTGTTTTTCTGGTTACTTTGATTGTAATTAACTTATCGTTTATTGTTTGATAGTGTTTGAAAAGTTTAATAAAAAAGTCCTATTTTGATTGTAAAAACACAAATAGTTAATGTATTTAGTTAATATTTTACAAAAGAAGGTGGAAACATCGAATTAGGCTTTAAGGAGATGCGACCTCATCCCCACGGGCCACGAGACACCAAACACTGCATTGCATCACCGTGAACGGAACGCCATAGTGATAACGAGCGTTATGTCAAAAACAACTTGCGTTATGTCAAAAACAACTTTTTGAGCCCTGCAAACAATTACACATCACGCCGCTTTTGTTATTTTCTTTTCACCTTAATTTGTTTTAGGTAAACCATTACACACTTTTGAGGGTTTAGTAAGTAAGAGCCCCCACGCTAACCTGATAGTGACGTGACATTCACATCTTCAATTTGTAATTAAAATACTATCCATACTCTAAAAAGTCGTGGATTATAAGTTTGAAATTTCAAAATCATAAAATTAATTGCTTGTTAATTATACCTGGACCACAAAAGGCTTGTCTATTCCGATTTAAATCATTTTCATTTTAGTTGAAACCAATAAACACATTAATTGGAGTTCACATCTTGATAATAATTGATTTCCTTTGCAATTAATCCATCAATAATAATAACTTTATTGCTGTTTAATCACATCTAATTTGTGGACTGGATATTGGTTTTATAAGTGTATCATATTCAGTTATATCTCTGAATTTTGAAAAAAAAAAAAATTGTTGGACTTTGGGTTCTATTTTGGTGAGAGCTGAATTGGTCCAAATACACAACCGGCCCATGAGCCCAATATGTCTATTTTATTACATCTAGGTAGAGGTGTAAAAAATCCCGTACTCGTAATTGAATCCAACTCTACCGGTAGGGTATGAATAAGGTATACATTTTGAGCTCAATATCCGTATCTGAAACCGTATCCGATTTATACCTGAAAAATACTCGGAACCGGTCATACCCTATACCCGAACCCGGTTATACCCTATACTCAAAACCCTTTTTTTAATACCCGAATTTTTAAAGTACATTTTTATGTTTACTTTACAACTTTTATATATATATATAGGATTAGGTTCAAGAGTGAATACTAGTATAGCTTGCGAACTGAGTGAACTAATCCTAGCCATACACGTGTGTAGATCAATGGCCAGAATTTGATGTTGAAATACATTAGTGTATTTTATGATGAAATCCTAGCCATACATGTGTGTAAATCAATGGCTAGGATTAATTCACTCAGTTCGCAAATACACAGGTGTTCACTCTAGAACCATATATATATATATATATATATATATATATATATATATATATATAGGGGGAGGTTCATTTGAGAAGAATCTTCTTAAAAGAAGAAAAAATGAATTAATCTAGACCCTATATTTTTTTGATCAATGGTTGTGAATCAATATATCATTTTTGTCCACTTTTAATTAATGTTTTAATTACTAAGGGTAGTATAGACATTTTGATGTACAATATTAATAAATATTTTAAAGAGTTACACAAATCTTATTAATGCAACCATAAATTCCTTCTTCACCATCATTACTATATTGGCTCCTACACAAATTTTATTAGAAGTGACAAAATTATTTAAAAATTATGTGTCCTACACATATTTTATTATGAGTCGCAAAATTATTTAAAAGTGTTTGAGTCCTACACATTTTGTATCCTACACCAAAATATTGTTTTAATGGTGTAGGAAATGTTGAAAATTTAAAATCATGTGCATGATTGTTTTTATTGTGTAAGATGCATAACTATTTTATAAGATAGGCACATTAAATGATTAGATTCATTAATTTGAATAACAAAAACACATAAAAGAATCATTAAATGATTTGTTCAAATTACCTTTGTATCCTTTATTCTTTTTATTCTTAATTTTTAATTCTTCTCATTTGAACTCTCCACTATATATATATATATATATATATATATATATATATATATATATATATATATATTTTAAAAATGCATATTATAAAGTAAATTTTTATGTTTACTTTACAACTTATATATATATATATATATATATATATATATATATATATATATATATTTTACTTAAAAATGCATATTATAAAGTAAATAATTTGTAATTGAGTGAATTTATGTTATTATAATATATTTTAATTATTTTTATAAATTAAAAACCAAACTCTACCCGGTTTCTCTCAACACCCGATTTTCCAATACCCGATCATATTCAAAACCAGTTCCATACCCAAAACCGGGTATTATGAAAACCTCGATTTGTGCACGTTTACATCTAGGCTCTTTCTCAGCCTTTTAACTTTCTAGAGGCGATTGGTTATTTAAATATCACATAGCTTGAGTTGGGCTTAGATTTTGGTATTGTTTAGGGACTAACCTAAACATGCAAGATGCAACATCGGCTAGGCCCAAGGCTTTGCTAAGTCAAAAGTATATAAAGTAAACATCTATACAAGATGAAATACTTATGCATTAATAATGCAATTTATTCATATACAAAATTTACAGGTACAACAAGATAGAATGAAGATGAATCTGAATGACACATCTTCTATTTTGCAATCAACTTACGGGCACGGTTATTTGCGCCTTTGACTCGTGAGTTGAGCTCATCAACATCCTCAGAAAGATTGTCAAGAGCTTTGTTTTGCCTATTTTTCATCAATTTAGTGAACTTGGTTAGAACAAATTAGTGAACACTATAAAGTATAGGTGGCAAAATGTGTAGAGTGTTTAGAGTTTGTTTTGATGTTTTAGGTCAAACCTTAAGTCGAACTATTATCAACGGTTTTTGACCATTATAAACCTTTGAAATTTCTAAGTGACTTACGAAGAAGATTTTACTAACGCATTGGATTACTAGTTGGGGTGGTATCACGGTTTGAAACTGAACCATGAACACCCTTAGTGCAAACTAGGTAACATGTAAAACACATATAATATTCAGTATGGGTCGGATAATGTTAAGTTGACCCGAATCATGTATTGTCCAAAAATATATTTTTAGTTTTCTTAGAGATCGTTAGTATGTTAAATATGATTACCATAATTATATTAGATTTATGAGGTCGTGTGCATTAAAATTTCATTTTTGGATCGATGATTTTGGGATGATCATCCTATTTAACCCATTTCATATTTAGCTATAATTTTACCCGTTTGACTAGTTAAGAAGAATAAGACATAGCTGGACTTGTGATCTCTACTATAATGATAAAAAGAAAAACTTACTTGTCGAGTTCAGATCCCATGTCGTTAGCCATTCCCTTGAGATCACCCAATACATCGCTTAAATCATCGAGTGCATCGTCTTGTTTCGCTTTCTCCAACTGATTTTAAGAAAAAAAAACCCATAAAAATTAAATAAAAATTTGTGGGTTAATTAAGAAACACATACATCAACTTTCTGCATGGCATCCTTTGGTTCACCAGAAGCTGCTGCTTTAGAGGCCTTCTTTCCTTTATGTTGTTGATCCAAACCCAACTTCTCTCTGTCCTTCTTACTTGCTTTCTTTCCTCCTTTTCCATCATCTGGTGAAACAAATTACATCCCATTAATGTACATGGGGCAAGATGGTCGGGTTAGAAGGGTTGGGTAACAGGTCAATGTAGTTGGTTTTCGTATGGGCTAACTGTTAATCGCAGCCACCAAGCTCTGATACCAATTGTTGGAAATCAGGCCCTTGATCAAACACAAAAACACCGGATGAACAAACTCGTTTGACTCTTTTATTTATTTTATCAATGAGAGCACACCAATTACAATAACCTTAACCCACTATTTATACTAATACTCATTCTAGTCCTAACTCGACTTAAACTCTATTAAATAAATAAATAATCAACTAGATAAATTTATCTAATTAAATCTAACAGTTATCCCTAAAATAATTCACCAAGAATTATCTATTACCCTTTTTTATCTTTATCTCCTAATTCAAGATTAACCTCTTCATTCTCCCCCTTAATATTGAATTGGACCCGCTTCATATCTGCACCATTATCGACAACTCCAAACCCTTGATCAAGTTTGATATCCCTCTTCCTAGGTCACAAGAACCTCACCGTTCTTGACCACCGATTAAAGAGAAAAAACAAGTCTCACTGCTTCTACCATTTTATTCTTTCCTTTCTAGACACGACAAGATTCAAAGACTCACCGCTTTGACGAATCTTCTTCCGTCCGCCTATCCGCAAATTCCGATCGGATACTTCAGACAAAAAGAACAACCTACACCGGTTTTTCCCTACTTATTCTTGGTAGGAAGGACAGGGTCTTGATCTAACATGGATTGAAAATTGCTAATCTTATGAAGTTTACCACCACCGAAACGGACTGAACTGATCATCTATCGCTGCCGTCATCTCAACGGTACTTTCCGTGACATCCGCTGACCTGAACCACCGTTCGCTTTACTTATGTCAAATAGTTTGAACCCTTCTTTGATCGTAGTTTTTCCACCATGTCAGACTCCATCTTGATATGCCTCCCCGCAAATAGCAACCCACCAACAAAGACAGCAACAACCTATTGTTCCGTCCCTTGGTCGTCAAACTAATCCCTTAGCCTCCTCGCTCCTTCGTTTTATCCGCGACACGCCCGTTGGTTTTTCCGCTACAAAAAAATCCAACTTCTCGTGCGATTTTCCTCCTTGACGAGAAAGAGTCCCCGACAAAAATAAAATGCGATCAAACCTAGGTTGAACCTCACTCACCGTCACTAATTCGCCACTAAACCATTAATGGCTTGTCCTTAATCACCACACTTTCGCGATTAGCATCGAACACCGCCAAATAAAGTAGGAAATATCTTTCTTATCCTTTAACCATCACACATGGCCCAATTAGCAATCCCAACCACAAGGAAGGTTTACTATACACCCCTGTTTGGCTTAGCTTTTCAAAACAACTTATGACTTTTTGGAAAAGTTAATAAGTCACAATAGAGTGACTTATTGACTTTTCCTCTCACATAATAATTTCTTGCAAAACACTTTTTAATTTTTTTAAAAAGTCAATAAGCTAATAAGTCACTAAAATAAGCAATCCCAAACACCCCCAAATCCCAATTGCTATTTGCAAAATAATAATAATAATAATAATAATAATAATAATAATAATAATAATAATAATAATAATAATAATACTGATGACATTAGCTTACAAATATATTTTTTGAAATATGACCACACACATGGCCACGACTAAATTGATGGAACCAAAATTCAGTCCATACGTTGTCGTTGGATCTCTTTTCCTTTCTTGTTCTACGACTGGTATCATCGCCATAACACCCCGCTAGGGGTGCTCCCCCTTCTCGGAAAACGACTCTCAAAACCATAGGCACCAAAGCTCTGATACCAATTGTTAAATCTGGTTACGAGATCAGAGAGATAAATACAAACGGTATTCACAAATTCTTGTATTAGCTTTTTGTGAATTAAATAAAACTACAAGACTCAAGGAATATAAATACTAGAAACAATCTAATTCTACTAGGACTCTTATTCTTACTTATCTCTAAACAATTAAACACTAATCAAATCTAATACTAAGATAATTCAAATAATAATTAAATAACTCTAATAAATATTTTACTTGTTTACTAACCACTTTCCCCATATCATTTTATGACTAATAAATATTTTACGTTGTGGCTTCATCCTCTAATATTGCGACACATAGCTCTCCCTAGACGCTTGCTCATCACCTTACTCACTCACGCCCACCTCACTTGAGCCTATTGTGGTAAGTGGTAACTTCACCAATATTGCCCCAAAACACCCCTACACATGCCCAATCGCGCCACTAACCACGCCGAAGCCTTCGCCCGCGCCCCCCGCTGAGGCCTGGACGTTATGGTGTGAGCGACCAGAATGGACACCTGGCTGGCGCCACCCCGGTGAAGTGTCCACAACGGACAATCTTAGCGTGTCAAATATGATTATAAAAAATTAAATCATTTCAGTTATTAAAGTCTTGAACATTATGATTCTTATATTATTTTATTTACTTTTGACCACTTAGAAATAAAACATAATCCAAATCAAAATATTTATAATGTGCATGTGCTTTGAGGATTTATGTATGAAGAGGGGGGGGGGGGGGGGGGGGGGGCATGAGTGCAAACCTCTTGACTCTGGCCCTTTGATTTTCTTGCCCTTTGTTGGCTTCCATGGCTTGGAGAACATGCCTCCAAGGTTCCCCAACATCTTTTCACCCTGTCATAAACATTTATTTAAGAAACACATTCCTTTTATGTCCTAAAAGAAAGTTCAAACCCTAAACAAGAGAACTAGTGTTTTCATAACCAGACCAGATTGGACACATAGGATTATCCCGCTTGGTTATGGGCTGGCCAGTTTTGACGAGTGGCGATTGAACCACGTGACCTTACTTGGAACGAATTTGGTATTAATTTGTTTGCAATTTTTTTAAAGTATTTTTGTAGCTTACAGGATTTGAACTTAAGACAAAAATATAGGATTGATCATGAGACTTTAATACACTAATGAGAGTCTTTACCAACTGATCTAAGATGATGTTGATGTGCTTTTATTTTATTAAAATACTTTTCAAGATCCTTTAATCTCTTTTTTCTCATAAAATCTTTTTCAATTTTTCTTCTTTTATGAAAACAGTATATTTCTTCTATTTATTTATTACTACCAACCTAACACCATAATTGTATTAAACTTTCAAATCAATATAGTAGTTAAACTTTATGTAATATTCAATATTTTTCAAAATTATCTGGTTCTTGAGTCCGGTTCAGCTGGTCTGACCGCTAAACTCTTAGTGCGACATGTTTGACAACCGGTCTGGTTTTTATAACATAGGCAAAAACTGACCTTGCTCAAATCTTTTTCCATGTCAGCAGCCTTTTCATGGGTCCTGTGAATCTGATCCCCTTGAGCATGCAAAGTATCTAGGGTCTTACTAGCATCATCTCTAATATCCTCAGCTATTTTCAAGCAATTATTCACACTTTTAGTAGTTTCTTCAGCCTGATCAACAGCATAGTTCTCTAATTCCTGAGTAGACATGCCATCCAGGTCAGCTTTGCTCTTTTTTTGAAGTGTTGAAGTTTTTGCTTTTCCAAAAAAATCATCGTCATCGTCGTCATCAAAAGCGCTTCCCTTTTTAGAGTTGGGCATAGGGAGCGACGGTTCAGATTTCCTTCTAGTGGGCTCATCTTTCTTTTCGGTTTCGTGGTCCTTATTAGGTGCTTTTCTAAACCCAAACATGTTTCCAAATTAGGTTATATCTATAGGTTAAAGCTAGATTCTTCAGCAATGATACCTGAAAACTTGCAACATAAATTTGCTCTATTGAGAATACTATTGTCAATTCAGTTCTTGGTTTACATGATGAAAAATGAACTACATATTTTGTCAAAAAAAAAAAAGAAACTTAATTAATTTAAATTTAAAACAAAGACGATTACAGACTAATGGCAGGTAGACGGGCAAAAATTTCTAGGTTGGTAACATTGATTGCTAGGTGCGTCAAAAAAGTGAACAAATACAAACAGTGACTTGTTCATGTTCGTTTGTTTAGCTTAAACCAAACAAACAAACGGACAATTCTTGTTAGTGTTTATTAAATATTGAACATATTTGTGTTAGTTTGTATTTCTTCGTTATTTTTCTAAACAAACACAAATGAAGATAAACTATCACAAATGTATATTAACAAACACAAGTAAATACCATAGATACATCTTTCAAAGCAAACAAAGCTAGACGGGGCGATGCTTTAAAATGGGTTGGACTCAACTTGTTTGAATGAATATGTGAATCAACATAAACGAACATAAATAAACAAGAATACACAAACAGCCTTTAATGAACAAAAATAAACAAACGAGCGGAACATGTTCATCTTCGTTCATTTAGTTAAATAAATAAATAATATCATAGAACATACACTAAACAAACAAGATAAACAACAAACCATATCACCTTAATCTAAAATTTCAAGCAAATTACCCTCCGGCCGATCAAATTTATTTTCCAGTAATGGCCTATGAGGGAGAGAAAACAGTGAAAGGGTCTTCTCTCCGGTTAACTGATAAATGTTTGCGAAATTTGGTAAGAAGTTTGGGGGTTTTGAGGTGGAGGTTAATGGAACAAAAACCAGAGAGATAATTGAGAGGCATTGCGAAAATTCATATTGGCTTCAACAATATTTGTTTGTTCGGCTATATTTGGAGGTTCGACCGTTGGTGTTGAATTATTTTGCATGGAATATATTTTCAAAATAATATTAGATGATTCTTTTTTACTTTTAATACTTTGAATGTCTAATAAAGGGTAAAGAAATCTTTATAGATCTTAAAAGCAACTTTAAAAAATGAAACATGTTATGTTTTAGTCGATTATAAACAACTTTATTGTAGTAAAAGTAAGTATTCTCTCATATTATCGAAAAATATTCATAACTAGTAATATTCTCGTTTTATTTGATACAATAAAAAATCAAAAATATAAAAAACAAGAGTGTTTATTATATATATTTATGTGAAAATATATATGAAATAAGAGCTTGTGCTACTTTTTAATTGATAAATAAGATTATGAAAGACACTTTACAGTCATTAAAAATTAAAAGTGAGAAGAGGGTGTGGTTATAGAACCTTCTTCATCATATAGAAAACACAAACCATAATAAGAGAATATAATAATTCAAGTTATTTTTCTCGGTGAAAAAATCACAAGCATCTAATGTGCAAACATAAAAATACAATATACAAGGTCACAAAAACAGCTTTATTTTTTTCATAGTCAAAACCACAAACACGTAATATGAAATATACAAATTTGTATAATAACATTGAGAAATATAGTTACAATCACTAAAATCAGAAGGAACAAAAGAGTGTAGGTTGATCAATTGATTTTTTTTCTAGAATTTTGCTTTTCTTAAAATCATGCATTGTGGTTTAACGTTTGTCCGGTCACATCGTCACGTCACTATCACAAAGACAATGAATTTTAACTAACACATTCTTTAACTATCACGTTTTAGCTTAACTACAAAAATCTGCTTGAAAGGGGGTGGGCCCACTCACATTTCTCTCACATGGACGTTAAAGGGGTAACGCCACTCACCCTTAACGTCCCCTTTAACTAGCCCGTCACATTGTTTCAGGGCATTAAAGGCTTATGTGTTAGACCACAATGCATGTTCTAAGTATAAACTATGCCACATAAACATTCACACAATTTACAAAATTAAAATAATTATTTTTGTAGCTGTAGAGAAAAAAACTTGTAGATATACCAAAAATGAACATGATTTTGTTAAAGCTACTCATGTGAGGAAGTCAAAGACACGGACATGTCAACATGTTTCATTTTCAAAGATTTCCTTAAATAGTGGTTTTAGATTCAATAATCTTATCACCACTAACTTTTATGATGATGAGATCATACCAACTATAGTATTAGTAGTGGTTATAATGATCATTGCAACAAGGTTCAATGTTTCTACCCCTTTTTAACTTTCGTGAATGATGGTTATTTCGTATATTTGGTGTCGGCAAAACTTACGGTATAGTTTCAAATAGAATCTGAATTTAAAATATTAGTCATGAGATGCTTTAGGTGCACCAAATAAAGGAAGACAAGAGACATGGTACGATAAGATTTATTCGGTTTAGCATTATTATCCTACTTTCGTATTTCTCACTACAGATGATAGGGGGAGAACAAAAAAATTGTACTATAATCGAAGTAACGAAAAAAAAAAAAAAAACTGAAATAAGCTATTCGGTTGAGAAATCGTAGTTCAGTTATGATTTTTATTACAATCTTTTATGGTTTAGTTATGGTTATACTTGTATAATAATCGAATTAACCAAACAAACCAACATTTGTATATATTTATCTATAAGTAATATAGGGAACCGCTAAAATGAGAACAACCTCCAGTTGTAAGAACCGTGAGAACTTTTTGATCCGGGGCGAGTTGGACCAAATTTTTTTTTCATAAACGTAGATGCTTGTATTATAAACACATTTGTAAAAATAAAAAATAAAAAATAAAAAAAAATGTCGTGTGTATAGTTTGGAATATAATAATAACATATATATAAGGCCAAACAAACACATTTTTTTTTGAATTTTTTTTACAAATGTGTTTATAATACATGCATCTACGTTTATGAAAAAAAAATTTTGGTCTACATCGCCCCGTACGGTGTAGTTCTCACGGTTTTTACAACTGGAGGTGATTCTCATTTTAACGGTCCCCAAGTAATATATTATACGTCAAAGAAATCCTGTTTGCAAAATTTATCATAAACAACATATTAGTTGTCGTGTATTCTTATATTCAAATAAAAAGAAAAAACGTTTCTATAAGAAACGATGTATTTCTTCTACTTTAACTATGAGGTCATTCAAATCTTGAATTTGTATTAAACTTACTATTAATATAGGATTTTTGTTTAATTTAATACTAAATATAAATTAAATTAACTAGGTTTTAATGCTGCGCGCCGCGTTGCGGCGCGACAAAACTAAGTCATTGTAAAACTATTTATTGCGACTAAATACTTGGTTGTTATTAAAGCTATGTTATTTAGTGTCTTATTTTTAAGTTGACAAGTGGAGTTTTCATACAACAGAGCCGTTGGTAGCAAGCGAGTTAGTAAATCCTGGCGATGACGACTATTGCGATGTCTAAGCATCCACTAACCCAACAAATAAAGAATAAGAATTGTATAAATACAATCAGAAAAACGTGTGAAAGTGGAGAAAAAGAAAGATGACGTGAAGTTATGTAAGCATAAAATGGGAAAAAAAAGACCCCATGATTTGAACTTGAGTCTCTTTAAACCACAAAACCACTCCACCATGATGAATAATCTACCTAACTTTGAAGAAAATGGATATATATACACACTTAAAAAGGGTATAGGGAAAAAAAGTCAACAAAAGATGACTTGAAGTTGTGTATATTTACTATTCATGACAACCAATAAGGAAAGTTTACTATTCATTATGATGTGACAACTACTATTCATTAGCTTTGTTTTTTAATATATAGGATAATTATGATATCTTCCGGTTTCTTAAGTCTGATACGACTAGTGAACCGATAAGCCGGCCAGCTCGATAACTTCTCCAGTTATAAAAAGATTGACATAGCAACCACTTCATGGGGAAACTGCAATGGAATTTGGTTGCTATATGTTTGTTGTAAAACTTGTCGTAGCATCTAACCATTGAAAAAAAAATGTGCGGAAAACTATTGTGTGATAAAGGGGAAGCATTCATTAAAAAGTGGGTTTTGTCTAAGGGCTTGGTTATTCACACATCCCCTTGGTTATTTGCACATCCCTTGAACCCTATAGGAAGCGTATAGGACAATACGGTTCCTCTGGGTCCAAGCGTATTGAGCAATACACTTCCTATATGTGTACTTGAAGTACAAACTTTTCAGAAGATGGTCAGCTAATGATTAGGGGACCAGAGGAAGCGTATAGGGTAATACGGTTCCTCTGGGTCCAAATACGGTTCCTCTGGGTCCAAGCGTATTAAGCAATACACTTCCTATATGTGTACCAAACTTTTCAAAAGATGGTCAGCTAAAAGGAAGTGTATAGGGCCATACGCTCCCTTAATGATTTTTTTTTTTTCAAAAGACAAGAGGAATCATATAGGGCCATACGTTCCCTAGAGGATTTTTTTTTTGTAAGAACAGCATATTGTTATTAGTATCTTTTTTAACTTTATTTTTTTTAAACATTAATTAAGTTGTTTTTTTTGTTGTAAAATGATGTTAGTTTTTTTGTTATAAATTTTATAAAAGACGTAGTGAAATTAAGCAATCCAAACAAATTAAACATATCCAAATTAAACAAATATTACAAATACTTAAAATTAAATTCAATTGTTCGTACAGTACTACATAATATGATAATAAAAACCACTATCATCATCAATACTCGTCAGACTCAGCGAGCTCCTCCTCTGTAAAGTTCGGGCCACGCCTAGTAGAGGGTGACGGGTTGTGCCGTGTATAGGACGTGCCTGGAGCCTATAAAAAATTCAAACAAAATAATCATTACATAATATTAAAATTGTTCGTAGAAAATGAAATAAAACAAAATAACATACCTGCATGGAAAGGTCGGACAGAGGAAAGAGCGGCATGGTCTGGCCGGACCAAGGAAAATGTGGCAAGGAAAGGTCGGGCTGAGTATAGGACGGGTCGTAAGGCTATAAGAATTTAAACAAAATACCCATTACACAACATTAAATTGCTCGTAGATAAATGAAATAAAAATAAGATAATATACCTTCATGGACGGGAGGGGTTGGGTAAAGGATGGCATGGACGGGTCGGGCTGCTGCGTAAAGAACGGGCCCTGGTCCGGATAAACTCGTGGTGGTGGACGGGGTGGAACCGATATACCCATGTATTTATACATTTCACCCATGCCAGTCATCAGCCACCCCATGTCATCATGCATCTGATCCATCTGGCGCCCGTGGGATGTTATCTTCTGACCATACAGTGTTAGAAGTCGCATTTGCTCATCTTGGTTACGCAAAATCCTATCGAGAAGACGGTTGGTTGATCGAGGCAACCTAACCGCGCGATAAGCTCTCTGTGGATGCTGATGATCCCCCTGTTCATGCTGAGGCGGGACCTCAACATCATCATGCCCGCCATCCTGCTCAGCCATCTGAGGCATCTGAACCTCCTCGGCCTCCAAACGCGGGTGATGTACCAACGGCTGCCATGCCCAAACCTGACGGTTCGTCCCGACAAACCTATAACCAACATTAGGAAAGTTTGCCGCCACTTTTATCCCTGTCATCGACCTCATTTCCAAATATTTGCAGGGAGCCGGCGGTGGATACCTATCCTCGACCCAACCAAAGTACGATCGATAGCTGTGGTATACACGTCCTCCGCCTTGGTGTATGGACCTTCACCGATGGTGGGCCACCAGGCAATCAACTCATCCTCGGGCATACGATCGATAGCCGTGGTATACACGTCCTGAACCAACTCCTCGTTTGTGTAAAAATCGGTGGCGACGACAAATTGACGAAGCGACATCTCAAATACCTCGCCGAACAGACGGAATGTGATCTCGGGTGATGGGGCCGGTAAGTTCGGATCATCAAAATCCGAGTTCATCCGGTCATCCGGTCGAGGTCTATAGCGGAATGTGGAGAGAAACTCCACCATCAACGGCCGATAAGATGGTGCGGCTCCTATTCGAAATAAACGATCCCACGGACTATCCTGCCCGATAACCTGTCGAACAGTGTCCGCCACCCCACATGGTTATCAAAAATATGTTTTGGGTATTACAATAACGTATAAACGTTTTTTTGACACATTTTTATAAAAAGGATTCAGATTAGGGGACCAGGGGAACCATATTGCCCCATACACTTCCTATACATTGGCTCTAGGGGAACCATATTGTCCCATACGCTTCCTATACTTTGGGTCTAGGGGAACCATATTGGCCCATACGCTTCCTATACTTTGGGTCCAAGGAAACCATATTGCCCCATACATTTCCTATATATATATTGTTTTGTTTAATAAGTGTTTTTATAAAAACATTATAAGATAACAATAATAAGTTAAAAATTTGATGCAACTTATAATTTTTAAGTAAAACTAATATGAAGTGTATTGCCCTATACGCTTCCTATTAAACTTATGGGAATCGTATTGGTCAATACGCTTCCTATTGGGTCATTTTTCAGACCTTTATAGTTTTGAACAGTGTGCGCGTCAGAGAATATTGTTACAATAGGAACCGTATTGTCCAATACGCTTCCTATTGGTGTCGCATTTAATGCTTCAAACCCTATGGGAAGCGTATTGGTCTATATGGTTTCTATTGAGGGATGTACAAAAATTTTAGGGGATGTGTAGATACCATCACCCTTGTCTAATTAGCATAAAAAGGATTGTAATGATAACATGTTACACTTCTTATAAGTAGAAAGGAATGACATTTTGGTACTAAAAATTTTGGTTCTTATAAGTAGGAATGTGAAAATGACACGTGATACCCCTTTTGTCTTCTAAAAAATACAACAAAAAAAATCTATTACAAAAAAAAATATAGCACAAAAAATCTAGTACAAAAAATCTAGCACAAAAAAATCTAGTACAAAAAATCCAACACAAAAAATTTAGTAAAAAAAAAAACAACACAAAGAAATTAGCAAATGAATTTTAAGAAAAAAATTCAGCACAAAAAATTTAGCAAAAAAATGCTATACAACTTAGAAATACAACACATTTTTGTGGGTTCTTTTAGTTATCATATTTTACATAAAGATAAAAAGACGCTAAATTTTATGGTGAAATTTTTATGAAAAAATAATGTTATATAAAAAAGTTATGAACATTTAAAAAATGAGGGTAGAATATGCATATATTTGACATGGAGAGAGAAAGTCAATAAATAGTATTTTACAAAGATACCCTTACATTATTCTTTTTTCCTATATTTCATCTTAACCATTAATTTAAAAAATAAAAGGTTAAGATTTAATCTCATCCTATTTAATCTCATCCTACTTAAGCAAAAGAAAAAAACTTCTAAAACTGCCATCGCAAAATATATGTATTCTAGAAGTTATGCTTTTATTGGAACTAATTATCGGATCTTATTAGAATATTTTTATTTTAGGATTTTGTGATCCACCGGTTTAGCTAATATGGGTTATTGTTAATGTTATAAGGCTGATGGGTGTGTAGATCATGGTTGAGACATGATTCGTCACATAGAAACATGAATGAAGTTCCTATATATTTAGGCTATTTAGATTTGAATCCGCACAATTTTTTTTAACTTAGTTAAAGGTTTCTTAACATAAGCAAAGCCATAAAAAGTAATATCATACAATCAAGTGAGGTCCACTTTTCTGCATTGGCAGATTTTGAACTTAATATTAGGGGCGTCGAACTTTCAAAATCCAATATTTTACATTATAAAAAAGACAATTAAGAAATTTTCGGTAAAATTAACATTACGAAGCGAAAAAACAGGGGACGGGGGACCCCCTGTCCCATGAGAAGCTCCGCCAATGCTTTTTGGCCAGCGGATATTTTTCGTGTTCGGATGGGCAGGTGGAAAACACACTTGTGTGGACCTTACCTGAGCATCCTCCTTGGTAGGCTTAAGGACAACTGGTTCGTGGTTGGCCAGGCTATGTTAATGGCAGTATCAGGGAAAGTTGTTAAACATAAGAAAACTTGTGTGGACTGTGGAGAATTAACTTGTCGTTATTCTCTTTGTCTTTAATACATTTTTGTCTATAGCCCTCGAAATTGTTGGTTTTCTAAACATAGTGCAGCGGATCGTGCACAACAACTTCACGATGTCGAAGAACCATGGCTTTGTTTACGGTAGGATGGGTTTGCTATTCAAAATTGGGTTATGTGGTAACTTGTTGCCCGTTTACCCGACATTCTGTTATTAATTCCTATTGGTTTGGTATACGTTGATGAATTACTATTAAAAGGAAAGAAAAAGTTATATATATTCAATAACAAACATATTCTAAATATATTCTAATAAATTGGAATATAAGCCAATTATTAGATGCCATGAGAATGTATTCTTAGGCCTTATTTTTTAAGGTAAATAAATGATTCTAGGTAATTGGACTTAGGGGCTGTTTCGCAACTTTTGAATAGTTAAGTGTTGAACCAGTAAGAGGTCTGAAGCATTAAGTGTTGAACCAGTAAGAGGTCTGAACCATTAAGAGGTCTGAAGCATTAAGTGTTGAACCAGTAATTGGACAACTGTCTGACAAATTCAGATTAGAGTTCTTAACCATTCAGACTCAGTAAAATGCTTAACCATTCAAAGACAAATGTCTAAACCATTCAGATATTATTCACATCAATTATTAGTTTACAAATTTTAATAATTTATAGGATGCAGTTACTATAACCTATTAGACAATTAAATATGTACAAGTGTTTTAACAATATAGAGTTTTTAAATTGGGTTTTCATTTTTTTTTGAATTTTGTTTATAAACATGCGTATTATAATTTTAACATATCTATACTACAATATATATATATATATAGGACAAAGATCCGTTAGGAACCACCCCTTATTGCGAGAACCGCGAGAACCAGTGTGAACACAAACAGTAATTCCTAAAAAAAATCTAAAAAACACCCAAAAATTTTTTTTTTTATTTTTTTACTATTTTTTTGAAAAAATCGCTATATTTTGTTAATAAAAAAAATAAAAAAAAAATTTCAAAAAAAAAAAAAAATAAATTTTTTTTGAGTAACAGTTATCCATGCACATGTGCATATGTGTCGTTTCTTTGTCAAATTCCGTAATTCATTACAAATAATAGTCAATTGCACTTTCATTTACACTACTACGTGTAATACACTATTTTTTACATTACCAATGTTAGAAATGCACATGTGCATCTATATGTATCAACAGGAAATAAGGTGTTTTGGTACACTACTTTCTCTTTCATCTATCATTCCATCCATAATACACAAGCATGCACATGTGCATTTTTGTCATTTCTTTGACAAATTCCGTAATTCATTACATATATTAGACAATTGCACTTTCATTTACACTACCATATGTAATACACTACTTTTTACATTACCAATATTAGAAATGCACATGTGCATTCATATGTATCAACATGAAATAAGGTGTTTTGGTACACCACTTTGAATACACTTTCCCTTTCATCTATCATACCATCCATAATACACTACCATTACCTCCTACCATCCATAATACAATACCATTAACAATATTTTCACTTTATTACATGTATGTAAACACCATTTATACCATCCAATCAACATATTACATAAAAAATTGACAACTATAACCAAACCATCAACCACTAGATATAACTAACCAAAAAACATGTATATGGGTCTACTTTTCCATTCAAAATCACAAACTTTTTGTACCAAAACACGTTATATCATGGTTATACCTAATTATGCACATGTGCATTTTGAATATTGGTAATGTAAAAAGTAGTGTATTACTAATGGTATTGTAAATTAAAGTGCAATTGTCTATTCCTGATAACGTATTACCGAATTTGTTGAAGTAATGATACATATGCACATGTGCATGGATAACTCTTACTCGAAAAAAAAAAGTTTTTTTTTTATGGGAACGAAATATAGCGATTTTTTATTAAAAAATATTAAAAAAAATAAAAAAAAAATTTTGAGTGCTTTTTTGATTTTTTTTAGATTTTATTTTGTGTTCACATTGGTTCTCGCGGTTCTCGCAATAAGGGTGGTTCTCGCATGAACCTTACCCATATATATATATATATATATAACATTTATTCAACACGTGTAATACACCACTTCTAACCTAATATTATATAAATAGGGATCATTTCGTATATATCCCTGATTGGGATATAAATAGAGATCACTTCGGATCAAATAATTTTTTATAAATATATTTCTTGATTGGGATGTTGGATCAAACCTCGTCGAGGATATAAGGCTATAAAAGTGAGTAATTGTAACACTCTAGACAAATCCAACATTGACGTGGACAAAGGAGATGTTGGGTTCATTAGATACGTCCTGCTTCAAATGTCATCAACGTGTTGTGTGCACATCGGCTATGTATCTCATTAAAATTCCATTATTAAGTGTTCTTAGTAGGTAGTTCTACCAGGATGGGTAATTTTCTAGGATGGGTAATATTCTAGGAAGTATCTTTTAGAGCAAGTAAAAAACAAATTTATGGTTTAGGATCTAGGAAGTATTTTTAAAATTTGATATTCTTTTTTTTGTATTAAATGATTGTTTTCCCTTCACATGGGTTGCACATGACCTCACTTAACTGAAAGTTTTAACCAGATTAGGGTCAAAGGACCTAAGGTGTAACAGGTTTTGCAAATAAATTACTGTGACTGTAAGGCTTTGGGGTATACTTTAACTCTTTTTAACACCACCTAGGTGCCACATCACTTACTTTTCTCCATTTCACTTTAACTCAAATCAAGGAAATGGTTTAATCCCCTTAACTTTATTGTTTTAATGGTTTGAGTGTAAACACTTTTAATGGTTGGGTGTAAAAAAAGGAAAACAAATTAAGATAATCTCTTAACATCATGTTAACATATTAGCATATAATCCCTTTAACACCCCTTAACACAAGAAAAGAGTGGTTTGCAATGCCGTTTAACATGTCATGTCATCGTTAACACCCTAGATGTTAAAGTACACCCCATGGCCTAATTATTGAAGTTAAATATCATCCATATATAGGACGAAAAGTGTACTTTACCCTTGTTTATAATAAGCTAGTTAAATTTTTATCACCATAAGATTTACTTATCTAGTTGTATGGCATTTGGTCTCATAAAAATTGTGTGATTTTAAATTGTTGTAAGTGAAAAATTATGTGGTATTTAGGTGTAAAGAGTTATTGTAATTTTCTTTTTCATAATTTTGTTTGAATGATAATTTCATTATGATTAGTTGGCTTAATTGTTAATTACGTGAACAACGGTGAACTGATCCTTTTTTCTCGGAACCTGTTTGCACAGAAAGAAAAGGATACGGCTGTTTGCCGTGGGCCACATAATAGGCCATGGGCTTCAAACCCTGCTCCATTCCATCTTATTCTTAGGCCACCTCATATTTTTTTTTAAATAATTTGTTCATTTCAATAATATATTATAGTGATTTGATTATATTTTTTACTTAATAAAATAATAAAGTGAATTCAACACTTATCATTTTATACCCTATCTATAAATGCTGTTCATAAAAAACTATTATTATATAATACAATTTTTATCATGTGCTACTTAATTATATATATCTTAAACACAAAGGTCGGTGCCTAGGTCAAATGACTATATCTGTCCTCACCAACCAACCAAATTACAAAAGTGTCATGGCTCCTTCTCTTTCTTTATCTCTCTTCCATTTTCTTCCTGATTCCACACTTCAGATTCATCATCCTTCACATCCAGTTTCTCATCTCACTTCTATTTCGCCCTTCCTCCTCACTTCTATTTCGCCCTTTTCAAATTACATCTAACATCTTCAGGGTTTCATCTTCCTCATCGATCTGATCTGATCTGATCCGATCAACAATCAAGAAAAATGGCGATGGCGAGAGCGAGCTCTGGCCTCGCATACCCAGATCGCTTCTTCGCTGCCGCTGCTTACGCGGGATTCGGTGGCTCCCCCAATTCGTCTTCCAAAGGGGTTACATCCAAATTCTCAAACGACGTCGCTCTCTTGCTTTATGCCCTTTATCAGCAGGTTTTTATTTTCATACCCTTTTCTTTGTTTGTTACCATTGATTACTTTTACTCAGTTGGTCTTATAACAGCTGGGATTTTTAAATTATGCTTAAGAATTGGGGATTTTGTTGTTTTGGGTAATAAAGTGGTTTATGAATTATGATTCTTATAGTTTTGCAATTTGAGTTGAAATGATAGATCCACCATACAACTAGGTTATTCTTTGTTGAGGTCCGTGCTACCCTGATCGTTTTCTGTATTATGTTGTTTCTAAGAAGATAAAAATCAAATTTATAAGGTTTGAGTTTTGGAATTTGACTTCACGAGCAAAAAAGCATCTCTAATTTTGGAAGGGAGGGAGGGATAACAACATACTATATGCTTGATACAGTGTTCATTACTGAAGAAAGCTTTGCTACTATGGGTTACTTACTGGAACAAGTCTTGAAGGCAACATCTTATTTATTTAAATGCATAGACAAAATTTCAACTCACTGTGTCTAATATCTTTTAATTTCCCATGGTTTTATGTTTTGTGTTATTGGAAACAGTAGATGACAGTAAGCTTTTGATCCGGTAATACTTATAGTTGTTGTGGTTTCTTTTCTTATAAAATGACAGAATTCACGGAGGGAGCAGGCCTCTGGTGACTTGGAATTCTTAACAGTTAAGATAAATCAGCTGAAGAAGCAGATTCAAGCAGAAAGGGTTCTCAGCTTGCAAAGCTAGGATGGGATCGCAGGTGTCACTTCAAGGTATTTTTTGGTTTATTTGACGTGATGTCGCCGCCGCAACGCGCGGCGCGGGCAAAAATCTAGTAATTAATTAAATAAAAACATGTCCTACTTAATAATTTATTAAATAAAAAATGATATATAAATAATCAACAAAGACACGGACTTGTATTTATTGTTTTAAGAAAATATGCAGAAGTATAATTAACTCCTAATGATTTTTTATTTAAAAGGCACGTAAGGTCAAACAAAGAAATGAATATATATAGAAGTATAAATTTGTGAACAATCCCTTTAATTGTGAACACTAGTGAATTAAGGGGTTGTTTGACAACATCTGAATGGTTAAGTGCTGAACCAGTAAGAGGTCTAAACCATTAAATGTTGAACCAGTAAGAGGTCGGAACCATTAAGAGCCTGTATAATGCTTTACCATTCAGAGTCAAATGTCTGACCAATTCAGATTAGAGGTCTTAACCATTCAGACTCTGTATAGTGCTTAACCATTCAGAGGCAAATGTCTGAATCATTCAGACATCTGCTCGTGAAACAAACAGCCTGAACCAATAAGTGCTGAACCAGTAAGAGGTCTGTAAGAGGTCTGAACCATTAAGATGTAAACAAACAGCCCCTAATCCTAGCCCTTGATTATCAATACACAAGTGTAAATCAATGGCCAGAAATTGATAATGAAAATACACTAGTGTATTTTACGATTTGATAATGTAAATCAAATGGCAGGATTTGTTCACTCAGTTCACAAATACATTAGTGTTCAGTCTAAAACTCCATCATATATATATATATATATATATATAGGAAAAGGATCCGTTAGGAACCACCCTTTATTGCGAGAACCGCGAGAACCAGTGTGAACACAAACAGTAATTCCTAAAAAAAATCTAAAAAACACCAATTTTTTTTTATTTTTTACTATTTTTTATTTTTGGAAAAATCGTTATATTTTGTTAATAAAAAAAAGAGTAAACTGCCATTTTGGTCCCTGTGGTTTGGCCAGTTTTGCCACTTTAGTCCAAATCTCAAACTTATTACATCTGGGTCCCTGTGGTTTGCATTTTGATGCCATTTTGGTCCAAAATTTAAAAACCCTATTTTTTGACTGTTGCAACCTCCTATTTTGTCTTTTAGTTCAGGGGTATTTTGGTCATTTTGCTTTTCATTTAACATTTTCTTAATTCAAAAATTAATATATATATATATATATATATATATATATATATATATATATATATATATATATTAATATACACACATCACAGATCTGAGTTCATCTTCATCATCGACCAGCTCTCTCTCTCTCTCTTCTTTGAGAACCGGCGACATTATTCCGGTCACACACACCACGGCCACTCATCTCCTCCCTCAACCACCCTTTTATCTCTCCACAAACACACCTGAAACAGTGAGAGAGAGAATCGGAGAAAGGAGGATGGCCGACACCCAGTTTACAGCAACAGTGGCAGCGACGCCTCCGCTCACGGCGGCGGTAGTGGTAGATGGGGGCGGTGGTGGTAGATGGGGGCAGTTAACGGTGAAAAATTTGGAAAAAAAGGGAAAATCTGTTAGGGTTTTGAGATGGCGGCGCAGGTTAGTCAAGCTCAGGCAGTTAACGGTGGTGGTGGTGCTCAGCAGGTTGTGACGTTGGTCAGGTGGCGGCAGGTGAACTTTTCATTTTTTTTCTTTTGTTTTGAAATCGGTATTGACAGTTGATCTGATTTCGATTTGATTTAGTGGGCGTTTTGTAATTTGGATACGGTTATTGGGTTTTCATCAAGAATTGATTTTGTTTGTGGGTTTGTTTTTTAAGTTTGTGGGTGGTGTTGGAATCTGGGTTTTAATGATGTTCTTGATCTGGGTTTTATTGCAAATATGATATTTGATGATGTTCTTGATCTGGGTTTTGATGATGTTCTGATGATGGTTTTGATGATGTTTTGATGATGTTTTGATGATGTTCTTGTCTGGGTTTTGATGATGTTCTTGATCTGGGTTTTGATGATGATGTTGGAGTGGCGGTGGTGCTATAGAGAGAGAGAAGAGAGAGAGGGAGGAGGCGGCGGTGGTGGTGGTGGTGGTGCTGCTATAGAGAGAGAGAGAAGAGAAAGATGATTATTTTGATTTGGGTTTTATTGAAAAAAATGAAATTTAAAAAATGACCAAAATGCCCCTGCACTAAAGGACAAAATAGACAGCTTTTAACAGTCAAAAAGGGGGATTTTTGGACTAAAATGGCAACAAAAACCAAACCACAGGGACCCAGATGTAATAAGTTTGAGATTTGGACTAAAGTGGCAAAACTGGCCAAACCACAGGGACCAAAATGGCAGTTTACTCTAAAAAAATAAATAAAAATTTTCAATTTTTTTTTCGAGTAACAGTTATCCATGCACATGTGCATATGTATCATTTCTTTGTTAAATTTCGTAATTCATTACAAATATTAGTCAATTGCACTTTTATTTACACTACCACGTGTAATACACTACTTTTTATGTTAACAATATTAGAAATGCACATGTGCATCTATATGTATCAACATGAAATAAGGTGTTTTGGTACACTACTTTGAATACACTTTCTCTTTCATCTATCATTTCATCCATAATACACAAACATGCACATGTGCATATGTATCATTTCTTTGACAAATTTCGTAACTCATTACAAATATTAGACAATTGCACTTTTATTTACACTACCATATGTAATACACTACTTTCTACATTACCAATATTAGAAATGCACATGTGCATCTATATGTATCAACATGAAATAAGGTGTTTTGGTACACTACTTTGAATACACTTTCCCTTTCATATATCATACCATCCATAATACACTACCATTACCTCCTACCATCCATAATACAATATCATTACCTCCTACCATCCATAATACAATACCATTACCAATATTTTGACTTTATTACATGTATATCAACACCATTTATACCATCCAATCATCATAAAATAACAACTATAGCCAAACCATCAACCACTAGATATAACTAACCAAAAAACATGTATATGGGCGCCTACGTCTCCATTCAAAATCACAAACTTTTTGTACCAAAACATGTTATATCATGGTTATACCTAATGATGCACATGTGCATTTTGAATATTGGTAATGTAAAAAGTAGTGTATTACAGATGATATTGTAAATTAAAGTGCAATTGTCTATTACCGATAACGTATTACGGAATTTGTTGAAGTAATGATACATATGCACATGTGCATGGATAACTGTTACTCGAAAAAAAAATAGTTTTTTTTGGTAACTAAATATAGCTATTTTTGTTAAAAAAATATTAAAAAAAAAATTTTTGAGTGTTTTTTTTGATTTTTTTAGATTTTATTTTGTGTTCACATTGGTTCTCGCGGTTCTCGCAATAAGGGTGGTTCTCAAATGAACCTTACCATATATATATATATATATATATATATATATATATATATAGGGTAAGTTTTATGCGAGAACCACCTTTATTGCGAGAACCGCGTAAAAAAAAACCTAACCCCCCCCCCCCCCCCAAAAAAAAAAAAAAAAAACCTAAACCCCCCTCTTCGAAGCTAAAATCCTAAACAAAACCCCCAAAAAACCTAAAAAAATTAAAAAAAACACACAATTTTTTTTTAATATTTTTTACATTAAAATCGCTACTTTTAGTAGCAAAAAAAAATTAAAAAAAAAAACAATTTTGGCTACCAAAAGTAGCGATTTTTTATAAAAAATATTAAAAAAAAATTTTGTGTGTTTTTTAGCTATTTTTATGTATTTTTTGTTGTGTTCAAATTGGTTCTCGCGGTTCTCGCAATAAAGGGTGGTTCCTAACAGATCTTTCTCATATATATATATAGGGTCAGGATTTAGAGAAAACGGTGGAAAGTGTGAGAACGGAGAGAACAGTTATGGATCGTCAGATCAAAACAATCTATGGACTAGATTACGCGATGGCGTTTTCGTAAATAACATCACTTTTATTAGTGTGGCATGCTTCATTAAGGGCAAAAAAATCTTTTGACTTCTCTACACAAAACGTCATCTCATGAATAAAACGCCATTAGATTCCCCCGCCTTATCCTACATAGCACACATCATCCTAATCTACACGCCATTAGATATAAAACGCCAAACTTGTTTTAAACGATAAACCTGAAATGGCGGGACTTAATTACTAGCATTTATTATAATAAAATCCCGCCTAAAACAACCGCCAAAAAACATCCTATATATACAACATCTCAGACCTTCCATTAAACACACAAAAACCAAAACGCCATATTTAATATATATGATGTGCACAAAATGCAACATATAAATTACATCAATTGTGACATAAAACTAACCTTTTTTTAGTACTAATGTTGGAAAAATTGTGTTTTTGTCTTCCTTTTGTATTTTCAGGATTAAATGAGCTCAAATGAACAAAAGAAGCAAAAAGGCAGCTAAATCTAACATAAATACAAGAAAAGGAACAAACGTGGCATGCCCAGCCTCCCCAACAGCATCTTCCCAAGCAAAACAAGAGAACAGAAGACTGAACACGCCCCGTGCTCAATGAGCACGAGGGCGTGCCCAAGTGTCAGCAGAAAAGACAAAGCTGTAGAAGCTTCTATCAACCACCACGGGGTCGTGCTCAGCGGACACGGGGCCGTGGTCAACTCTAAGATTCGCAGAATCTGAGGAAATCTTGATAGTACAGATACGCTTCTGCACACGGGGGCGTGGTCAACTAATGCAGACAAACTGCAGTTAATGAAGAAAGAGAAGGAAGGTGGACACGGGGCCGTGTCCAATGGACTCGGGGCCGTGCCCGAGTCTCTGTTCAGCCTATAAATAGGGGTGCTTGGCTCATTTGCAAACCATCCCTTGGCACACCACCTCTCTCACACTTCACCCACCACCCACCACCATCACAACACCATCATCCACCACCATCATCCATCGTCCATCGTAGAGTGTGTGAGTCGTCTCGGGATCCAAGATTGATCGTAAGAGTTCTTGACAATCAAAGGCCATGTTTGCCTAAGTCTCTCACATCACTTGGTGAAGACAAGTGCCTAGTGTAATACTTTTTATTTTTAATATTTTCGCACTTTTTACTTGGTTATGTATTAATGGCTTTAATAACTAGTTTCTTATGTTGAAGGTGATTCTTCCTTATCGTTTATCCATGGTGTCTTGGCATTATTTTACTGTCTATATAAAATAAAAGATTTTCACCATTTATATCTCCACGGTCTATATGGAGATATGTTGGCTACCTGGTCGGGGGTTAAGGGAACGGTTTGGTAAGAGTCTTGCCTTGTTTAGTGTATAGATCCTGCAAGGACCTGGGTCAAATTTAGTAGGACCTCCTTCAATACCCACCGGTATTGGATGGCGGGGGTCCAAACTCTTTGATCCCCTCATATGTAAGCTACTATTAATACTTTAACCCAGCTACTTAGGACTGTATCCCTGCTGACTCAGACTACTTAGCCGATGGTAACGTCACCTTCAAAAGAGGGGCCTACCATAATATGCATTAATAACTTAATTAATTATCTTTCAATAATCCGACCCTTTAGGATTGTATCCTTGCTGACTCAAACTACTGGGTCGAGGGTAGCGTCACCTTCAAAAGAGGGGCCTACTACAATAACTAAGATAATCTCTTAAAAAGTGCAAAAGTGCGAAAATAATCAAAGGTTACACTAAACACGAGTCGGAGCCAAGTGATTCATCTTGTCTATCTGTTTTTTATTTTTATTTTATTTTTCAGCATTTTAGTTAGTTTTTATTTTCTTATTTAAAAACCTTTTTCTTACTTTTTGATTTGATTAGACGTTGAGGATAAACCGGTATTAAAAGCTCTTTTGTCCTTGGACGACCTCGGTATCTTGCCAACACTATACTACGCTCACGATGGGTGCACTTGCCCATATGTGTGTTTGGTGTTAGTAAAATATCGTGTTTTATAAATTTAAAACTTGACTAACGTGTAAAAAGGGGTTAAAATATACTTAAACTTATATACACACTCGCACACATCAAGTTTTTGGCGCCGTTGCCGGGGACACAAGGATTTTAAGAAAGTTAGGAATCAACGGCCTAATCGTTTTTCTAATTTTTCTGTCTTTTTTTTTTAGGATTTTCTTAGTTTTTCAGTTTCTGCAGAGCTCAGCACGGGCCGTGCCTGGTCGGACACGGGCCGTGCCCCGCATTGTTACTGACAGTTTTTATTTTTTCCGAGTTACAGATAGTTGAGCACGGGGCCGTGTCGGTGCAACACAGGGCCGTGTCGAACTCCCCAGTAACAGGGATCCGGAAAACAATCACTGTATCTCCGACCACGGGCCGTGTTCATCCTAGCACGGGGCCGTGGTGAAGCTTCTGACCAGCGTTCTTTTCTATTTTTATTGCAGGACTGGGAACCCTGGCGCCACATCTGAACTTTCTACGTAGTGTGTGAGCTCCAGTTCTAGTAGAGACATAAAAGAACCTCTTGAAGAACCCGAACGCTTTCTCAGAAAAAGACTTAAAGCTAAAAACCAAGAGAAAGTTTCGGGGGACCCACTTCCAATGGCGGACCAACGTACCCTCATGGATTACCTACGACCCACCGTAGGTAATCTTGGCGCCGCTATCAATGCACCGAATGTCGAAGCCAACAACTTTGAACTTCGACCGCATTTGATACAAATGCTTCAAAACTCTGCAACCTTTCACGGGCTTGCGGACGAGGATCCCCATCTACATATTACTAATTTCTTAGAAATATGTGATACCTTTCGGATCAATGGAGCATCAAACGACGCCATCCGCCTTCGAATGTTTCCATTTTCACTAAAAGATCGAGCTAAGGCTTGGCTTAACACCCTCCAAGTTGGTTCGGTAAACACTTGGGACGAACTAGCCCAAAAGTTTCTATATAAGTATTTCCCTCCTGCTAAAATGGCTAAACTAATGACTGAAATTAATACATACTCACAAGAGGATGGGGAATCCTTATATGAAACTTGGGAAAGGTTCAAGGAGCTACTAAGAAAGTGTCCTCATCACGGTCTTGCGGTATGGCAACAAGTATCCACCTTCTACAATGGGTTGTTGCCACACACAAGACAAACACTTGATTCTAGCTCCAGGGGACTTTTAGGTAATCGTCGCCCAAATGAAATATATAATCAAATTGAAGAAATTGCTCAAACCAATTTTCAGTGGCACACTCCCCGAGGCAATAAATCTATTGCCCCAGGCGCCCATAAGGTTGATGAAAGCACTTCTTTACAAGCTCAAATTGAGGCCCTTTCTTCAAAAATCAAAAAGTTAGAAATGGCAAAAACGGTCTCGGTTATGGCTTGTAAGGGGTGTGGTGGGCCACATGAAAATTGGAGTTGTATGAAAGAATTAGATGATCAAACGGAAACGGTTAACTACATTGATAATAGGCCTAGGCCATCGGGTCCTCCAACGGGTACCTACAACCAAGGATGGCGTAACCACCCCAACCTTGGTTGGAGAGAACCCGACAATAGTAGTAACCAACAAAATCTAAAACAACGAACAAACTTTCAACAACCACAAAATTTCTCTCAACAACAAGGTGGACGAGAAAGGCTTGAAGATACCGTATCTCGCCTCATCTCCGACACCGAAAAGAAAAACTCGGATCGATTTCAGCAATTGGAATCGAATTTCAGAAATCAACAAGCTAGCATTCAAAACATTGAAAAACAATTAAATCAAATAGCTCAAAATTTCTCCGAGAGACCACAAGGCGCGTTACCAAGTAATACCGAAACCAACCCAAAGGCACAAGTACATCTCATCACATTGAGAAACCGAACCGTGGGTCCCGAGGAGGCTCCATTACCGCCAGCTGAAAGAAGCCAATCCAACCATACCACAACTCCACCCGCATCACAACCAGAGAAGGCTTCTCCACCAATCCAAGAGCCTACTAAGACTCCTCCGGTTCCATACCCCGGTCGATTAATTCGTCAAAAGACCGATGAGCAATTCGCAAAGTTCGAAAATTTACTAAAACAATTGCATGTTAATATTCCATTTATCGAAGTCCTAACTCAAATGCCTAAATATTCAAAATTTATGAGGGACTTCCTCACTCATAAAAGGAAAATTGAATCATTGCAATTAGTTAACTTAGGCGAAGAATGCTCCGCCTTACTACTCAACAAACTCTCGCAAAAGAAGCTTGACCCCGGAAGCTTCACAATTCCTTGCTCGATTGGGGAATCCCCCATTCGTAATGCACTAGCCGATCTCGGGGCAAGCATCAACCTCATGCCCTCATCAATGTTCAACCGACTCGGCTTAGGGAAAACAAGCCCTACAAAAATAAGCATACAACTCGCCGATAGATCCGTCAAATATCCACAAGGTGTCGCTAAAAATCTATTGGTCAAAGTCGGTGAATTTGTCTTTCCGGCCGACTTTGTCATACTAGATATGGAGGAAGATACCGAAGTACCACTTATCCTAGGGAGGCCATTCCTAGCTACGGCCCAAGCAGTGGTAGATATGAATGATGGAACACTAACATTGAGGGTTGGGGACGAGGAAGTAAAGTTTGGAGTTGGAAAAAGAGTAGAAGACGAAGACCCGGTTAACTACATGAAGGTCATTGACTCGAGTTTGGATGATGCTCTCCGACGGTGTAGCATGGGATGCAAAACATCCCACTTGGGTAACATATGACCAGGCTTTGGGTCTAGCCAATGACCCTTATAAACGTGGCGCACCACAGAGGCATTCCGCGGAACTATCCTTAGTTTAGTTTAGATTAATTTTTATGTTTTCCAGTTTAGTTTTAATTTTCAGGAATAAAACACACTCGGGATGGTGAAGGATAACAAGGGAAACTTGAACTAGCACCCCATGCACAAAAACATGGCCACCCGACAAATTTTTCTTCATTACAGCAAGTTCAGCACGGGCCGTGCCCGCCCAACACGGCCCTGTGCTGCACAATCTGCAGGAAATGCCCAGTTCAGGTAACTGGACACGGGGCGTGCTCGCTGAACACGCCCCGTGCCTAGGCTTCTATTTCTTTTTGACAATTTCCGTTACTGGCGATCTGAACACGGGGCCGTGTCCAGACGCCCAGTAACATAGATTTTTGCTTTTTCACACCTTTTTACACATTCAATCAACCTAAAAACTTATTTTTGGGACACATTGAGGACAATGTGTAATTTAAGTGTGGGGGGATGCTAAAACCTTGAATCTTGCAAGTCCTAATCACAAGCCTTACATAAAACTCTATTGGAACCGCTAATCACCCCAATTTTTTCAAAATTTTTTCATTTTTTTTACTTGTCTAGGTTTAATTTGGGAATTTCAAGTTCTAAAAAGGTTATATTTTTACAAATTTACAACCGATAGCGTCGTGATAAAATGAACCAACATAAGAAAATTATGAAACGGCATGACAAGCTTAATTAAAATTTGATTATATATATTTGATCACATAAAAACCCATTCCCACAAAAAGTGAGTTTTTAGCCTTTATTGAGCATACAAATATATATCTTTAAACTAAATGCTCATTTTTCGTTTCTTGTGTAAATAGCCGCTTGGTTCTTACGACTCTAGAACTTGCCACGACGAGTCATTCCCATTCCTTACCAACTTAAACCCGAGTAAGTAAATGACAGAGGCATTAGGACTAACCCTTTTTATTTCTACACCATTATTTTCATTTTTTTACCACCTACCCAAAATCCCCCTAGTTAACCCCTTTGAGCCTAAACCTTTTGATTTCATAACCCAAAACAAACACCCTTTCACCCACCAAAACCTTTTTATTTTTAAACCCTTTGTTTTAGTAACAAGCTCGGTTTTTCATATGAAGCAAAAGAGAAATAAACAAACAAGTTTATCAAAAATAACTTTGTTTGAATAATGGCTTCATCAAAATAAAAACTTCAAAAATAAAAAAGTCTTACGAAAACCGACGCTTTTTACGCCTTTTCGCCCTTTTACTAACCACTAACCCAAAAAACAACCGCCAAAAAACAACCGCCTAAAACAACCGCCAAAAAACATCCTATATATACAACATCTCAGACCTTCCATTAAACACACAAAAACCAAAACGCCATATTTAATATATATGATGTGCACAAAATGCAACATATAAATTACATCAATTGTGGCATAAAACTAACTTTTTTTAGTACTAATGTTGGAAAAATTGTGTTTTTGTCTTCCTTTTGTATTTTCAGGATTAAATGAGCTCAAATGAATAAAAGAAGCAAAAAGGCAGCTAAATCTAACATAAATACAAGAAAAGGAACAAACGTGGCATGCCCAGCCTCCCCGACAGCATCTTCCCAAGCAAAACAAGAGAACAGAAGACTGAACACGCCCCGTGCTCAATGAGCACGGGGGTGTGCCCAAGTGTCAGCAGAAAAGACAAAGCTGTAGAGGCTTCTATCAACCACCACGGGGTCGTGCTCAGCGGACACGGGGCCGTGGTCAACTCTAAGATTCGCAGAATCTGAGGAAATCTTGATAGTACAGATACGCTTCTGCACACGGGAGCGTGCCCAGCGGACACGGGGGCGTGGTCAACTAATGCAGACAAACTGCAGTTAATGAAGAAAGAGAAGGAAGGTGGACACGGGATCGTGCCCAATGGACACGGGGCCGTGCCCGAGTCTTTGTTCAGCCTATAAATAGGGGTGCTTGGCTCATTTGCAAACCATCCCTTGGCACACCACCTCTCTCACACTTCACCCACCACCCACCACCATCACAACACCATCATCCACCACCATCATCCATCGTTCATCGTAGAGTGTGTGAGTCGTCTCGGGATCCAAGATTGATCGTAAGAGTTCTTGACAATCAAATGCCATGTTTTCCTAAGTCTCTTACATCACTTGGTGAAGACAAGTGTCTAGTGTAATACTTTTTATTTTTAATCTTTTCACACTTTTTACTTGGTTATGTATTAATGACTTTAATAACTAGTTTCTTATGTTGAAGGTGATTCTTCCTTATCGTTTGTCTATGGTGTCTTGGCATTATTTTACTGTCTATATAAAATAAAATATTTTCACCATTCATATCTCCACGGTCTATATGGAGATATGTTGGCTACCTGGTCGGGGGTTAAGGGAACGGTTTGGTAAGAGTCTTGCCTTGTTCAGTGTATAGATCCTGCAAGGACCTGGGTCAAATTTAGTAGGACCTCCTTCAATACCCACCGGTATTGGATGGCGGGGGTCCAAACTCTTTGATCCCCTCATATGTAAGCTACTATTAATACTTTAACCCGACTACTTAGCACTGTATCTCTGCTGACTCAGACTACTTAGCCGAGGGTAACGTCACCTTTAAAAGAGGGGCCTACCATAATATGCATTAATAACTTAATTAATTATCTTTCAATAATCCGACCCTTTAGGATTGTATCCTTGCTGACTCAAACTACTGGGTCGAGGGTAGCGTCACCTTCAAAAGAGGGGCCTGCTACAATAACTAAGATAATCTCTTAAAAAGTTCAAAAGTGCGGAAATAATCAAAGGTTACACTAAACACGAGTCGGAGCCAAGTGATTCATCTTGTCTATCTGTTTTTCATTTTTATTTTATTTTTCAGCATTTTAGTTAGTTTTTATTTTCTTATTTAAAAATCTTTTTCTAACTTTTTGATTTGATTAGACGTTGAGGATAAACCGGTATTAAAAGCTCTTGTGTCCTTGGACGAACTCAGTATCTTGCCAACACTATACTACGCTCACGATGGGTGCACTTGCCCATATGTGTGTTTGGTGTTAGTAAAATATCGTGTTTTATAAATTTAAAATTGACTAACGTGTAAAAAGGGCTTAAAATATACTTAAACTTATATACACACTCGCACACATCAATATACCATTTGTCTTAGAAACGCCAAAAAACACAAATATCAAAAATCCCTAAAACAAAACGTTTCTTTGAAATTCAGTTGGTTTTCGGTAAGGTTTCGCTCAATGTAATGGCCAAAAATCCTTAAGTGAGGATATTGTCCATTTCATTGAGTAAAATCTTATTGACTTTATCCTTAACTTCCATCCAATTTATAACGCCAAAAACATACAAAAACATCATTGAGTTTTGTTCTCAACAAAGTTTAGCTGAATGGGCCGGACAAAATTGTTAGACATCTATCTTAACTGAGGATTAATATTGTTGTCCGTCTCATACAGCAAAACATTATTGAGTTTAGCATTACCAAATTTAGAGATTTAAGGTACTTTTATTTAGTTGCGTTCTTTTTCTCGGTAAAACGCCAAAAAGTTAAAAAATCAAAAATCGTCCCTTGGATATTTAATATTGTTCTACGCAAAGTTTCGCATGGATTGTTAGCTGAGGGGTGTAATAACATATTGCTGAATGAGATGGACAAATCTTCAAGAAAAAGAGGCTGATGTAACACTTTGTGATTCCAAAAGGCGACAAAAAAGCTACTTCAAAAACAAAATGAATCATACGAAAGTCGAAACAGCCAGTTAAGATGATTCAAAAAAGAAGTAAGAGACTGGTGACAGTGAAGATTTGGAAGATCAATTGTTTATGTACATATATATATATATATTTTTAAATTTCTATTTCAGTTGATTGTTATATAATAACAACGCCATATATAATTAAAATGCCACACATCGAAATGCTTGTCAAAACGCCATCATGCCATAAAACGCCCCAAAAACTCCGAAACTATAATAAAATTACTTTGGACAAGTATTATAAAAAGACTCAAAAAAAAAAAAAAAATCTAAAACGCCAAACTTGAAAGATGGGACGTGTTAAAGACTTCAGAGATAAAGCTTATTAAAAATATTAATTACAAACAGTAAACTGAAACGATGAATACTTTATTATAACAATACACCGCCTAAACTACGCGCCAAAGACATGCTATAAAATGATCCCTCTCAGCAACTTCCATTTGATCACACCAAAAAAACAAACGCCAATGTTCCTATAATACCACTCACTATAAAACGCCAAAAATTTTAAAAAATCAAAGTTGGCTAACATGCTTTATTGGATATTCAGTATTGTTCTTCATGAAGTTTCACTGAATGGATTGTTAGGTGGGGGGAGTAACTCAGTAAGATTTTGCTGCATGAGATGGACAAATCTTTAAGAAAAAGATACTGATAACAGTCATTTGTCATTTGTGTTCTTTGTTCTTGAAGAAGGCTTGGATGAGGAGAAGAGATCAATGACACTGAAGAGTGGGGTGATTATAAAGATAGAGATCAAGTTGAAGATCAAAGCGAAAAACCCACCCACATGTCATCGATCTATGTCCCCAAACTTCCACAAAAGCCACTTCAACAGACGAGCAGACAAAATAATCAGATCGATGGGTTTGTTAAGTTTTACATAAAAAACGCCATATATTTGGTGACAGTTCTTGTAGAATTAAAGAAGAGAGAGACTGATGACAGTGAAGATTGTGAAGAGAGATCCGATTAGGATTTTTAATTTATTTTTTCGTTTCTATTTTTTCCCCTGTGGTTGTAATATAATTTTCCGTTTGTAAAACGCCAAGATACCACAAACGCCAAAATGTATATAAAAAATAATAGAACAATGGGTCATCTTGTCTAAAAAACCTTTGAATCTAAGAACAAACAATCGGGCATCATCCTAAAAAGTCCTGGCCATACTTAGTATGGATGAAGCCATTCAGAGAGATATTCTGGCCCTTGGGGTTCCAATGGCCCACGATTTGGAAACGCCAAAATTTTAAAACAATGGAACCATTAAAACGCCATGTAATTATTGAATTTGGTTAACGCCAAAAAATCTTAAAGGCCAAAAATAAATCAATATTGTGAAAAGCGGAATTGGAAAAGCGAAAGATGAAATGACAAAAAAGCCCATACGCCTTAATTATATCGCGCGCCACGTGTTGAGTCAGGATGCGTTCTCACCGTTCTCACACTTTTGGGCGTTTTCTCCTGATCCCGTACATATATATATATATAGGAGAGTTATCTTAAGAATGCTAAATATCGCGAGAATCGTGAGAACGAATGAAAAAACCAATCAAAACCAATTTTTTTAAGACAAACCTCATTATAATTAAGATACAACATAAAAAAAATTACAACATCAAATAATTATTTTCTCCTTTCAAAATCACTTTTATTAGATTTTTACACATGTGTAAATATAACAAATTTATACGTGTAAATGGCAAACTTACACACGTGTAAATTTTCTTTATTTACGAATTCACCTAAATTTAAACGTGTAAATTAAATTTCAGACATTTTATTCGAATAATAATGATAAGTGTAAAAAAAACTTTTGAATTTAAACTGTTTTTGATCAAGTTCTCGTGGTTTTTTAACTATCTATATGTGTATATTATGAAAAGCATAGGGAAAATATGTGGTCCAAAATGCTTCTCAAGTTTCCCAATTAACCTAGTGTTTCTCATACAATCGTAACCCTATACAGTAAAACCACTAAAAATTAATAATTTTGGGACCGAGATATTTTATTAATTTAGCAAGATATTATTATATCGATAAATTAATAAATTGTTAATTTAAAGAGTTGGCTTATATTCGTGAGCAACTCTCAAATTAATGCATCGACCTTCAAAATTTCCATGTCCGTTCGCTTTACCTATTTGAATAAAACAGAAACAAGGACCTTCAAAATTCCCATGTACATTCACATACAAATGAACTTATCAAATTCAATGTACATAGATTTAGATTGATCACTATAAAATGTCTAATGATAAATTTTAAAATCACATCAACTATGGCTTCTAAACTAAAACGTGTTAAAAAAATTAACGATGACCAATCTACAACGAGAATATAGTGCCTCAACTCTTAAGTGCAACGGGGAGATTTAAAGATGAACTCAATATACATTTGAAGTTCACAAAAAACAAGTGACTATAGATTCATTTTTTACTAGACAATCCTAAAATTTTGGAATATTTAGTAATTATTAATTTATAGTTTCGCTGGGACTAATATATTTACATTGAGATTTCAAAAAAATTATTAACTTATTATTTTAACGATTGGGGTCCAATTTTGTACTGGTCCCAAGTTGGAACCAGACAAATTTTTAATTTTATCGAGGTTATTAATTTATCAAGTATTAAATTATAGAGGTTCTAATGTGTGTGTGTGTGTGTATATATATCTATATATATATATAGGGTGAGGTTCGGCTACAAAGTCCATTTTTCTTACAAAGTGTACAAAGTCATAAAACACCACAATTTTTGTAACACCCAAAAAACGGGTTTGGTAATCAAACCACGTTAATAGTAATGATGGGTAAAATATAACGTTAGTGGTAAAAATTAACCCGGTAAATATTAGGAATTTAAATAAATAAACCTAATATTAACTGGAAAGAGGATAAATACTTTGAGAAAACAAAGTATATAAAAATGCCCGAGTTAACGGGACTTAAAATATAACGGGTTATATCTTCCCGAACCCATTAAGTTAACTAGGAATAATTAACCTAGTTAATGAGGTGTAAATAAGTAATAAAACATGGAGTTTTAGTCCCTAACAATTAAAATTAAACTTGAGGGACCAAAATCGTTAAAAAGGAGACAAGTTCTATTTAATAAAAAAATAAAAATAAACACACACCAGGTGTGTGTTCTGGAATCGACTAGGAGAAGCTCCAAGGAGCTCAAAACCCTAGTTCAACAATTCATCAAATTGAAGCTTGATTCAAGCCCAAAATTGATGCATGAATACATAGAAACGATCACCTAGTCATGTGATCACAAGGTATGTTGAATTTTGTTATTTGGTGATACCTTGAAATTATGATAAACAATCATAATCGAAATTCTAGAATGAATGATGAATCTATGAGCATTGTTGTGATGAAATTCATGTTTAGAAACAAACCCTAGATGGAAACTTGATGAATTAGTGTTAAAAACTAGGGATTTGATGATTACCCTAGTATGTGCTAAGTGGGTTTTGACTAAATAATGAAGATGATGATATGTTTGTGCTAGAAATCATCATAATTGATAGTTGGTGCGAGATACCTAAACAATTTGCAAGTTTGAGTATTTGATCATATATGATTGAGATGGGTTTTTGAATGTTGGAATGAAATTGGTAAATTATTTCATGAATATGGATGTTTGAAATCATGATATCTACTAGTTGATATGTAAAACTTGGTTATATTAAGTGTTCGGATGAATGCTAGCGATATGATGAAACGGGTTTCACTCATAGATGAGAACCCTTAATTCTTGAGAAATAAATAAGTTAGCTTTGATAATCGCTTGAATTAGTTGAAGTGTTAAAAATATAAGGAACGAGGTTAAAAGATTAGTTAAAACGGTAGCTTAAAAGAATGCCTACCGGGTCACTTGAAAATGCCTAAAACTAGTTGATGAACTTGAATGTGCAATTCATGTATTAATGGGCATTTGACTTTTAAAAAGTCAAACTGACCTACAATGCGACGAATGATAATTTTTGAATCTAAAATGTGTAAGGTGGAATAATCGTATTAAGTTATGATTAAACTAACCACCTTGTGAATGATGAATGATAGTTTGACGCTAGACAAGCTAGGTGGAAGCTTGGGGAAGAAACGAGTCAAACGGGTCACGAATTGTAACACCTCGAAAAATGCAAATTATTTATTTTAAATATAAAGTTGATAAATAACCTAGTTAACTAACTAGGATTTAAAATAACCCAGTTAGGTGAAAGCCTTGTAGTAACCTACAAAAATTAGGACCAAAGGAAAGTTTAGGGACCAAAGGTGTTCAAAATGAAACTAATATTAATAAAATCTAAATAAATAAAACACAAACATATTGGTCTGTGTTTGGTGGAGATCGACCAGAGCAGGGGCGACCCCAAGCTCCATCAAAACCCTATTTCAGCATAAAATCTCTAAATTGAAGGATCAAACTCAGTCCAAATCAAAGTCCGAACATAAATTAGTGATCCTCATCACAAGGGGGTTACAAGGTATGTAAAATTTGATGTTAATTCTCTGTTTGAAATTCTCATGAATTTGGGAAATCTGAGAATTGAGGATGCATGTTAGTTATTTGGTTAGATTAGGCATGGTATAAAGTCTAGGAGTGAAACTTAGACAATAACATGTGAAAACATGGCTAAATTCTGGAAAATCTCTTGAACACAATGAAAGTGATTCATGGGTTTTGTGGGAAACTAGTAAACACTAGGGTTTAAAATGATTATTCTAGTGTAATTCGATCATAGAAACTGATTTCAGAAATTATGATGTTTAAATGTTATATGAAAGCTTTATTGATGATAAATTTAGCTAAATAGCAAACCATGAACTTAATTATGAATGATATAAAATTCTGCCCTCAAAGTGTTTGAATAAATACCTCAAAGAAGGCTTAAATCTGAAAATTTGAGTTAAACCGCATGATTGTGATGTTTCGGCAAAACATGCGAACTATGAATTGAAAAGAGTTCTAAACATGTCTTGGTCGAACTCTATAGGGAAGGATACCGGAGCTCCAAGTGGACAAGCCGGTGGCGACTTGCGTTTGAAGGGTGTGCACTAAAGGTATGTAACTTGACCCGTTACATTAAGTAAATTTTGATGATTATCATATGTGTAGTTGAATTTTAGAACAAGGGTTGTTTTGAATTAAAGCGGTGATGTCGCTATAACGAATAATAGGTCAAAAATTGGTTAGAACTCGTTGGTAGTCATCATAAGGGAGGATTCCTTAGATGAGCCAAACGGGTCGAATAATCAATCAAGACATGGATAATGTTCCGTAATATGATGGATTGATCCTTGTTATTGGTTAAATAGTTGATATATTATAAGTACGAGAATCTAACACGTTGGCTATTAGAATGAGAAATCCGAGTATTTAGTCTTGGCAAAACAAACAAAATCAGTCAAATAATAGACATCCAGAGTCTACCGTAACTTACGGTAGAGGCAAATTAGTTACGGTGGTTTTCTCCTGACTTACGATGAACCAGAACTATCAAATGACTACCGTAACTTACGGTAGACACCGTAAGTTACGGTAGAGCCTGGAAAGCTTTGTAAATTTTTGGCATTTTACAACTAATCAAATCCGTTTCGATCGTAGTTTCGATTGTGTAATATTTTTAAGAACTCCATTATTAATGTTTAATGTAAACATTTCAGTTTCTAGGTATTGAAGGGTTACGGATGGCGGTCAAGCAAGCTTTTGAAGAACCGAACACGAACTTTTGAAGCTTCCGCATAAATTAACTCTGTTTAAACAATGTTATGATGTAAACCGTTTGTTAAACAACTTATGGATGTTTTAATTAGTCGGTAGATAACTAATGTTTGTTACCTTAGAACTTGGTTCTTGAAACTAAGGTTTTAATTTTAAACATCTTTTCTATAAAATCTTATGAATTATTACTAAATTAAGTAGAAATTTTTAAGGGTGTTACAAGTTGGTAATAAGAGCTTAGGGTTGTCAACAAAGTGTTCGGTTCAAGCTTGATCGATCGTCCGATAAGAATTAGCTTATTATTTTAATAGATTATATCTTATGTAAGAAACGAGAAGTGAATTAACGTGCATGGGAAGAGTGTGTTAATTCACTCAAACCCGGAAAGTGCACCAAATGAGAACGGTTAAAGCAAGTTAGGAACTTAGCTAAACCGAAACAAATGAAGTAACGTTATAAATGAAATGTTTAACATTTAATGTAAACATTTCAGTTTCAAGATGTCGGAAAGAAATGATGATGATCCGGTGCAGACGAGCACCGAACAAATGAAAGAGATCATTGCCGAAGAGGTAGGAAAGGCAATTGAAAGAAGTCTATCCGGGTTTATAGACAAAATTCAAGGCACGGTGTTGTCACTTGTCGAAGAGCGAGTCAAGAGGTTGGAGGATAGTGTCAACCTTATGAAGGATAAATCGGGAGAACGTAAAGGATGCTCGTACAAAGAGTTTATGGCATGTAAACCGCCAATTTACAACGGGGAGGTTGACCCGATAATTTGCCAAAGATGGTTGGGCGACATTGAAGGGTGTCACACCCCAAATTTCCACGTGTTACCGGTGGGCCCGGTAGGGGAATATCGTGACGTGGTTGGCAACATAATAGTCAAACAACACAATATTTAAATGCACAGCGGAAGCAAAGTATAGATTTAATTCAACAAAACGATATTGTAATATTAAGTATCACAATTAGTCGAATATAAATCCACAAGTAGATCAAAATAATAGGAAACAAATGTTCAACAGTTTATGACATCCAAGCTGGCGAGACTTAATGTGGATGCTAGGAGACAAGCCAGCCTATTTCGCGTAGTACCTGCACTTAACCTTTTTAAGAAAATACGTCAGTTTACACTGGTAAATACAATCAACCGACTCATTTTGAAAAGAGTTTAAGAAAATGCATTTAAGGCACAAGGCACAAATAATATTTTATAACTTGGGATAAGTATTTAAATATAATACTTGTAGGGATTTACATGTTCCTTATGCGTTCAGTAGCCCGGATCGAGCCGGGTTAAAGATCAATAAACACACCACTTTATTTATGAGACACTGACAGGTGTACGCCTACACCTGAGTGCTAAGGTCGTGGCCATTTCGTAAAATGATGCCAGGGATATCCGGGACACGGTCATTAACCCCCCAAAGGCTTTAAGCAAACAAAACAATATTAAACGAGACGTCTCAATACTTTAATTATCATTCATTCAATCAAAGATTCAACGCCCCGACCAAGCGGTATTTTATATACCGTACCCCAAGCCCGTATAGGGAAAATAAGTTAAAAGTATTTACCTGAGTAAGTATTGATCAAAAATCAGCGAGTGCAAGTATCTTTTACTGGTTCTCCTAATCTGGAACGAAGGTTTATAATAACCTATTAGAATCCTAACGGGTCTTTAGTTAAGCTTACGCTTAGACCGGTTAGTTTTAAAGATACGGTTCGTATGCACGATTAAGCGAAGACCGGATAGAATGTGATTTAGACCCGAAAAGTTTGAAGACTTGCTTAATATGGGTATATGATACACATTCTGGATTTTGAGATAAAACCGATAAGGTTTGACCCGTTTCGGCTAATTTATGTAAACTAGTTACATAAACCGAACCGAACGCGCATGAAGCGTAACGGGTATCCGTAAGAGTCCTAAACAGGTTTCCTAAGTTAACATGCCTTAAATAAGTTGTGACATCAGTAGGATATCACCCATGACGCCCCAAACGAGTTTAATCTCTTAATAAGCCCCGTAGGGGTATTTTGGTCATTTTAAAGATTATAAAAGGGTTTAATTAGACACCTGTGATCCGGGTCTGAGTTGATCAGTAAAATAGCTTATTTTAACAGGTTATAACCTTTGGTAATAAGTCTTATATACTAAAATAGTTTTAAACCCAAACTATGCGTTAAATACGCGTATAAAGTCGTTTTAAGCGATGTACGGGTTAAAATACGATTCTGAGTTTTCTGATCAAATAAACAGGCTCAAAATACTCCATTTATTATTTAAAATCAGTAGCAATTGGATTGGCGTTAAAAGGATTTGTAAAACTCATTTTATGGCCGAAAAGGGTATTTTTGGTATTAACCGAATCGAGGCGATAAACCTAGCTTATGATCAGTTTAAAAATAATTAAAAATCTTTAAAAATCCCAAAATATTATATCACATCAGTGGGTAAAGGGTTTGATGTCAAAAATTGGGTTTAGATAGGCTTTACGCTAATGACACCGTTTAATTACTTAAAAGCATTCAAATTACGTCATTAAGCATAACTCCTAATCTAGACCTCCAACTGATGTGAAATTTTAGGTACAAGTTTAATAATCAGTAACTAAGATTATGGCACTTTCACATTTCCAAAAATCTCGTTTTATGGACATAAGGGCATTACGGTCAATATTTAGGCAATTAACGGAAACGTCGGACGATTAGGGATTCGAGTGGTATAAACGCAGAGGCTTATACACACATGTAACTAGGTCCTAATGGAACTTTAAGGCATGTCTAAACCTATATAAATCGGGTCAGAACTGAGGTCAAAGCAAAAGTCAAACTTTTGCGTCTCTCGGTTCCGAATCGGTTCAAAACATAAAGTTGTCGAATCAAACAAGCTTAGACAAGTTAATATACTTATTTTCAAGTTATATGACTGATAAAACAGATTACACGCCTTTTATATTGCTAATTACGCGTTAATTCCAAAATACTAATTCTGTTGACTTTTTCGGACAACCATTGACTCGGTAAACGACCTAGTTAGGATTCGAATCAGTGAGTGCCCTTTTAGGGGTTTATTACCCATATAAATACCAACTTATAACAACTTTCGATTCGACTAATCTCTGGACCGATTGTGATTTATCACAAGGTCAAACCGTAGTTACGACGGTTTGATTTCTAGGCTTTTAACTAAGTATAAATGAACTAGAGAAGGTTAGGCATACTTACACACAACTAATGGATGATGTGGAATGCTTGTGGCCTGCTTGAAAGCTCTGGAAATGCTCAGAAGTTGATGAATGATCAATGTTGCATAATGTGGGTCTTTATAAATAACTTCAACATGCATGGATCATCGACAACTAAGTCTAGGAGTGAAACAATAACACCCACAAGTCCCCTTCTAGCTAAAAACCACTTTAGGCAGCCCAAGGGATCGAAAAAATGGCATTTGAGTCGGTTACAAGCATCAACAGGCAGCTGCCTGTTTTTTCTGCATCTGCAGGTCGCAGGCGGCCCGCGTGGCCTTCTGCTATGTGTGAGGCGGGCCGCGTGGCCCTTCTGGTCAAGTCACACTTGTTTTATTAATTGCACTTTGGTCCATAGTCCCCCGAAAGGTCGTTTTCAAGATGTTTCTTGCATTTAAAGGCTGCTATATTTACGTATGGGGGCTTTAAGACTTATACCCACTTTGTTAAGTCCTCGGGTAACTTTGTGATCACCCGAAAAGCCCTAAATTCCAATGTTGACGATTCTTACCCTTACACACGAATTTTATCACAACTTGCTCATACGATAACGAAACTTGGTGAAATTTTTATGGTACATTCTAGTGAGCATAATTAATCGTTACAAGGCTTCGGGTTTGCTAAAAGGTCACTCAGAGGTATAACTTAACATGTTGACACATTTAACCCCTGTAGTTTGTAATCTCTCACTTTCTTTCACAATTCGCTTCGTATGATCCATGATCCATTCGTTTAAGGTTATAAACATTATGTAGGGTTATTGTAAAGTATATTTATTCATTGTTGACACTTTGAACCCTTCTATTTACACAGTTTCACTGTTTGTCAACTTTAGTCCTTCAAGAACATTATTTTACACGTTCAAACCTATGACACGTGTCAACACATTATAGGACGTAAATTTTCGGGGTGTTACATCCTCACCCCCTTAAAAGAAATCTCGACCCGAGATTTACTGAAACAAGTAAGGGTACTTTTCTTTCATCGTGGATTCAACCTCCCACGTGAATTCGGGACCTCTACGGGCATCCCATTTGACCTTTACAAAAGGTATATGCTTCCTTCGAAGCTTCCTCACCTGTCGATCTTTGATCGACAAAGGTTTTTCCACAAATTTCAAGCTCTCATCAATATGCACATCTGTATAGGGTATAACCACTGATTCGTCAGCGAAACACTTCTTCAGATTGCAGATGTGGAACACATTGTGTATACTACTGAGCTCTTCAGGTAAGTTTAACTTGTAGGCAACTGACCCGATACGTTCGATAACCTCGAAAGGTCCTATGTATCTCGGGCTTAGCTTACCTTTCTTACCAAATCGCATCACTCCCTTCCAGGGTGACACTTTAAGTAGGACTTTTTCACCTACTTCGAAGTGAAAATCCTTACGATTTGGATCAGCGTAAATCTTCTGCCTATTCCGGGCAGCTTGGAGATTGTTACGAATCTGGACAATCTTGTCCATCGTTTCGAACACGATCTCTGGTCCTGATAACTGGACTTCTCCAACTTCCGCCCAACAAACAGGCGATCTACACTTTCTACCGTATAATGCCTCAAAAGGCGCAGCCTTTATGCTGGTATGGTAGCTATTGTTGTAGGAGAATTCGATCAATGGCAGGTTCTTATCCCAGCTACCTCCCAAATCGATCGCACATGCACGTAGCATGTCTTCCAACGTTTGAATAGTACGCTCACTCTGACCGTCAGTCTGAGGATGATAAGTCGTACTAAAATTCAAACGTGTGCCCAAAGATTGTTGGAAACTCTTCCAAAAATGAGACGTGTACCTAGTATCCCGGTCAGAGATAATAGCTACAGGTATGCCATGTAGAGCTACAATCTTATCAACGTACAGTTGGGCTAACATATCGGAGCTGTAGGTCTCCTTAATAGGTAGGAAATGTGCTGACTTAGTCAGTCGGTCAACTATCACCCAGATGGTGTCATTTCCTTTCCTTGTCTTAGGTAACTTGGTGATAAAATCCATAGTTACCATTTCCCACTTCCAAGTAGGAAGTTCAGGTTGTTGCAGTAAACCTGACGGTTTTTGATGTTCTGCCTTGACTTGCGCACATGTCAAGCATTTGGCTACATGAGTGGCTACAGACTTTTTCAAGCCTATCCACCAATAGTTTGCCCTAAGATCCTGGTACATTTTATCTGCTCCAGGATGAACGGAGTATTTAGAGTTGTGGGCTTCCTGGAGGATAACATCACGGAGTCCCCCATAAATTGGAACCCATATCCTTCCATTCAATCTAAGAATTCCATCCTTACTAAGAGATAACTGCTCCTCAGTTACTCCTAGCTTTTCGTTAGGATAGTTAGCTTCCAACACAGCTTCCTTCTGTGCAGCTAACAACCTTTCTATCAAATTGTTCTTTATTTCCATGCTCTTGGCATTGATTCGGATGGGTTTCACTCTTTCTTTCCGACTCAAGGCATCGGCGACTACATTCGCCTTGCCGGGATGGTATCTTATTTCACAATCGTAATCATTAAGAGTTTCCATCCAACGGCGTTGCCTCATGTTCAAGTCCTTCTGGTTGAACAGATGTTGAAGGCTCTTGTGATCAGAATAGATCACACATTTGATTCCATATAAGTAGTGCCTCCACAGTTTTAGTGCGAATACTACGGCACCCAACTCCAAGTCGTGGGTGGTGTAATTCTTTTCGTGCACCTTTAACTGACGTGAAGCATAGGCAATGACTTTGCCTTTCTGCATAAGCACACATCCCATCCCGGTGTGTGATGCATCACAATAAACTACAAACTCCTCTATTCCATCAGGCAATGTCAGTACTGGAGCATTGCTCAACTTTTGTTTCAGAATATCGAAGGATTCATGCTGATTAGGACCCCAGTCAAACTTAATCTTCTTACGTGTCAGCGAAGTCAGGGGTGCAGCAATCCTTGAAAAGTTTTCTATGAATCGCCTATAGTATCCTGCCAAACCTAGGAAGCTACGAATTTCTGTAGGCGTCTTTGGCTCATGCCAATTCATGACAGCATCCACTTTAGCGGGATCTACTTGGATACCACGCTCACTAACAACATGTCCAAGAAATTGGACTGCTCGAAGCCAGAATTCACACTTTGAGAACTTGGCATAGAGCTTCTCTTTATTAAGTAGTTCCAGAATGCAGTGAAGATGCTTTTCATGGTCAGCTTGGCTCTTCGAGTAAATGAGGATGTCATCGATGAAGACGATGACAAATTTGTCTAAGTAAGGCTTGCAGACGCGATTCATGAGATCCATGAACGCGGCCGGTGCATTAGTGAGCCCAAAAGGCATCACTAGGAACTCGTAATGACCATAACGAGTCCTAAATGCAGTCTTGTGTACGTCCTCATCTCTAACTTTCAGTTGGTGATAGCCTGACCTTAAGTCAATCTTAGAGAAGAAACTTGCCCCTTGAAGTTGATCGAACAGATCGTCGATTCTGGGCAAAGGATATCTATTCTTGATAGTGACCTTGTTAAGCTCACGGTAGTCGATGCACAGTCGCATCGATCCATCCTTCTTCTTGACAAATAAAACTGGTGCTCCCTAAGGAGACGAACTAGGTTTGATGAAACCTTTAGCTAGCAAATCATCTAGCTGCGTCCTCAATTCCTTCATCTCTGTTGGTGCCAACCTATAAGGCGCCCTTGCAACTGGTGCTGATCCAGGAATAATGTCAATTCTGAATTCCACTTGCCTATCCGGTGGCAAACCAGGTAGTTCTTCAGGAAATACTTCGGGGTATTCGGAAATGACTGGGATATCTCCAATCTTGGGTTTCGGTTCATCAATAATCACCTGTGCCATGTAGATGACACAACCCTTCTTCAAACACTTAGAGTCTTTGAGTATAGACATTTTCTCGGGCAGCCCATACTGGGTTTCTCCCTGGATAGTAAGTGATTCACCAGACGAAGTCTTGATCATCACTTGCTTCTTATTGCAAATAATCTGGGCCTGGTTATGTGATAACCAGTCCATACCCAAAACTATGTCGAATCCGGCTAGTTTTAAAGGAAGTAGGGACAAAGGAAAAGAGTGATTCTTAATGGATATGAAACATCCATCTAATAAGGTTGAAGCGGTTTCTAAAGTGCCATCTGCTAGTTCCACCTCATACTTCACACTTAAAGTTCTAACAGGTAGTTTCAACAATTCACAAAACTTATTATCTACAAACGACTTGTCAGTGCCTGAATCAAATAACATTCTCGCATAAACATCATTTACGAGAAAGGTACCTGTTATCACGTTGTCGTCCTTGACGGCTTCCTTAGCATCCATCCTGAAGACCCTAGCATTGGTCTTCTTAGCCTCTTCCGGCTTCTTGGCATATTTTGGGCAATTGCTCCTGATGTGCCCCTTTTCATTGCAACCATAGCAGGTCGCATCCTTTATCTTCTTGCAATCCAAGGTTTTGTGTTCCCTGGATTTGCATAACCCACATGCAAAAGGTTTCGATTGTGATTGTGAGTTGGATTCAAACCTGCACTTCCCAAAGTGCTGTCTCTTGCAGGTTTTACATCTGGGTTTTTCACCCGACTGCTGACCATCCTTCTTAAAACCTGACCCCTTCTTTTGGTCATTGTTTCCCTTCTGCTTCTTGTCTGATCGTCGTGAGTTATCATCCTCACGCTTCCTCTTTTCGGTATCATTTTTCCTTTGTGACCTCAGCCTGACAACATCTGAGGTCAGAGATAACGATATGTCCGTTACTGACCGAAAAGTGGTTGGTCTGGAGGCCTTTACACTGGCTTTGATCTCCGGTTCCAAACCCCCGATAAAACGAGCTATACGTTTAGGCTCCGGAGTTACCAAATAAGGGACCAACCTTGACAAAGTATTGAAAGTGGTAAGGTAGGCCTGACAGTCCAGGTTTTTCATGACCAGCGCCAGGAAATCAGATTCAATTCTCTCAACCTCATGTTGAGGGCATAAATTTTCTTTGATTAGTGCCATGAACTGCTCCCAGGTCATGTTGTATAACGGGACTTTCCCTGTGGCTTGGATCAAAGATCTCCACCAGGCTAATGCTTCTCCTTTGAAAGACTGTGAGACAAACTTCACAATATCCCTATTATGGCAACCACTAATATCCACCACAGTATCCATTTCATCCATCCACGTCATGCAATCAACAGCTCCTTTTTCCCCATTGAAGTCCCTGGGTTTGCACGACACGAAGTATTTATAGGTGCAACCCCTATTACGAGGTTCTTGGTTCTGTACGACTCTTTGGGATGGATTACTCCTTTGATTCGAGGAGTGGTGAGAATTACTGTTGTGGGCAGTGTGGGTCCTGGAGGGTGTTCTAGTGTGTGATGCAGAATGGGTCCTCGTATGGGTACCACTTGATCCATGGTGCTGTCTACCCATAGCTCTATTAACCGCATTATCTATCATAGCTTGTAATTCTGCACCCGCTACATTTACTTGGGCGTTATCATTTACTATCCCTGGGTGACTGTTGACCTCGTTTGAGTCTGCCATGTAGCTTAAACTGTAACATATCGACAATAATTTATTGGTGAGTTTATCATATAATTGTCTTTTATGGCAATTTTTATTAACCGTGGTAACATAGACCATATATGGTTAATTTATTACTCACATTTATTTAGGATTTCTAATATAATTTATCCTAATTATAAAACAATAACAGTTTTTTTTTATTAGCACATAAGGCCTAGTCACAGGGACAATATAGACTATAAGCTATGATTTCAGAGAATCAAAACATGAAGGTTTGAACAAAGTTCACTACCTTTATCAGACAGGGTTACTGACTAATACTGTCTTTTGTCTCATATGAAAATGAGAAGGGCCTGTAGGCATTCCATTACCAATGGATGGTAAAAAGAACTGATCATATTTATTAATGATTTAACCCATGATTCAGAGATCATTTATTTGGGTTTAGAATCTTTGAAAAGATCCATATATAATAATAACACGTGTGTTTTTAACGAATCATGTCTGCCAGGAGTGTTAACATGTTTTCAGATGTTAACAGGGATTTGAATCTTTTAAATAGTTTTACCATCTGGGCCAGGTCTTAAAATGACATGCAGGCTAGGTTATACTTTTAAGATTCTTAATTAAAATAGCTTAGGCAGATAGATTTTTAAAAGGAATGATTCTGATTTATTTATTTCATATATAATTTAATTATGCATAACTTAGCAAAGATGAAATTTATAAACTTACATTCCATTAAAACTAAAAGTAGTACATTTTGCCCTAAACGGGACTTTTCACATAAACACATGCCCACGCAGGAGCTATACAGATAATACATGTCCTCACAGGGACGGTCTACAAAAGTAAATGTCCACGCAGGGACTACTAGAGACAAGTCCACGTAGGGACTAAGTACAAAGATAGATGTCCACGCAGGGACTACAAACACACATAAATAAATGTCCACGTAGGGACTTGATTTAAACAAGGAAATACAATAATACATATTGGGATTTAACGATCCCGTTTCTTCTTTCCCTTCAGCAAATTTGCCAAACCACTCATAAATCCCTCATTCTTCCTACGTTCCTTCTGGAAGTCTCGCTCCACTTTGGCCAGTCTTCGACGGAGTTCCTCCTGCTCAGGAGGAGGAGCCCGTGGTGGCTGATACTGTGGTGGTGGCTGAACAGGTGCTTGATACCCCCGAGCTGGGTATCCCATTCCCCAAGGGGGTCCATATGGTCCCTCAGGATTATTATGGGCAAGGTAGCTTGATGCCACGTTGTAAGGATCATCAGCATATTTATAGCCATGGTATGCTGGTGGTCCATATGGGTTGTAAGCTGCCGGAGCAGTATAAGCAGGGATTGGGTGGCCAAAACCCGGTGATGGCGGTACAATAGGTGCCGAATTCACCTCCGAAACTGGAACAGAAGGTCCACCCATCTGTGGGACTTCATGAGTAGGCGGGTAATGGCTGCCGCTAGAGTGTTGAGGGGTGTTGAGACGAAAATCAACTTCTCGTGCTGAGATCCGTGCACCAGTCCTCCTACGTCTTGGTGGTTCTGGAGGCTCTAGATGCACTGGCGGCGGTGGAGGCGGTGGCGTGACTGCCTCATAACGTGGATCCCCAGAGGGATTTTGCTGCTGCAGTGGCGGCTGCTGGTGAGGTGATGAGTGTTCAGATGGTGTATAGTACCACTCACACCGTTCGAACCGTGCCATGTGACTATCCGGACCCTGGTATGGTGTTCCGTGAAAAGAAGAACCGTCTGAGATCACGAAAGGATGGTTCAAGGATCCGGTTGAAGCCTCGACGGGATCTGTGTCCTCGTCCATATCTTGATCACCAGAAAAGTGATCCTCTGGTCCTAGTGGGTTAAAGCCCACGTGCTCTGGTAGGTACTCTGCTGGGTTAAACTGACCCTGAAAAACAGGAGTAGGGTCGCCAAAGAAATGTTGCGGGTTGTGGGGTTCATTCTCTGACTGAGGCCCATAAGAGTCATGATATGGAGGTGTTGAGGCGTGCGAAAAAGATCGTCTGGCAGAGTCTTCATATGTCCTCCATAGCTCCCTCGGTTCGTCATTCCTTGTAGAAGTAGAAGAAGTTCGTCGATATGAAGGCCCTGCCTCATGGTCGTTAGGGGCGCTAGCTGGCTCCTTTCCTCGACCACCTCGTCTAAATCTTGGCGGCATTATTGTACCTGTTAAAATACACAAGGTAATAACAAGGAAAAATAAAGGACAAAATTTAAATAAAAATAAAATTTTGAACAATTTGGATTATTCCTAAGTTCTTTGTCTAGACTCGAAGATTTAGGAATGTGCAATTGTGTAACTGAGATTAAACACAAAAGGCTAGTGTTTAATTCACTCAGAGTTGGCTCTGATACCAACCTGTCACACCCCAAATTTCCACGTGTTACCGGTGGGCCCGGTAGGGGAGTATCGTGACGTGGTTGGCAACATAATAGTCAAACAACACAATATTTAAATGCACAGCGGAAGCAAAGTATAGATTTAATTCAACCAAACGATATTGTAATATTAAGTATCACAATTAGTCGAATATAAATCCACAGGTAGATCAAAATAATAGGAAACAAATGTTCAACAGTTTATGACATCCAAGCTGGCGAGACTTAATGTGGATGCTAGGAGACAAGCCAGCCTATTTCGCGTAGTACCTGCACTTAACCTTTTTAAGAAAATACGTCAGTTTACACTGGTAAATACAATCAACCGACTCATTTTGAAAAGAGTTTAAGAAAATGCATTTAAGGCACAAGGCACAAATAATATTTTATAACTTGGGATAATTATTTAAATATAATACTTGTAGGGATTTACATGTTCCTTATGCGTTCAGTAGCCCGGATCGAGTCGGGTTAAAGATCAATAAACACACCACTTTATTTATGAGACACTGACAGGTGTACGCCTACACCTGAGTGCTAAGGTCGTGGCCATTTCGTAAAATGATGCCAGGGATATCCGGGACACGGTCATTAACCCCCCAAAGGCTTTAAGCAAACAAAACAATATTAAACGAGACGTCTCAATACTTTAATTATCATTCATTCAATCAAAGATTCAACGCCCCGACCAAGCGGTATTTTATATACCGTACCCCAAGCCCGTATAGGGAAAATAAGTTAAAAGTATTTACCTGAGTAAGTATTGATCAAAAATCAGCGAGTGCAAGTATCTTTTACTGGTTCTCCTAATCTGGAACGAAGGTTTATAATAACCTATTAGAATCCTAACGGGTCTTTAGTTAAGCTTACGCTTAGACCGGTTAGTTTTAAAGATACGGTTCGTACGCACGATTAAGCGAAGACCGGATAGAATGTGATTTAGACCCGACAAGTTTGAAGACTTGCTTAATATGGGTATATGATACACATTCTGGATTTTGAGATAAAACCGATAAGGTTTGACCCGTTTCGGCTAATTTATGTAAACTAGTTACATAAACTGAACCGAACGCGCATGAAGCGTAACGGGTATCTGTAAGAGTCCTAAACAGGTTTCCTAAGTTAACATGCCTTAAATAAGTTGTGACATCAGTAGGATATCACCCATGACGCCCCAAACGAGTTTAATCTCTTAATAAGCCCCGTAGGGGTATTTTGGTCATTTTAAAGATTATAAAAGGGTTTAATTAGACACCTGTGATCCGGGTCTGAGTTGATCAGTAAAATAGCTTATTTTAACAGGTTATAACCTTTGGTAATAAGTCTTATATACTAAAATAGTTTTAAACCCAAACTATGCGTTAAATACGCGTATAAAGTCGTTTTAAGCGATGTACGGGTTAAAATACGATTCTGAGTTTTCTGATCAAATAAACGGGCTCAAAATACTCCATTTATTATTTAAAATCAGTAGCAATTGGATTGGCGTTAAAAGGATTTGTAAAACTCATTTTATGGCCGAAAAGGGTATTTTTGGTATTAACCGAATCGAGGCGATAAACCTAGCTTATGATCAGTTTAAAAATAATTAAAAATCTTTAAAAATCCCAAAATATTATATCACATCAGTGGGTAAAAGGTTTGATGTCAAAAATTGGGTTTAGATAGGCTTTACGCTAATGACACCGTTTAATTACTTAAAAGCATTCAAATTACGTTATTAAGCATAACTCCAAATCTAGACCTCCAACTGATGTGAAATTTTAGGTACAAGTTTAATAATCAGTAACTAAGATTATGGCACTTTCACATTTCCAAAAATCTCGTTTTATGGACATAAGGGCATTACGGTCAATATTTAGGCAATTAACGGAAACGTCGGACGATTAGGGATTCGAGTGGTATAAACGCAGAGGCTTATACACACATGTAACTAGGTCCTAATGGAACTTTAAGGCATGTCTAAACCTATATAAATCGGGTCAGAACTGAGGTCAAAGCAAAAGTCAAACTTTTGCGTCTCTCGGTTCCGAATCGGTTCAAAACATAAAGTTGTCGAATCAAACAAGCTTAGACAAGTTAATATACTTATTTTCAAGTTATATGACTGATAAAACAGATTACACGCCTTTTATATTGCTAATTACGCGTTAATTCCAAAATACTAATTCTGTTGACTTTTTCGGACAACCATTGACTCGGTAAACGACCTAGTTAGGATTCGAATCAGTGAGTGCCCTTTTAGGGGTTTATTACCCATATAAATACCAACTTATAACAACTTTCGATTCGACTAATCTCTGGACCGATTGTGATTTATCACAAGGTCAAACCGTAGTTACGACGGTTTGATTTCTAGGCTTTTAACTAAGTATAAATGAACTAGAGAAGGTTAGGCATACTTACACACAACTAATGGATGATGTGGAATGCTTGTGGCCTGCTTGAAAGCTCTGGAAATGCTCAGAAGTTGATGAATGATCAATGTTGCATAATGTGGGTCTTTATAAATAACTTCAACATGCATGGATCATCGACAACTAAGTCTAGGAGTGAAACAATAACACCCACAAGTCCCCTACTAGCTAAAAACCACTTTAGGCAGCCCAAGGGATCGAAAAAATGGCATTTGAGTCGGTTACAAGCATCAACAGGCAGCTGCCTGTTTTTTCTGCATCTGCAGGTCGCAGGCGGCCCGCGTGGCCTTCTGCTATGTGTGAGGCGGGCCGCGTGGCCCTTCTGGTCAAGTCACACTTGTTTTATTAATTGCACTTTGGTCCATAGTCCTCCGAAAGGTCGTTTTCAAGATGTTTCTTGCATTTAAAGGCTGCTATATTTACGTATGGGGGCTTTAAGACTTATACCCACTTTGTTAAGTCCTCGGGTAACTTTGTGATCACCCGAAAAGCCCTAAATTCCAATGTTGACGATTCTTACCCTCACACACGAATTTTATCACAACTTGCTCATACGATAACGAAACTTGGTGAAATTTTTATGGTACATTCTAGTGAGCATAATTAATCGTTACAAGGCTTCGGGTTTGCTAAAAGGTCACTCAGAGGTATAACTTAACATGTTGACACATTTAACCCCTGTAGTTTGTAATCTCTCACTTTCTTTCACAATTCGCTTCGTATGATCCATGATCCATTCGTTTAAGGTTATAAACATTATGTAGGGTTATTGTAAAGTATATTTATTCATTGTTGACACTTTGAACCCTTCTATTTACACAGTTTCACTGTTTGTCAACTTTAGTCCTTCAAGAACATTATTTTACACGTTCAAACCTATGATACGTGTCAACACATTATAGGACGTAAATTTTTGGGGTGTTACAAAGGGGTGTTTGAAAGAACCCATTGTGATGAAAGTGACTTTGTGGCTTACGGAACGGGCCAGTTGAGAGGTCAAGCCAAAGACTGGTGGGACAACAAAAAGAATGAAATAGGAGCCGAAGCGGCGAGAACCATGACATGGGAAGAGTTTAAGACACCGTTTCTTAAACATCATAGTCCCAAGGCGGTCATCAATAAAATCAAGGAAGAGTTCATGCAACTTAGGCACAAGGGCGAGACCATAGACAAGATTACGGCAATGTTTATGGATAAGATGAAGTTTAGTAGTGAATTGGTGACAAACGAAGAACAGAAGATATACTACTACTATAACATGTTGAGCGCTGAATATAGGGAGTTTATGACTCCTTCCAAATACGAGACCCTTACCGAAATCATAAACGTTGCTCGAGAACGAGAAATCGAGTTGAAGAAACAAGTTGAAAGGGGTGAGCGAAGGGCGCAAGATGTAAATCCAAGCCCTACAAAGAAAGCTCGGACTGGAGAGTCAGGAAAGAAAGTGGATGCTAAAGGTGGGTCGCCAAGTTGTAAGGTGTGCGGGAAAGGACACAAGGGAGAATGTCAGTTCAAAGACAAACCATGCCCTATATGTAGCAAGACGGGGCACACGGCGTCGCTATGCCCGTGTAAAGTCTCAGTTTGCTACAAATGTTATCAACCCGGCCACAAAAAGTCCGAATGCCCGGACTTGGTTGGAAAGAGAGATGTTAGAGAATCTCCATCAGAAGCTCCTAAGGCGAAGGCTAGATCCTTCCAACTTACCGCGGCTGAAGCAAAAACAGAACCCGATGTGGTCTCAGGTATATTCACAATTAACTCAATTCCTGCACGTGTATTGTTTGATACGGGTGCGAATAAATCCTTCATTTCGCATGGATTTATTCGACATCCTTCATTTGTATTGACAAAATTATCTGTGCCCTTAGAAGTTGAAATAGGGGACAACAAAAGTTTTATAGTTTGTGATGTTTGTCGAGGCTGTAAATTAAGCATCGACGATGAAGAATACATGATAGACCTAATCCCGATGTCAATGGGGGAATTTCAAGTAGTTGTTGGGATGGATTGGCTATCTCAACACCACGCAAAGGTCGTGTGTTTTCATAAGGAGATAAAGCTAACGTCTCCGAGCGGAAAACACGTCACTATCTATGGCGAAAAAGGAGGTAACCCTATAATATGCTCGATGTTGAAAGCTCACAAGCTTATGAAGCAAGGATGCAAGGCGTTTGTGATATACGCAAATGAGCCCGAGAAGGAATCAATGAAGATTGAAAATGTACCAGTAGTACGGAACTACGAAGATGTGTTTCTGGAAGATTTACCGGGGATACCGCCTGAACGGGAAGTAGAGTTCGGGATCGAATTGATTCCGGGCACAAAACCTGTAGCTAGAGCACCGTACCGACTTGCGCCGTCGGAGTTACAAGAGTTGATGTCCCAGATTCAAGACCTGCTTGACAAAGGATTCATAAGGCCGAGTGTGTCTCCTTGGGGTGCACCGGTACTGTTCGTGAAAAAGAAAGACGGAAGCATGCGCATGTGTATCGATTACCGGAGTTAAACAAACTCACGGTAAAGAACCGATACCCGCTTCCGAGGATAGATGATTTATTCGACCAACTACAAGGTGCGAACTGGTTTTCAAAAATTGACCTTAGATCGGGGTATCACCAATTAAAGGTCAAGGAGGAAGATGTGCCGAAGACGGCTTTCCACACGTGATACGGACATTATGAATTCCTCGTGATGTCATTTGGGCTGACAAATGCACCCGCGGCTTTCATGGATCTCATGAACCGGGTTTGCAAGCCAATGCTGGATAAGTCAGTCATCGTGTTTATCGATGATATTTTGGTATACTCGAAAAGTGAAGCTGAGCATGCACATCACTTACAAGAGGTATTAGAAACACTTAGACGAGAAAGGTTGTATGCGAAATTCTCTAAGTGTGCCTTTTGGTTACGAGAGGTGCAATTTCTCGGTCACATCATAAGTGTCGATGGAGTATTGGTAGACCCGTCAAAGATCGAAGCCGTGTCAAAATGGAATCCCCCGAAGAACCCTTCGGAAATTAGAAGCTTTTTGGGGCTTGCGGGATACTATAGGAGATTCATTCAAGATTTCTCCAAGATTGCGTCGCCGCTAACAAAGCTAACCCGGAAGGAAGAAAAGTTCATTTGGAGTGTCGATCAAGAAAGAGCGTTTCAAACGCTAAAAAAGAAGTTAACTCAAGCTCCGGTGCTAACATTGCCGGACGGGGTCGAAGACTTGGTGGTTTATTCGGATGCCTCACTATCGGGGCTCGGATGCGTTTTGATGCAACGGGGCAAAGTTATAGCTTATGCCTCGAGGCAATTAAAGATACACGAGAAGAAATATCCCACGCATGATCTCGAGTTGGCTGCGGTGGTATTTGCATTAAAAATATGGAGGCACTATTTATATGGGGTAAAGTGCACCATATTCACCGATCACAAAAGCTTAAAATACTTCTTCGATCAGAAGGAGTTAAATATGCATCAGAGACGATGGTTGGAAACGGTAAAGGATTTTGATTGTGAAATACACTACCACCCCGGAAAGGCGAATGTGGTGGCGGATGCTTTGAGCAGAAAAGCGGACTAGGTCCTGATACGAGTAAGATCAATGCAACTTGTGGTGACCTCGGGTTTACTTGAACGTATCCGAGAGGCGCAAGTAGAAACAGTGAAAGAGGAGAACTGGAAAAAGGAAAGGATTGTTGGCCAAGTTAAAGATCTCGAAGTAGGCAATCACGGTTTGAAGACACGTTTCAATAGAATTTGGGTTCCTAACACCTGTGGAGTTAAAAAGCTTCTACTTGATGAAGCTCACAAGTCCCGTTATTCCATCCATCCGGGAGCAACCAAAATGTATAACGACTTAAAACAAAACTATTGGTGGCCCGGAATGAAGAGGGATGTGGTAAAATATGTGGAAAAGTGCTTGACTTGCTTACAAGTCAAGGCGGAACACCAGAAACCTTATGGGAAATTGCAACCTTTGGAAATCCCGGTTTGGAAATGGGAACATATCACTATGGACCTATTGACCAAACTACCTAAAACAATTCGGGGTTTCGACGCCATATGGGTAGTGGTGGATAGATTGATGAAAAGTGCTCACTTCATTCCGATTCGTGAGACTTATACGTCAGAAAAGATGTCAGACGTTTACACTAATGAGATAATAGCACGTCATGGAGTACCGGTATCCATCGTGTCTGATAGGGATACCCGGTTCACTTCAAATTTCTGGCGAGATTTTCAAGAGCAAATGGGAACCAAATTGTTCATTAGCACTGCGTATCATCCTCAGACAGATGGACAGAGTGAAAGAACAATACAAACATTGGAGGACATGCTACGGGCGTGTATAATCGACTTTGGAGGAAGTTGGGATGTTTACCTACCATTGGTCGAGTTTTCGTATAACAACAGCTACCATGCTAGTATTAAGATGGCACCATACGAAATGCTCTATGGTAGTAAATGCCGAACCCCGGTATGTTGGGGTGAAGTGGGTCCACATGAACTCGCCCACCAAGATATAGTACGAGCCACTAATGAAAAGATTGATGTGGTTCGGGCACACTTGAAAGCGGCTCAAGATAGACAAAAGGCGTATGCTGACAAAAGGAATAGGCCAATCGAATTCCAGGTTGGCGACAAGGTCATGCTCAAAGTATCCCCATGGAAGGGGGTTATCAGATTTAGAAAAAGAGGAAAATTAAGCCCGAGGTTTATCGGGCCGTTTGCGATTATAGAACGGGTAGGAAGGGTAGCTTACCGCCTTGAACTACCGGAGGAACTAAGCGGGATCCATAGCACATTTCATGTGTCACATCTTCGAAAATGTCTAGCGGATGAGACAACTTATATTCATTATGATGATATTGAAGTGGATGATCGCTTGAATTATATTGTAAAGCCCATAGAAATTTTAGATCGGAAGATTAAGCACTTGCGAAATAAACAAATCGATCAAGTCAAGATCAAGTGGGAGCATAGAAAAGGTTCGGACACTACGTGGGAGTCTGAAGAGGAGATGCGACGTCTCTACCCTACGTTATTTGGTACATACTTTGGTTTCGGGGACGAAACCCTCTTAAGGGGGTGGACTTATAACACCCCGAAAAATGAAAATTATTTATTTTAAATATAAAGTTGATAAATAACCTAGTTAACTAACTAGGATTTAAAATAACCCAGTTAGGTGAAAGCCTTGTAGTAACCTACAAATGGGTTAAAACGCTAAAATTAGGACCAAAGGAAAGTTTAGGGACCAAAGGTGTTCAAAATGAAACTAATATTAATAAAATCTAAATAAATAAAACACAAACATATTGGTCTGTGTTTGGTGGAGATCGACCAGAGCTGGGGCGACCCCAAGCTCCATCAAAACCCTAGTTCAGCATAAAATCTCTAAATTGAAGGATCAAACTCAGTCCAAATCAAAGTCCGAACATAAATTAGTGATCCTCATCACAAGGGGGTTACAAGGTATGTAAAATTTGATGTTAATTCTCTGTTTGAAATTCTCATGAATTTGGGAAATCTGAGAATTGAGGATGCATGTTAGTTATTTGGTTAGATTAGGCATGGTATAATGTCTAGGAGTGAAACTTAGACAATAACATGTGAAAACATGGCTAAATTCTGGAAAATCTCTTGAACACAATGAAGGTGATTCATGGGTTTTGTGGGAAACTAGTAAACACTAGGGTTTAAAATGATTATTCTAGTGTAATTCGATCATAGAAACTGATTTCAGAAATTATGATGTTTAAATGTTATATGAAAGCTTTATTGATGATAAATTTAGCTAAATAGCAAACCATGAACTTAATTATGAATGATATAAAATTCTGCCCTCAAAGTGTTTGAATAAATGCCTCAAAGAAGGCTTAAATCTGAAAATCTGAGTTAATGTTAGTGCATACATCTGTCGACTTCGTCTTGTATCGAGTCTTAGTCTTAGAATGTTAGATTAGGGCACATTGTACGAGATTTCCCGAGAAAGTTGATTTCACATATATGGACATGTCCATATGTGGGAAATCACATGTTCATATGTGGGAAATCACATGTCACTATGTGGGAAATCACTGATTTCGCTTTTATGGACATAGTGATTTCGCTTTTATGGACATCATGTCCATATGAGCGAAATCTCAGACTCTATATATACCCCATGTACGAAATCATTTGAAAAAAGTTATTGTTATCCATACCGAGGTGCTGCCGGTGTGAGATTTGGTTGTAAACATTGTTATATCAATCAACAAGGTGATTTAAGTGAAGATCTAGCTGTTTCTACGTTGGTTACTTGTTTTCCGCACCTGTAACTGATCGATACTCCTCTGATAGACTCGTTCGGGTCAGAATACGATCCTACAAGTGGTATCAGAGCTTCAGGAGGAGGAGGAGTTCTACAGAGATTTGCTGGATTTCATCATAAATTCTTACTTCCACACCTTCTTTCTTCATCAGAACGATATTTTACGGTCGAAACTTGTTCAAAATTTTACAGACTAAAGGAAATTGATCATAGACAAATCCCTGAAAGTTTGAGCTTAAAATTCACAATAAAAATGGTCCAAATTACCCTCCGAACAGGTTTCGCTCATACGAACAACCAGTGATTTCGCTTTTACATACATCAGGTTTCGCTTATGTGTCACCCTTAACTGACTGGTTTCGCTCCAAAGGACCTCCCAAGTGACTAGTTTCGCTCATAAGGACATCAAGTATTTCGCTCATACAGACATTATGAAGGGGTTTCGCTCATTTGTACACATGGTTTCGCTTTTGTGTCACATATATCTTGGGGTTCCGCTTTTGTGAACATCAGGGTTCTACTCTTGTGAACATCTGGGATTTCGTTCTTCGTGCACAAACATCTGATTTCGCTTATTTGTCACTGATCTTGAAAAACGTGATAACTCATCATGGATACTGAGTTTTACAACGCATTTGCTACAACCCCGGCTAGTCCATCCGACATTACTAAGGCCATGACAATGGAAAATGAAACCGGAACAATGCAAAAACCCCTGAAACTTATGGGAATTGAGGATTATCACGGGTGGAAGAAACGGTTTGAGAATTGGGTTCAGGCGAATCATCTAAAAGCTTGGGAGAGCATCGAAACTGAATATGAGAGGCCAAAGAATTCAGCGGGAGTCGATAAAATCATTTCAGAATTCACAGAGCAAGAAAGAGATAGTTATAAAGGAGAGAAAATGATGATCAATCTGTTACAACAAGCAGTAAAGGAGGATATATTTGTGTTGCTTCAACATGATGACAATGCTTACTCTATCTGGGAAGCTCTTAAAAAGAAATTCGAAGGAAGTACTGAGATGCTTCAGAGTAAAGCAGCATTGCTGAAAAAGGAGTTTGAACTATTTGCATGCATGCCTGGTGAAACAACAAAGACTCTTATTGAAAGATATTGTCATCTTGTACACACCATGTCACAGTTGAAGATTACAAAAACTCCAGCAGAATGGGTTGAAAAGCTTGCTGACGCGTTACCGCAAAAGGAATGGGGTACATATCTGATGATATTGAAGAATTCCGGACAGTTTAGAAGGCTATCAATTGCACAGTTTATCGAGAAGCTGGAGGCACAGGATCTGGAGCAGCAGAAAATTGCTAGAATGAATAGTTCAACTAATCAACAAGATATTAAATTGTACTATAAAGGAAATGTTCAAACTGCTGAAGCCAGTCCAAAGATACAAACTGCATTTAGTGCTGGAAATCAGTCTACACCAAGTAGTCAAGGATCAGTCAACACTAGTGGGTTCTCAACGGTAAATCCTCCAAGTGTTCAAAGTGCATCTGCTGGAAATGGGCATTCAATTCAGTGTAATGTAGCTTTACATCTTCAAAATGGTCAAAATTATTCTGAAGAAGTTGTAAAGCATCATATGGGATTATTGGTCACTGCATTAGAGTCTTATGAAAGGGTTGATTGCCGGAAAAATTGGCAATCCAATGCTCACAAAGGAAGATTATGACCAAATCGATGCAGAGGAGCTGGAACTGATGGATATTAAATGGGCCTTAGCGAGTGTTTTGAGGAGAGCAGAAAAGTTTAGATTGATTACAGGAAGAAATGACTTCTTGGATGCAAATCTTTCTAATCTAGGATTTGATAAATCTAAAGTTGTCTGTTTTCGTTGCAGGGAGAAAGGCCACTTTAAAAGAGAGTGCAAGAATCAGGAGCCATGAGGAGCAAAGGAGTCATCCGAGAAAGATGATTATTATAGGAAAATCATTTATCAGCAAATCACTCATCAACCAAATCAACAAAAAGAAGCACAAACGGCACATGGAAGAATGATCGAGGATGCAAACAGGAAAGCTTATTATGGCATCGTTGATCAAGATGATGAGCAAATGGCTGAAGGTTTTAGCTGGGACAAGTTTATTCTAGCTGATCCAAATGTTCAAGCGTTTATTGCTCAGATTGTGCAAAAGCCAGAGTTGCTGAAGGAGTGGATGGATGTGATGTCGGATAATGAGAAGAGTGAAGATGAAAGATCTGTTTCATCAGAAAACAGTTCATCAGAAACAAGTGATGATGAAGAGATGGAACAGACAAATCTTGGAAAAACACATTTATCTTCTAACACTTTTGAATTTTATTTTGCAGAAAAATTGAAGAGGCTGAAAGAGAGGAAAGTTGCAAAAGAATTGAAAGAAGTCAAAGTGGTTGAGAAGATTGTGGAAGTTGAAAAGATAGTTGAAGTTGAGAAGATCGTTGAAATTACAAAACCTTGTCTTACATGTTCAGTATCTTGTAAACAATGTATAGAAAAAGATGAGAGGTTTAGTGAGTTAGAAAAGTTGAAAGAACAATTGTTGTTTGATGTAAAGAATTTGAAAAAGTCGTATGATGTATTGAACAGACATGTGAATAGTCTGGAGAAGACTAATTCTGAAAGAGAGAAAGCTTTGAAGATGATGAATGCTACCATGATGACAAAGCAGAAAGAGATCAACTTGTACATAGAAGAATGTGCAAAGTGGAAGAAAGAGTTGGATAGTGAAGCAACTGAGAACGAAAGAATCAGAAGATTGCTGCAAAGTTACAAAGGTTGTGACTACATAATTGATAGAATTTATCCAACAGTTGAAGGATTTGAAGCATTTAAAGGTGAAGAAACAAAGCCAAAGAAGAAAAAGGATACTGGTAAGAAACAGAGTGTATGTTATAATAAGTGTCCGCCTCCGATTTGGGAAGGGTACTCATCTAGAAAACCTAACGAGGAAGAACTAAAACAGGCGGTCAATATTAAGCTAGAATCCAAGATAACCGATGTTTTACCAGACAATATTGATGTCACATTCACAGCATCCGACACAGATCATGAGTCCGAACTGATAAAACGAGTGGTCGATTAGGTGTTGGATAAGGATGAGGAGTCATAGTCAAAATCCGAGTTTGAAAGTTCGTGTCAGTCAGTCGGGAGTTCGAGTTTGTCCGAAAAGAGTTCAAAATCGTCGGGAAAACGGGTTTATAGTAAAGAATTTTTGTTGTCAAAATCTAATTTGAATGATGAAACATTTGAAGTTGTATATACTTTGAATGATTCTGACAAATTATATTTTGATAAAGAGTTTCCAATAAGAGGTGTTAAAACTGATTTGATAAAAAAAGTTTTCAAACTAACAGAAATTAATATTTCTGAAATAAAAGATGAAAATCTTAATGTAAAACCTAAACCTTACACCTCAAGAGTACAACAACGTTTGAACAAGAAAAAAGGGTTACAATTCTGGTTCTGGTTTTCAAAAGAAACCAAACCACAATTGTAACTACAAAAAGAAAGGACTTGGTTTTATTCCACCTGAAAACTATAAAAATGAAAAATATGTTCGAGATTATAAATAAAAAATGACATATGTTGCAGGAACTAGCCATGAAGAGGAAGCAAAAAGCCCATTATGGAAACAATCTAACCAAGAATTTCTTGCCGAGAAGAGAAAGAATGAAGCTTATGTGAAGAAAGAGACAAGAATCTGTTTCCGATGCAATGAAGCTGGTCACATTGCATGGAACTGTCCGAAAGCGGCAAACACAAAACAGGGAGTTTCTGGAAAACTGAAAGAAGTTATTGTTGATAAAACCGAACCACCAACTGAAAAATTTAAAGTTTTCAAAAATTCAACATTTGAAGTTGGTGAATGTTCAAAGAGATTTTACAGGCGAAGTGTTAAACTTGACAACCAAAAATGGGTTGTTAAGAAATCTGATGTAAAATCTGGTGATGAATCTGATTCCACAAAATCAGAGGAGCCACAGTTTAATGAGAGTGATGAAAACTCAGTTCCTTCAATGGATGATGAGAACTTTCCACCATTGAGGACTGAAAATTTTATTTAGTTTCGGGTTTAAAAATCAATCTTCAAAAATCTAACATTTACGGGTTGAGTGTGGGTAATGGTGAAGTTTTGGATATGTGTAAAGTGATTGGATGCAAGTCAGATTCTATCCCGCTTACTTACTTGGGAATTTCAGTGGGTAATAATATGAATAGAATTAACAACTGGGCGCCTATTATAGAGGTTTTCGATAAAAGGTTGTCGGCGTGGAAAGCTAAAACATTATCGATAGGGGGGGCTTACTTTGATAAATTCGGTGTTGGAGAGTCTGCATATATAATATTTTTCGTTATATAAGGCGCCGGTTGGGGTTATAAAGATTCTTGAAGCCAAAATGAGAAAATTCCTTTAGGCGGGGTCTAGCAGTATTAATAAAATGAACTGGGTGGCTTGGGATTGGGCCACTTAGCCTAAAAATAAAGGAGGGTTGGGTATTAAAAGGCTCATAGAGATCAATGAGACTCTTCTTGTTAAATGGGGATTGTTAGGATCGGAGGCTCTCATGATTGTGTTTGTTTGTATGATTTGAATAATTAATAAATATGAAACAATGTAAAGTATAGCGGAAATGAAAAACAAACTTTGTAAACACAATCAAGGAGAATATAGTTTAGATACACACTTGCTTTTCATAGAGTCGAAAGATTACAATACAAAGCAAATGATTAGAATGCAAGCTTACAGACTAAACTCCCCCTCAGCCTGATACTCCAAGGTTGGTTGCACACAAGATGAAAGGATTAGACATGAGGAGGAGAACTCGCTCAGTCAATCAAATGTAACAGTACAGGGTACTGTTATATTTATAGGCAAACCAAACCACTGAGGCATCTCAGCTGACGTCACCATGAAAGCGACGTCTAACAACCTAACAACCTCTAACTACTGTTCCTATACAAGTACTGCTTATGCTATCCACTGACTATAATATTCATTATAAGAAAAATTTAAACATCTGTTCCAGCTTTCAACTGTTGTAGTCTAAGCACTGATGTCTGAATCATCAGTGTTTTCTTCAAAGGTGACCAGTCTTTGAGTGGACAGTACTTTGAGTCTTTAACAGCACTTAGAGAACAGCAGTAGATAGCGTAACAATGTTTGAACTTCAGCAGTCTTTAAGTCTTCATCAGTTGTTAAGGGTCAGTAGTTGTTGTATCTGATCAGTGGTTACAGTACATCAGATGTTAGGAATCACTTTCAAGGGGAAACTCTAGTGGAAACTGCTGTTTATAATTAATCCACTATTCTGAACCAGTTTTGGCTTTACATCATCTGTTCCTCTATAGGGTTCAATCCCAACAATCTCCCCTGGAACAAATGATGCCAAAACACTTCATTATTCAGGATCTTTATTGACTCATCAATAATTCCCTAACTTGTCCTTTGAATTGTAATTCAAAGTTCATGGAACTTGTATCATCCTCATCCCTGCACAGTGTAAGCTCAAGGAGCTCTTGCAAATCTTCAACACCCAGACCAAGTGCTGTTTCCCTTGATATATGCTTCACTTCACCGTTGGATCTGAGCAGAGTCAATACATGGGTCTTTTGATCAGACATCCATTTTAGTATTTTTGAACCCAATGGGTTTCTTGGGAGAGGTTTATTTGAATGAGTTTGGAAATTGAGGCCTGGTGATGACAACTTTGAGCAATGTCTTAAGATTTTGTTGTTCCATATAGTTCTACTCTAAGTGTCTGAAGAACCATTTTCATGATATATTCTTCTCAAGCTTGGTCTTCTTTTGATATTTCTGCATCCATTTGCTTTGTTTCCTTCTTTGATGAAGGATGGCAGTAGGTGGTGGTGGTGGTGATGTTTTAGATGTGGCAGTGGTTGATTTAGTAGGAATGGCAGTGGTTATGGTGTGTGTTGATGTGGTATTGGTGGCAGTTGTTTGAGTGACATATTTTGTTTATGATGGAGGTGTAAGTGATTTTGTGAGAACAGAAGTTGTGGCTGAAGTAGTAACTGGCTTAGTTTTAGAAGCTATGGTGGTTGATTGCCTTGTTTTTTTTTCTAACAGGACTCTTCTTTAATGAAGTACCAACCTCTTCTTTTTCTTTTTCAGAACTATCTTTTTCTCAACCAAAACTCTGCTCTCATCCCTTACCCTTTTAATATCAGCAGTGGTTTTGAGACCAGCTGAATTGACTTAACCTTGAACGATCCTCATTTATGTATCTTCATCATCTGCTTGAATTTTCAGGGTTTCATCACCTCCCTTTTCCTTTTCCTTTTCCTTTTCTCCCCCTTTTTGGCATCATCAACTCTTTCGAAGATAGTGCAGGGGTTGAAACAAGTTCCACAGCTCATCTGGAGTAGGAGCAGATGATGGAGTAGTTGTTGGAGGTGGTGCAGTAGTGGATGGTACCCTTTGTGCCTTCAACAACTGTTGCAGCATGTCTTTGATTTATGCAACAGATGTATCCAGTTTATCAGTTCTAGCCGTCAATTCTTGGTACATTAAACCATCACCCAACGTAATGGGGTCATCTGATTTCCCACTAGCAGTGGTTTTAACAATGGTTGATTGAGGAAGTGTATCCCAAAAATCATCCACTATTGCCCCTTTGTCTTGGTACTGGGGACTTCTTTCTTCATAATGAGAAACGCTTTTTAGTGAACCAGTGAAGACTGGATACACAAGAGTTCTCAGTGAAGAAATTGCCTTCAAGGAAGTCTTATTGATGAAACTACTGTCCAAATGCAAACCAGTGGGTTCAGCACTTGTAGTAGCTGCTTCACTTGAACTACCACCAAGAGTTACTTGTAACTCAAGGGGTGTAACCTCCTCAGTTGTTGCTGGGATAGCAGAGGTATAAGCATCAGACTCAGTCACTTGTTGGAGTATGCTCTCAGTGATAGGTGGTTGAGAGGAACTGATTTATGTCTGAGTTATATCCAAAGCATGCAACAAGGTCATTATTGATGGTGGTATTTGTAAAGTGATGATGGGAGTTGAAAGTGAATTTGCCCCGGGCAGTGGGCTGTGGATGATAGAATCAAGTGATTCCAGAGCATCATAATTTGGTGTCCCTGTTCTTACAACCTGTTCTTTTTTAGAAGAAGCAGGAGGAGTTTGAGTCATGGGTTGAGACCTTTCTACCATCTGCTGTGAGGAAGTAGCAGCAGTGGTTTCTTAGTGACTTTTGTGTTGTCACTGGCAGTTGCTCTGGGATCTCATCTTCCAGAGTTGCCTTTATTGTAGGTTTGGGGGGCTTTTGAATTTTCTTTTGTTTTGGTCTTTTGGTGGATTTAGGTGTGGGTTTCACAACAGTTGTGTTACTGCTGTGATCACCTTGAGCAGTGGGCTCAGCAGCAGGTGCCTGAGGAGCAGTGGTAGCTGCTAAAATCTGCTCAAGAACCTCTGCTTTTGTTTTGGAAATTTTTTGATAGCCTTGTAAATGTTTCAGGTGTAAGGCCATTTATTTGAAAAAGTGATCATGGCATCTGAAGCACACAACTGTTGAATAACATCTGTCCACATGTAACCTCTGTTGTAAATCAGTGTTTTGCACAAGCAGAGGATACACTTTGGCAGTGGATAGATTTTACTATTTAACAGAGTTTTAATGCTATCAGTGCTTTGAACAGACTTTGAGGATTTATTGAAAAATTCAATTTTAAACTATTTTTAAGGTTATTTTTTATTTTTCTAAAACATTTTTATGCTATTTACACATGGAACACAAGAAAGCTTGCTTTAATCCATGTTTAGCACTCCAATCATAGGGATCAAGTTTTTAACAGTAGATGAATTCAATTCTTAAGTTTGTACATCTACCAACTGATTTTTAGGATGGACATGTTAAAGATGAAATCAAACCTTTTTATAGCAATCCCTTACAAAGTGATGTCTGATAATGAATGATGGTGAATCAATGAGATATTGAATCTTTTAGTGGTATATTTCAGCTACTTGACTGCCCTGCATAAAAACAATCTTTTGAGCAACTATACCAAAATTCAATAACATATTTTGAAGTTACAAATAGTTGGACTATTCAGCTTGCAGCAGCATCATAATATTCTTCAATCAGTGGCTATGAAAACATCTGCTTGCTTTTTGCCTAGTCAAAACACTTTGATATTTGTACTTGTTTGAGTATGATAAATCTTGACAATCATGCTCCTAGCATATGCAATGTTCTTTGAGGACCCACTTTTCGCCAAATAGATTCTCATCCTTTGGCGGTGGCACAAGATTTTCAAACTTGTTGTCACTGAACTGCTGAAGCTCCTCTTAAATGACAGCTACCCAACTTTCTGTCTTTCAGTGCTATAAGGCACATGACATGTTAATGGAATGGTAGAAAGCCACCAAGAGAACAAGTGTTTCAGGATTGACTTTTTGAAAGAATCCTTTTCATTGATGTTGTCAAGTGTGTGGTGACATGGTTGAGTTTTAATGAAGATTTGATGTTTAAAAGGTGAAGCTGCAGATGTGAATCATCTGAGCTAACATCTGTTGGTGACTTTAAAGATCCAACATCTGTTTGAAATGAAGGTGAAAAGATTTAAAAGATGGATTTGACCCACTGATAATTTTTATCCATTTTTTATGGATATTTATCAACAGTGGTTTGGGGTGAAGTAGTGGTAGAAGTTTAGATGGTTATTTTGGTCAAACACTGTTTGTACATCAGTGGATGAGCTTTAACAGCTGTTTTGTACATCTGCTGCTCTGATGATGGAAATGATTTTAGTATCATGTCCAACATCTGTTGAGGGTGATTGTGAGTTACCTTTGTTATTTGAATTCCCTGAAATAGTGATTGTACATGGTTGATGGATGACAAATGCTTGACCAAGTATGTAGATCTCCTGTTGACTCTTAAGTGTTTTGGATTTATACTCTTTTCTTTTTATTTCAAAAGTTTTGAGATAAATACACTTTTGAGTTTTTGTGATTTTTCTTCTTCTTTCCCTTTTTACCCTTTCCATAGAGAAGTATTGAAACTTTTACTGGAAGGTTTTTAAAGGAAAGAATACTTAATCCAAAATCATTTTTAGCAATGTTTTGAGAAATTTGGACATTTTTGCACATGCTTATGCCAAATTTCACATTACTCATGATCTGGTTTTCTAAAACATCAACTTATAACTTTTGTAGGATCCTATTCTTTTATCACGCACGATTTGAATATATTTAGACTCCTTTTAACAACTCTGGTGTTTTCTACCAATAGTTTGGAGTTGATCCTTAGTCATGTATGTGAAAGTTGAAACTGCTAATCTTCTTACATGTTTTGACCAAAATCGATTTTATCCTTTTGAAGAATTTTCAACCTGTTCTGAAACATATAAGATCTAATAACTAAAGTTTTATGTCACCTCTTTTTGTTAACAAAGACACTAATGCTTTTATCTGAACATGGCTTTTATTGACATGAGGTGATACCTTAGCAGCAGTTTATCATGAGACCAGCACAATTACCAACATAAGCATTGGAAAAACCGATAAACACGAATATACTCAATCCTAAGTTCGCCAGATATTTATCAGATCTAGCAACCGTCGGTGGTTTATATAGGCTACCAATTATGTGGAACTTGTGTGGTATATGACATCTTGGTTGTTTTACAGAGTTTTTGAATAAATCACTTTGAACGTGATTCTCCTTTACTCTGTTTTTCAACAAATCGATCATCCTTAGTATCAATAAATTTTGAGCTGAACTGTTATGTCAAATTGATTGTTAGATCGAATTTGACTGTCCAAGCTCGGATACCAATTGTTAGGATCGGAGGCTCTCATGATTGTGTTTGTTTGTATGATTTGAATAATTAATAAATATGAAACAATGTAAAGTATAGCGGAAATGAAAAACAAACTTTGTAAACACAATCAAGGAGAATATAGTTTAGATACACACTTGCTTTTCATAGAGTCGAAAGATTACAATACAAAGCAAATGATTACAATGCAAGCTTACAGACTAAACTCCCCCTCAGCCTGATACTCCAAGGTTGGTTGCACACAAGATGAAAGGATTAGACATGAGGAGGAGAACTCGCTCAGTCAATCAAATGTAACAGTACAGGGTACTGTTATATTTATAGGCAAACCAAACCACTGAGGCATCTCAGCTGATGTCACCATGAAAGCGACGTCTAACAACCTAACAACCTGTAACTACTGTTCCTATACAAGTACTGCTTATGCTATCCACTGACTATAATATTCATTATAAGAAAAATTTAAACATCTGTTCCAGCTTTCAACTGTTGTAGTCTAAGCACTGATGTCTGAATCATCAGTGCTTTCTTCAAAGGTGATCAGTCTTTGAGTGGACAGTACTTTGAGTCTTCAACAGCACTTAGAGAACAACAGTAGATAGAGTAACAGTGTTTGAACTTCAGCAGTCTTTAAGTCTTCATCAGTTGTTAAGGGTCAGTAGTTGTTGTATCTGATTAGTGCTTACAGTACATCAGATGTTAGGAATCACTTTCAAGGGGAAAGTCTAGTGGAAACTGCTGTTTATGATTAATCCACTATTCTGAACCAGTTTTGGCTTTACATCATCTGTTCCTCTATAGGGTTCAATCCCAACAGGGATGAAGGTATAGGGTTGAAAATCATAATATTTGATGTAAAGTGGTGGAAGCTTTCCATGGTAAGGCCAACCATAGGAGCTTTCTTCCGCTTAATAGTAACATCGCAGGGTGTTGGAAAAATGTGGTTAAGTTGTTATATAAACTGAAATTAAATGGGAGGGGGTTAAATCGGTTGATCTTGGGTAAGGTGGTGAATGGGGTTGATACTCGTTTTTGGATCGATTCCTGGATGGGCGATCTTCCTTTTTTGGAAAGATGGCCGCTTTTGTTTGGTTTGGAGATGTTTAAATTATGCAGGGTTGCAGAGAGACTTGAAGCAGATCAAGGAAATGGAGTATTTACATGGCAATGGTCTAGACAGCCAGAGTCCGAAGAGTAGTTAAAGGAATGGCATGAGTGCATGGAGGTTCTTAGCAATGTTAGTCTCTCCAGCGATAAAGACAAGTGGTATTGGTTTGATGATAATCAGAATGGTTTCTCGGTGAAGTCGGTCAAAAAGTCTTTGATAGTGGAAAGAGGAACTAGTCACCCTCCTAACTTTATATGGTGTAAATGGGTGCCTATCAAATGCAATATTATGTCTTGGAGAGGCAACTTAGATAGACTTCCTACGAGAGTAAATTTAAGAAAAATGAATGTGGATATTCCCTCGGTCATGTGTCCTTTATGCGGCGATTACGAGGAGACGGTGGATCATTTATTCACTGCATGCTCGGTGGCTTTACGGGTTTGGTCGACTTTCAGTGCTTGGTGCAACATCCCGTCGCTTTTCTTTTTTGAGTTCAAAGACATTTTAGAAAGTAACAAGCTCATAAAGAGTGGTAAGAAGGCGGAGAAAATCATCTACGGGCTGATAATTATAGCATGTTGGTGTATATGGAAAGGCAGAAATGATACGGTTTTTAATCAAAGAAAATGTAGCCCGGGTGACATCATCGGGAGGTTAAAATCTAGGGGTTATGCGTGAGTTAAGAATAGAACTTCATGTAAGTATATTATATGAATGGACTGGTGTAAATATTCTCTGTACATGTTGTAATTTGTTGCCATTTGCCCATTTTGGTCGGGCGTACTTGTGTTTGTATGGTCTTTTGCCTGTTTGGATCGAAAGTGTGTTTTAATGAAATTTATTTAAAAAAAAAGTTAAAATAATTTCAATCCATAAATTTCAATGATTGTCCATGACATGAATAAATATCTTTATAAATGCATGAATTTTGAACGCTAGTACGGAAATCTATCAATCCTTAAATGAGGGTAGTAGGGGCTCGATCGGGACTACTTTATTGTAATTAATGTTTGAGACAATCACAAAAACAGTTATATTTTGAATGAACGTTAATTATAATATTTTTTAATGAAAATGCTTACTATACATTAAATTTAATCTTAAACTATTCCTTGCCTAGGATTAAATCCAATATCTCGTGTTAAAAGACAATAGTCTCTATTAAGTGGGCTAGCCCACAGTGGTGAAACTTGACAATGAAGACAGGAGGCAAAAACGTATATACCCAAAAATTTCTATACGAAAACTTCATCTATAACACTACTGAGCGAAAAGTTCGAATAATCGAGCGCCCCCCTTCGGCCCCTCTTAAGTTGCGCCCCTGCTAGCCCCACATTGGCGATTATAATATTTATAATTAAGTTCATATAAATTTGTTATTGTCTTAGCAATATGTTTAACTTCTTAACGGAAAACTAAATTATTTCTAAATCTCCAAGAGGTTCACACTTTAACAAACATGCTGGTAAGATTGAGTTACAAGCCTTTTGATGAATATGTTTTAAAATCATGTGTAGTGGTTAGGGAAGATAATGTCTCTCTCTTGGGTATGATCCGTCTTGTGGTGGTTCAGTCAGCATTGAGGCATTATGGGGCATTTGTTTAAAATAGGTGTAGTGGTATAATGCTCAATAATGCCCCATTCAATGATTACCCAATTATTATTTTTTTTAAACTAAAACTAAAGATATTTCATTACATAAATAATAAAACACAAACAAATAATACTATTTGTTTTAATTTTCGTCTTCGCTTTCTCCATACTCTTCATCTTCTCAGCCATTTTTAAATACTCGTCGTTGATGTCGGTCTTGTTTCCATAGGCAAGGACTCCTAGCGCTGCAGTACACTTTTAAATACCGGTAAATCCAAACGTCCCTCTCGCATCCGTTTTTTGTTTAAAATAATCAAACTTGTTTTCCAAGTCTCCAGCAATGCGTAGAAATAAACGTTTACTCATCCGGAAACGACGCCTAAAAACGTCTGGGTTTGGGTAAGTAGGCGCTTCATCGAAGTAATACTTCATTAATCGATCGTCTGCCGAACGTCGGTCTCGTTCAATATATTCTCTTGGTAAAATTTCACGTTGAGGCCGACTACAATGCTTTATATACCGTGTCGCGAGTTCGCCCGCACTCGTAACTGCCTCTTGCTCGACCTCCTTATCGATCGACTCACCCCATCGGCTAAAAACTCTTTGTAATTTTTAATTGGCAACGAACGACGAGGACGTGAGGGAATCCATTTTTATAGAAAATTGTGTGTAGTTTGATTGACTCACCTCCATCGGCTAAAAACTCTTTGTAATTTTTAATTGCCAACGAACGACGAGGACATGAGGAAATCCATTTTTTATAGAAAATAGTGTGTAGTTTGAGTATGTTTTTGTAGGTTTTGGTTTATGGTTTGTAAAAATGGGGTGTAAGGGTTTGTATATATATAAATATGAAATAAAAAAAATATATATATAGCCATTATTTGACCACTGCCAACGGTCTCATTGGCCAAAAATCTTTCCATCCGCCGTTTTATTTGGAACGCCCCAACAATTTTTTTTAACAAAAACGCCCTTAGAGGCGGTGGAGTGGAGTGGGATGGCGTTTTTTTTTTTTTGGAAAAACGACAAAAAATCCCACTACTGGTGGTCTAAATAGATTTAGAAGTAATAAGAGAAAATAGAGACAAAAAACCTCACTACGAGTGGTCTAAATAAATTTAAAAGTAATAAGAGAAAATAGATTTATGATACATGAAGGATTATGTAAGTCGGATTTTAAGACAGATTCACTTTACAAAAAGTATGTAAAAAATTAATAGTGACAATTAAAAAGATTACTAATATATAAAAGAATATTAATTTGAATTGCATCGGTATAACTTCAATTTAATGACATGAATTATTATTAGACTAAAAAGTCAATAAAAATAAAATGTATTAAAGTGTACATGTGTAATAAACTATTACATTGATCATATTGAAACGATTAAACAGTCTATATTTAATGACTTTAACACTTAACTTTTTTTAACGGTAAATCTTATTTATCCATATAAACTAGTAATTGTACCCGCCGCGCGTTGCGGCGGCGTCAAAACATACAATAACTTGAATTTATTCCGTCGAATAAAAACGTATTATATTTGACCTGACTTGTTTCCGAACAAAATTTACGTCAAAATGTAGATCAACTGAAAACATACATAAAAATAGGCATGAAAACATATTATATTTGACCCTAGTCGTTTAAAAAATGATGTTGAAACGTAAACCAACTTGAATTTATACCTACACGTACATAAAAATAAGCACATAAGGACATAGGTTTTTTTAAGTTAAAGAATGAAAGTACATGGAATAAACTTTAAACTTCAAAAACTCAAGATAGTTAAATGACATTTTACAAAATTTTTAAAAATTAAAAGAGTTGTAAATATCAATATTGAAAGTTGAGAGAAAATTAAAAAGTGTGAATACTAATTCACACCTTTTAATATATATTAGTTTTACTAATAATGACAACAATTTTTAGTTGAGCGAAGATGTATATGAGACTTACAAATTGCTAATAGCGAAAAAAAAAAAAAAAACAGATCAGAGATAACCAATATAGCAGACTCCCATTTTGTTTGCTTTTTCGCCAAAATTTTATATATAAGAAAGAAGAGGTGGTTGTGAGTAGAAAGCCACCGACCTTTAGTTTTAATATATATTAAATTAGTGCACTATTCTTATTTGTAAAACTATGTGTAACTTTTGCAAGAAAGAAGAAAACGAAAGCGACACGTGCACTTTAATTATCAGTACGAATAGCTACAGTAACAAATGAGTATTACCTAGAAAGGATGAAAGAAAAAAAAAGTAAAAGGATCAAAGTGTAAAAAAAAGTGAAAATCAAAAGCAGGGACCAAATCTGTAAATGGCACCGACATTCTTCTTTAATATATAGATAATTATCAACATGTTGATGCATAGAGTAGTTGTACTCTATGTTTAGGAAAATTTAAAAAAAAAATTGATATAATTACACTTTTAAATTTTGCGAGTTAACATTACGCAACGTGCGTGTGTGGTTCAACGTTTTTATGGTCGTCTATTTTTTTCCGTTTGATAGGTTCATCGTGACGCACGGGTCCTAAATCGACTTAGTTATTATTTTCTATGTTTTATGTTTCAGTGTAATTTCTCTGCATTAACACGTCGCAACTTCAGTGTTGATGGTCGCTAGCGGTGTTGTGGCCTTGGTACTATTTGTCATGGTTTTACGCCTCCACCGCAACGTGGGGGCTTAATACTAGTTTTTTTTTTACTTTACATCAATTAATATAAATTACTTCTTTTGCTCAGGTTTAAACTTGCGATCTTTCCTTTAAAAGGTAAATGTCAATACCAAGTATGCTAACCTACATTGACAGCTTAACACTTAATTAATTCTTGCTTCGTGAGTCCCTATGGTTGCACTTTTTGAACACTCTAAGTCCCCCCACACTCATAATCTCCATGTCAAATTGACGTTTAAAACCAGTAAAATTACATCTTTACCCATCTCTTGACCATATACACCACCATAGCCCACCATACCCGCATTATCACCACCCGTTGCTACTCCGACCACCTTCCCTCCTCCTACAAACACCAACACACACACATAGTGTGTGTGTGTGTCGATCACCAGGAGAACAAACAAGGGGAAAACCCTTGTTCATCCAAAAATCATCAAATTGAAGAAGGAATTGAGACTCAAATTCGTGCATGAACACGAATTATCGATGACCTAGACAAGGGGATCATAAGGTACGTCTTAAAACCTATATTGGCGAAAGTTATGATTTGAGACAAGTAGATTACTTGCAATTAGATTGTTGGCTGATGATCCAAAGATGAAATTAGGTATAGATGTATGCTTAATTTTGTTAAACATAAGGAAAGTATGAAACATTTGATATATGGTTACTTGTAAGTGATTAACAAGTATATTTTTGAAATGGATTTTGATTATATGATGGAATCGATAATATATAAGCGTTCATGATCATCATACTTGTATGTATACGTAAGATACTCGAACAAATTAGAGAATCGAGTAAGTGTTCATACATGACTTGAAATGGGTTTTGTATGATATGATGAAATTGATGTTGTGTTAATGTTAATAGGTGCTTGAAATCACGTTGTCTACTAGTTTATATGTAGAACTTAATGATATTAGGTATTCGGATGAATGCCTAGTAATATGATGAAATGGGTTTTACATATAGATGAAAACCCTTAGTTCTAGCATAATGAAGCATTTATAATCGAAAACTATGTTAACTTGATGTTAATGTTTGCGTGAACTTAGTTGGGGAACGTGGTTATGATGGTGGCATAAGAATAGTACCTACCGGGTAATTAACGAAATGACTAAATGAGTTGCCGAACTTATTTGTGGGTTTGTATATGTTAATAAGCAATTGACTTTTAAAAGTCAAACTGACCTATAATAAAATCAAATGGTAATTTTGATGTAAAATGCGTAAGGTGGAATAGTCATGATAATGATGGCTAATCTAACCATCTTGCGAATGATAAATAATAGTTTGACGCTTGGCAAGCAAGGTGGAAGCTTGGGAAGAAGCGGCTCAAACGGATCAAATACGCGGAAAAGCATAATTTGATGCAAGGTAATAAAGCTTACATCCTTCTAATAGAACACCTACTTATTGTATTGGTTATGAACATTGGTAAATTAGTATTTGAAATATGATGTTCCGGCGCGGAATGATACGGGTCAGAACAAGTGAAAATGGTAAGAAACCATTTTTGATGGTAAAAAGGGTAAAATAATAATCTGGTCACGAGTTGGCGAATAAATAATGAGTTTTTAAAAAGATACACTATGGCGTAAGCCATAATGGGTCAAATGAATTAAGAAACGACTTTTAAGTAAAATGATCATAGGGTGCAAGGTGAAACGGGCTAAATGAGTGAGATGGCAAATAATTACCACCTCACGATAATAAAATGGTCATTTAGGCCAAATGCGTCAAATGGTCATGTTATCATCATTTGAAAATAATGACTAATGATCGCTTGTCGAGTTTTGTGCCCACATGAAGGATAGTGTATGGCTTGCGTTGCTATTAATTAGTAATTAATAGTGCAAGGTATTAAAACGGGTCAATGCTAAGACCCGAGCCAGGTATGTGTAATGGGTCAAACTCTCAATGAGGAGTTAAGGTCCGACGAGAGTTAATCGAGTCACGGGTGGGCTTGGGATTACCTAAAGTGAGGTATATCTAATAATTTAAAATTTGAGAACATCATTTTCTTAGGAATTCAATGATTTAAATAGAACAACGGTTTAAGGTGCTCATTTGGTCAAAATATGCTTTTAAAAGTCCTCCGTGGTAAAAATGAATAAGTTAACCAAAGCGCCCTTGAATGTTAAACCGGGCAAACGACCCTTAAGGGTAGTTTAAATATGAATTCTATAATTTGGTCGATCCTTACGATAGTATAAAATGGAAGGCTTAAACCATTTTGGCTTAAAACTACATATTGGGTCATTTTCGTAAAATATCTAACTTGGGGATAGAATGGGAATATAATGATTTTTCCCATTCACGATCCATCACATTTGAAGTTGTGATGATATATAGGTAAAAATCAAAAGTGGGAACGCGAATTTTAAATAATCGGATTAGGTTAGCGAGTTATGATTGAAAGGTTAGGAATTCTTAAAAAGAATTCTGATTAATCAAAGTTCGGCCTTTGAAAGGTCGAACGGGTCAATTAGCATAACCGCAAACTGGATAGCGGTCGCATATAACACAAGAATAATACCTCGGGTTATGGGGTATAATCATAAAAATAATGTTCTTGCAAAATGATGTAACATATGTGAGATCGTTTGCTTAAACATGCAAACGGGTCAATTATTTAATATATATATATATATATATATATATTGGAATCAATAGCGTAAAATAAATTTGGTGAATTCGGATCATGGGTTCACAAGTTATAAATGTGGGCAAATATTTTACGAACACGTAGGAAAAAGTTTCATGCGAAACGGATGAGAATTGATCAAGTTACGGAAGTTTTCGTAACAAAAAACGGCAAACTAGAGAATTGCAGCAGCAAGAAGCTGAAGAGTCCCCTCCTTCCAAATCGATCTTTCTCCGGTCCTGTGTAACAATCCTGTGATTGTTCGGTTGGCTTCTCCTCCAGCTAAGCAGTACGAGCATTGTTAACGGGATTGGGTTTGGTTGTTTTTGGTTTCTTCATTTCTGTTCTGGCGCCTATCTTGCTTTTTTCGGCTCTTGATTGCTTAGTAGGTCTGTGATCGATCACGGCTATCTTGATAGTTTCAGTTTGATCAATACGAATCCTATTAACCTATTAAAGAACCGTGATTATAGCAGATAGGTTTGTGAGAGAAGATGGCAGAGAGAAGACCTGGCGACCTCGGGGGGCAGGAGGCTTCTAGCCACCAGAAGAAAGGTTTTTCACACGGTCAGATGGGAGAAGAAGAGCCACAAGGGAAGAGGAAGTTTCAGGCTGGGAATATTACTAAGTTTTACGTCTCCAACCTACGCTCGGGGTGCACTCCTTGGGAGCTATCGTCTTTCCTGGGTATATTCGGAGAGATTGCAGGGACATACATCGCTAGGAAAGCAGATAAGTACGGGAACAGATTTGGGTTCATAAGTTTTAAGGATGTTAGGGAGAAGGCCGAACTGGAAAGAAGTTTATCTAATGTGAAGATGGGTAGTGTTATGGGTCATTTTCTGAGCATATATATCCTGACTAATATTCTGCTTTTGATTGTTTACTTGTGATCAGGATACCGGATCAGGATATTGGTAACATCCTGGTGCGATATCCTGGTATTAACTAAATTAACCATGTGAAGGTTAGAAGCTGTGGGTCACTAACGGTCAAGAAGACTTCTTCCCCCCAAGACTCGGGCAAATCAGTTGGAATAGAGACGTTGATTCCGAAAGACCAGGACTGTAACGTTTACTTGGGAATATTCGGGGCATCTCGGATTAATAGGAAAGTTAGTTGTTTTCGTTTAGCTATAAATAGTATGATCGGATCAAGTTAAGGCACTCACTTTCATTCGTACACTTTACTCTCTAGTTACTAGCAATCACTACACACCAACACTTGTACTCAAATTACATTGTAACACCTAGACGATCCGCATCATATCCTGCACTGTATCCTGATATTTGAAGCAATAGAAGAACAAGGCAGCTGCGATTGTCAGCTCCCGAGGTTTTGTGCCAGCGATCAAGATTGATCAAGGGCTTTCCTCGTATATCCGGTGTCGCCCTTTACCTTTTTTGCTCATTGTTTGATCATAGATACAGCTCTATATCTTGAGCCGCATCCTGAAAACTGTTTTTACAAACAACTTAATCAGCATATTTTCAACACATATTTCTAGCACACTACCTCACTTAACTAATTTGATCACTTAATTGCCTCGGTAATTTTTGACCAAAACAATTTGGCGCCCACCGTGGGGCAAGTGGTGTTATTTTTACTAAAAACTTTAGTAAAATCATTACTCGGTTTTCTATTGTCAAAACTTTTTGCTACATTGTTTTCAATGGCCTCGAGATCAAACATGAGCTCTTCCACCGTGTCTGCTACAACCTCTGCAACAGTTGGTTCCGTGCTTCCACCACTTCCTCCGAGAATGCAAGCCTCTTCGCAAGGAACTGAAACTCATGTGGCTCGGGATGTTATCCCTGCTCGCAGTGTCCAGGGATCCGCTCCTGTTTTAGCTTCTAATGAAGAAATTTTAAATTTGTTTGGTAGTGTACAGGAACAGATGAGGCAGCAACGGGAGACCAACCAGATGCTGATGAGGGAAATACAACTCTTGAAGTCTGGCCCGAGTCGGCCTGCTGAGGAGATTGTCACTCCTTTACAACCCAGAACTTTGAACTTCAGTTCAGCTGTATACACTGAGGATAATAGGGGAAATATTGTGCCTAGCCATTCCCAGAATCATACTCCTGAAATACCCTCCTCGCTCAGGATGTCAACTGTGAGGAGCTCAGGATATGCTTCGGGATATGGCCAGAATCCTCAAACTGGTAACGTGTCAAATAATAATAATGCTCTTGCTACTAACAATAGTGGATCTTTGTAGGATGCAGGTATGACATCAGCGTTTACCAGGGAGCTCCAGAAATTGAAGGACATGATATCCAGTGTACCTGGGGTGGTCCAACCAATTCCGGAAGTGTCCCAAGACAGCCACATGATATATCGGTTTGCGCATCCTATCTGTGATGCTGAAATCCCGAAAAGATTTCAAACCCCCAACATGAAACTCTATGACGGAACCACGGATCCTGAAGAGCATATCGCCCAGTAAAGGGAAAGGATGGAGATCAACCCTATCCCTCCAGATCTCAAGGAAGCATGCCTCTGCAAGGGTTTTGGTTCTACCTTGATAGGATCAGCCTTAAAATGGCTGTTAAATCTTCCTCCTCACTCAATTACTTCGTTTGCTCATTTGGTTAATTTATTTAATAGCCAGTTTTCTTGCAGCCAGAGTTTTGAGAAACTAACCAGTGATCTTTACAGGATAACTCAAGGGCCTCAGGAATCCTTGAGGGATTATGTGAACAAGTTTAGTCGGGAATCCTTGGATATCCCACATCTTGATATTGCAACAGTTGTGCAGGCTTTTAAGATGGGATTACAAAAAGATTCTCAGTTTTATCAGGATCTTGTAATGAATCCCTGCAGGAATCTCGACGAAGCTCGTAACAGGGCCTTGAGATATATTCGCTTGGAGGATGACAAAAAGATGCAAGAGAGGATGAATTCCATCTCAGCCTATAAATCAACCAATTGGAAATCAGAATCCTTGTATAAACCATATCGCTCAAAGCCATATGGCAGAATTGACAACAAGAAAGTGAATGCTGTTGAAGACGAGGATCCTGAAGAATATCCTGAATTATTTGAATATTGCTTTTCTGTTAACATACATGAGTTAATGTATGCTATGCAGGGTTTAGGAGACAAAGCTAGGTGGCCTCGAAAGAATCAACAAAAAGCTGATTGGAAGGATAAATCCAAATGGTGTGCCTTCCATGAAGATTTCGGACATGTAACTGAGGATTGTATTGCTCTAAGAAAGGAAATAAGTTATCTTCTAAGCAAGGGATATCTGAAGGATCTCCTAGGAAGAAAGAAGAATAAGGCTCAGGATACTGAGAAGGATCCTGAACGAGCAGCATCACCTCCTGCGGACGCCAAGATAATCAACTTCATTTCAGGAGGATCCGACATTTGTGGGACTTCGTATTCTGCGGCCAAGAGACATGCAAAGGAAGCTAAGGCCGAGAGGGGAGATAAACCAGCCAGGATGACTACCCTCACAACTGATAAAGTGATCACTTTCGACAGTGATGATAGGGATACTGTCCAGGATCCTCACCATGATGCTCTCGTAATAACATTATATGTGGCTAACCATTTTTTACGCAGGATATTGGTGGATAATGGCAGCTCCGTCAACATAATCCAACTAGAAACTTTGAAAAGAATGAATGTATCTCCAATGGATATTACTTCAAAATCCACCGTGCTTGTTGGGTTCAGTGGAGAGGCCAGGAACACAATGGGAGAGATAAAGTTACCAGTATATGTTGAAGGGGTCAACTCAATCATGGTTGCAAAAGTCACTAGGCGCTCCCTAGTCGGTAGACCGGGGAGTTGAGAGTACTCGGTCTAGGCGGAGAGTACTCGGGGAGTACTTGGACATGTAAAATTATAAAGAAATTACTTTTTGGAGATTAAATATATGTCAAATAACATAAATTTACTAATATTTATAACAAAATACGTGAAAATGATATTCATTCTTTAATATGATAGGCGTAAAAATTATGTTTTATTATTATTTAAGTCAAACTAGGCCCGAGTTGACCTACTAGGTCCAATTCTGGCCGACGTTGACCGCGTTTGACCGACTCCGAGTAATTAGGCGGAGTCGAAGAAAGTCCCCTCGGCAGCCTACCTTGTAGCGACTACTCGGGGAGTACTCGGCCTTAGAAACCTTGTTTTACAACCATGAACTCAATACAACGTTTCTGTGTGATGGACTCCCTATCCTACTATAACATCATACTAGGCAGGCCATGGATCCATGATATGAAGGCTGTGCCATCGACTTATCATCAGTGCATCAAGATCCCTACCCCTTGGGGGGTTGTCAAGGTTGATAGTGATCAGCAGGAGGCGAAGGAATGTTACTCATCCTCAATGAAATCCTCAACCAAGCCTAATGCAACATAGCAATTAAAGATGCGGGCCCAGTATATCGTGGAGGCTTCGGAGCAGGATGTAAAGAAAATTATCCTGGATCAGGATAATCCGGATATCTCGGTGCTCGTAGGAACCAATATCCCTCAGGATATTGAAAATCAATTGACTAATTTTCTAAAATGCAGGATGTCGACGTTCGCGTGGAAACACGAGGATATGACAGGTATTTCCAAGGATATTATAACACATAAGTTAGGTATCGACAAGTCATTCAAGCATGTCCAACAAAAGAGAAGGAAATTTGCTCCGGAACGAAACGTGATCATCCAAGAGGAAGTTGAAAGGCTACTAAGGAGCAAGATGATTAGGGAAGTGAAGTTTCCTAAATGGCTAGCAAATGTAGTCGTGGTACAGAAGAAAAATGGGAAATAGAGAGTTTGTGTAGATTACACTGACCTGAATAAAGCTTGTCCCAAAGACCCGTTTCCTCTTCCTCATATTGATTCAATGGTGGATGCTATTGCCAGCCACGAAATGTTAACCTTCATGGATGCATCCTCAGGATTTCAGCAGATCCAAATGGAACCTTCAGACCAGGAGGATACTGCCTTCATGACACCGACAGGTATTTATTGTTACACTACTATGCCCTTTGGTTTGAAAAACACAGGTGCAACATACCAAAGATTGGTAAACATGATGTTCAAAGACAAGCTGGGGGACACTATGGAGGTGTACATCGATGACATGGTAGTAAAATCTAAAAAGGCTGAAGATCACCTCCAGGATATTAAGGGATCATTCGATATCCTGAATCAGTATAACATGAAATTGAATCCTGCTAAGTGCCATTTTGGAGTGGGGGCAGGAAAGTTTCTAGGATATATGGTGACTAAAAGAGGAACAGAGGCAAGCCCGGAGCAGATTAAAGCTATCTTGGATATCAAATCACCTTCAAATATGAAGGATGTTCAACGGTTAACAGGACGAGTAGCAGCATTGAACATATTTATCTCAAGATCCTCCGAGAAATGCAAGGAATTTTATGATATCCTGAAGAAAAACAAGAAGTTCGAATGGAAAGAGAAGCATGAAGCAGCCCTGCAGGATTTGAAGCAGTATCTCTCAACTGCACCTCTGTTGATGAAGCCTGAAAATGGTGAACCACTATCCCAATACCTCGCAGTATCAGGGAATGCTGTAAGTGCCGTTCTTATAAAGGACCATGAAGCTCAGCAATATCCTGTCTATTATGTTAGTAAAAGTTTATTAGATGCTGAAACTAGATATTCTCATCTAGAAAAATTGATATTAGCCCTAGTTATGGCATCAACAAAACTTAGACATTATTTTGAGACACATAGGATTCATGTTAAAACTAATTATCCTGTTAAGAACGTGCTTAGGAAACCCAAGATGTCGGGTAGGATGGCTAATTGGTCAGTAAAATTAACTGCCTATGATTTAGTTTATGAGCCTAGAAATGCCATAAAGTCTCAGGCTTTAGCTGACTTTGTGGCTGATTTCAGTAGTGACATTCAAAATGAAGTAGACTTAGAAGTACAGCAGCTAGGAGAAAACTTAGAATCCTGGACATTATATACTGATGGTGCATCTAATGTAAGAGGTGTAGGTTTAGGTATACTACTAAAATCGCCACAGGGGGACATATTACCCTAGGCTGTTAGGTGTGAGTTTCCTGCTACTAATAATGAAACAGAATATGAGGCTTTAATTGCAGGATTAGAGTTGGCTAAAAATATGAGTATCAAGAATTTGCAAGTATATGTTGACTCCTTGTTAATCACTAATCATTTTAATGGATCCTATGCAGTTAAAGGTGAGAAGTTAATCGAGTATCTCGAAATTCTCAAAAAATTAGCAGGATATTTCGATATTTTCACACTTGAACAGGTACCAAGAGAGGATAATGCTGAAGCTGATGCCTTGGCGAATCTAGGATCATCAGTCAGGATACCGGAAGGAACCCGAATACCAATGTTACATATCTTATATCCTGCGATGAATCCTTAGGATAAGGAAGTACTAAGTATTCAGGATCCTGATGAGTATCCTGAGAAGGATCCCAAGTCCTGGATGGTTCCAATTATAAGATATCTCAAGGAAGGACTCATCCCAAAAGATGAGAATCCTAAGGCCTTTAGAATGAAGGTATCACGATTCACTATTATAAATAATGTCTTGTATAAGAAATCTCTTGCAGGACCATATATGAGGTGCTTAGAGGATCCCGAAACTAAGGAAGTGCTTTAGGATATACACGAAGGGGATTGTGGTAACCATACTGGGGGCAGGCCATTGTTCTCAAAGGCGTTAAGAACGGGATATTATTGGCCGACGATGAGAAAAGATGCTGCATAATATGCTTGAAGATGTGATGCATGTCAAAGACACAGTAACATATTACATCAGCCGGCCGAACCACTTTATCTTATAGCTTCCCCTTGGCCATTCATGAAATGGGGAATGGACATAGTAGGAAAATTGCCAAAGGCTCCAGGAGGAAAGGTCTTCATGTTGGCAATGACCGATTATTTCTCTAAGTGGGTCGAAGCTGAAGCATTCGTTCAGGTTAGAGATCAAGAAGTGGTATCCTTCAGAAAAAGGAATATCATGACTAGGTTTGGAGTACCAGCTGAGATAATTTGTGACAATGGATCTCAATTTATAAGTAAAAGGACTACTGACTTTTGCAAGAGTTGGGGAATCAAAATGATTACATCCACACCGGTACATCCTCAAGCAAATGGGCAGGCAGAATCCTCAAAGAAGATAATTGTCAACAACTTGAAAAAGAGACTAGGGGCTAAGAAAGGAAGATGGGCAGAAGAATTACCCTCTGTTTTGTGGGCTGATAGGACGACAGTGAAAAGTGCAACTGGCCAAACCCCGTTTTCCTTGGTGTTTGGAGCAGAAGCGGTGATCCTGACAGAAATGGTGATACCTACAGCGAGATCCAACCGCCGGGATCCTGAGCAGAATTCTGAAATCCTATGCCAGGAACTGGATACTATTGATGAGACAAGAGACGCAGCAAGGCTAAGGATGGCAACATATCAACAGAGGATATCTAAAGCATATAACAAGAATACAAGGACTAGAAGATTTCATGTTGGAGATTGGGTATTGAGAAAGGCTTTTCAGAATACTACTGATCCTGCTGATGGAAAGTTGGCTCCAAAATGGGAAGGACCCTATGAGGTTGAATCAGAATCAGGAAAAGGAGCATACCGACTCAAGAATATGGAAGGGGTATGCTACCGAGATCCTGGAATGCTATACACCTAAAACTCTATTTCAAGTGAGTATGGAATTTAAATTCTAACTCAAGATGGTATGGATTCTGTCTCTTTTATTAAATTTTAATATTATTTACTGTTTTGAACCCATTACTGACTTAAGCATCCGAGGGGTGTTAGCCAGCCTAACACCCACCTTAGCTTACGATTGTTTTGCAGTATATGCTTCGAGATATAGCTCCAGGATATACATTCAGGATACTTTAGAAGATTAGAGGATTGGCCCCCTCTCTCACATCTAAGGGATCCTGATCCCTTCACAGGTTTAAAGGTATTCACCTTTCTTCCGAATTGGGTTTAAACACCCCGCCTGGAGCGCAAGTTATTTGGGAATAGTTCAAGGTGGCGGGACCAGTTCATGTAAAAGTGGCTGACAATTTCGTTACTATTGGCTATATCCTGAATCCTAAAGGTATATGAGGATTGATCACCCTCTCTCACGAAAGGGTATTTTCATACTCTCTAAGGTTTAAAGGTTATCACCTTTCTAAGTCTTGGAGTTTATTGTGACACCTGGGTCACTGCGACCATCAAACAAATACCAAACCAATGAAATATTGTATTTCATACTTGGTATTTGTACAAATATGTGTATCATTTGCACATATCAATTCTTGTTCGATTTCGGGCTCTAAATCGCTTTCTGGAAGGTTATACGCGCACTGATGCATAAATATAACCATTTTAATGCAACGAACACTCCAGAATAGTGAAATAGGCTTCACATACCTTAAATAACCTTTACATAACTTAGAAATAAGTTTTGAAGGCTTTGGTATGACAAAATCAAAGTTTAATCGCTTACAGGGACTAAATTTGACAAACTGCGAAAGTATGCCGATTTGAACTGTAACAGACATTCTGGAACATGACCAATAGTTAAACATACCATAAATATCCTTTACATAGCTTAGCAATAGGCTTTGAGGGGTTCGGTGTGCTAAAATAAACTTTTGGGTCATTCAGGGACTAAAAGCGTCAAAAAGTGCACAAGTTTGCATTTTCGCGCATAACTTACGTTCTGAATACATCCGGACATCCAAAAATTTATGTAAGCACTAAAATATTTTATTTTAATGTTTGGCATAAGAAAAATCCATTCGTCGTGTAATTTGGATCATTTTTGCGTCCGTTACGACTTCCGTCGTAATTAACCGAACAACGCAATCGTACGGCCAAACGAACCGACATCCAAGAAATTTTTATGCACATTTGAAGTTTTCTATACTTTAAACTTCATTTTAGAGCTTTGAAATGGGGTTAACGGGGCTTAAACGTGTCGAAAATGCATCGAAAACCAAGTTTGGAGCTGCAGGGACCAAAACTGTCCTTTCAGCAAAGTTACTGGCTTACGGACCGTAATCCCTCACCCTTACGGTCCGTAAGGACCTCCCAGAACCTCAGAATGTGGTTAACAGCTGGTTGCAGCTGTTAAGCACTCATAAACCCAATGCCACATGTTAATCCCTGATGTTGGGGGGCCAATTTGGGTACCAAGGTGTTGTAACAAATGTAGGGATGAGATTGAAGCACGTTATTCGATAAACGATCTAACATTCCTATAAATACCCAACCCATTCACTTACAAAACCCACAAATCTGATCTAAGAATGCTCTAAGTTGAAGCCATTGCTTCATACCTGAGCTACTTGGATCAAGATTAGCTTGCAGGGACCCTTTGTAAGTGTTCCTTCGTTCTTTTATCGCTTTTCGAGTCCGAAAGTCAAACTATGATTGACTTTATGACATTAACCAGTTTATGGTCAACGCGAAGTTCGTTTGAACTTCCTAACGTGAGCGTAATCACGATGGTTATAGTCCCTAGTGGCTATACCTACTGATTACCACGTTATCTAGGCCCAGTGGCGAGTCGTAGTTTCGGCCAAAATGCGTATTCTTGCGTATTTTGTAACCAAACTACTCTTAGGTATCAAAACCATTTGTTTTGATACCAAACCTGTTTTCTAAACTTAGTTAAGCATGTTTTAACATGCTTAGCTCATCACTTTTAGTTTAGTGCTTATATAGGGTCGTAAGGTAAGCGATCTAAACAATCGCTTATACTTTCGAACCCGACCCGTTTGGTCGATCATTAGGATCCGACCAAACACATTAGGTGACCATAGTATATAGGGAATAACCTTCCGAGGTTATACCTTAAGTCGCTTCGTTAAGTAGTTGTATGATAGGTAGTTTATATGCCTTAGGTAAATTACCAAAATGCCTTTTTACGCCAAAATTCTTTTTAAGCATATGTAACATAACTTTTAACATCTAAACTGATTTGGCAACAATATTAGACATGTTAAGGCATATTTTACTTGTCATAGGACTAGTTAGGCGTTCCAAACGTGTTTTACGCGAACGACGCGTTAAAGTAGCATAAGCTACCTAAACGGGTCGTAATGGGTCGTAAGCACTTAGGTTAGGTTTCATTTTAGTATGTGGGCTTTGTTAAACCATATTACATGAGTTCCCATACTCATTTGGTTTACGAGCCCTCATTCTATCCGATCCTCCGATTTAGGTCCGGTTTATTAATGTAGTTACCTATATTAGGTACCGTTTGATTCCGTGATCTTCTAGCATTGCTTGGTGGTTATCCTAGGACTATTGAGCAATCTCAAGTGAGTACATAGACCCCTCTTTTACTGTTTTCCAAACATTTTGGGGTGAAACACATGTGCCTACTTGTTACTTTCGTGCCTTTCATGTTTTCATATCATATGCTTGTTATGTTCATTAGTACATTTATAGTACATGATTTCATTATGTTTTTGCTATGTATGTCCTTTGTTGCATACTTAGTACATCGTTTTACATTATATTTTATGCTATGTATGTCCATTGTGTGCATACTTAGTACATCGTTTTACATTACATTTTATGCTATGTATGTCCATTGTGTGCATACTTAGTACATTGTTTTACATTATATTTTATGCTATGTATGTCCATTGTGTGCATACTTAGTACATTGTTTTACATTACATTTTATGCTATGTATGTCCATTGTGTGCATACTTAGTACATTTGTTATTCATCACATGCTTACATTTTGGTATGACATTTGGTTTGTTTAAATGGGACAATATACATTCGTTAACACCGATCATGCCGCTCGGTAGTAGGTAGTGGTACCATAGGACTTGACAACTCCCATTCCTGAACCCTAGGTTTGTTTGGGTGGAAGGAATGACCGAATCCGAATACATTTCTAGGTGGACCTTAGACTTTGTGCTAGGGTTTATTCTACAGTCGCAAGGCTTGGATGTATGCATTTCACAATACCGCATAGATGTTTATATCAGTATAGCATGCATTTGTTCCACAAAACATAACTTTGATTTAAACCATGTTTTACTTCAATACCTTGTTTTGTGCATTTTACATATGGTTTAGTTGATATATTTCACTTACCATACATGATATTTTGGATACACATTACATGATTTGCATTATACATAAACATTTTGACATTAACATACACAATTCAAGATTTACATTAGACATAAACATTTTGACATCGATATACACAATTCATGATTTACATTAGACATAAACATTTTGACATTGATATACACAATTCATGATTTACATTAGACATAAACATTTTGACATCGATATACACAATTCATGATTTACATTAGACATAAACATTTTGACATTGATATACACAATTCATGATTTACATTAGACATAGACATTAGACATGGTTTTCACACAAATATTTTGACATTTGATTATACATAAACATTTTACTTTGGTGGTTTGGTTTGAGTAAGTGATTTAAGTAACGAGGCGTGTGAAATGTGATACAAGCATGGTGGATACGCCGCTGGTACTTCCTATATATAAGTGCTTGTATGGTATTACATATCGTAGCGTTATTTAAACCATTTCAATTTAGACATATAACATTTTATACAAATAACATACTTTTCACAATACATTGTTTTACAAACAACTTATCTGATACAAACTCATTTTACTTGGTTATTCATTTAACCATGTATTATTCTTTTATACATATATATCATTTGGTTTATTTATCACTTTTCAAATGATTTACAAGACAAAGCAAATTACAAGGTTCATGACTAAACATTTTCTTAAACATAAGTCATGAATTCTATTTTCACAAAACCTATGTATCTCACAGGCATTTTTATGCTGACGTACCTATTTTCACATGTGTTTCAGGACATGATGCATATGATTTATCAAGATACACTTAGGCGGACTTGGGCCTTAGCAACAATAAAAGATGCAAGACTAGTTATTTATGTTATGTTTCTTTGATTGTCAAGACATTGTAACACTTTTAATCAATAAAACAATATTCAAATTTCCATGTGTTATGAAACAATGATTCTGTTACAACACTCCCCGACGTTTCCGCCACGTTTTGTTGTTTTACGTGGTCGGGGTGTGACATTTATACACTCCCGCCTGTAGCGCATGAAAATTTGGGATTTTCCCCAGGGTACTAAGGATTTATCTCCAGTATATTTTTGGGTTTTACACCATGTTTTGGTCAAAAATTACCTAAGCAATTAAGTGATCAAATTAGTTAAGTGAGGTAGTGTGCTAAAATTTATATGTGAAAAATGTGTTAACCAAATTAGTTGTGAAAACAGTTTGAGGATACGGCTCAGGATATAGAGCTATATCTACAATCAAACAATGAGCGAAAATGTAAAGGTTGACACGTGATGTACGAGGAAAGCCCTTGATCAATCTAGATCGCCGGCATAAAACCTCGGGAGCTGACAATCGCAGCTGCCTTGTTCTTCTATTGCTTCAAATATCAGGATACAGTGCAGGATGTGGTGCGGATCGACTATGTGTTACAATGTAACTCGAATACAAGTGTTGTGTGTAGTGTTTGCGATGAGCTAGAGAGAAAGTGTTTGAAAATGTGTAAGTTCAGTGCCTTAATCTGATCCGCCCCCATCTATTTATAGTAAAACAAATGTAACTAACTATCCTACATAACCGGGATCTAACGAATATTCCTTAGTTGAACGTTGGAGACCTGGTCTTTCGGGCTCAACGTCTCTCCTTTAACAAATACGCCCGAGTATTGAGGAGATGGAGTCCACTTGACCGTTGGCAAGTCCCAGTTAACCTGCACGTGATTAATTCGATATAGCTCAGGATATCACCCTGGATGTTAGCAATATCCCCGTCCAGTATCGTGATCATAGATAAACAATAAAAAGCAGGATATAGTTCAAGATATGTATGCTTAGAAAATGAGCCATAACAATTGTCCCCAAATATATCGGTTGGTATACCAATCCAACGGATATATTTCAAAAGTCTTATCCCATAATTCAAGGCATTTAAAACGAAGCGACGGTCGAGATCACATCGTAACCTCCAACACGCTTTTTGCTCAATGGAGATCCATAATGCCCCTATATCTTCTCTCTTCTTGTTTGAAAAACAGATATCTTCAACAGAGCCTTCAGGTAATTCTCCATTTCTCATTTACTTTCTATCAATTTTCCTTGCCTTATTCGTAATGGATGCCGAGACCTTCACCCAGCAGAATCTCCTCAAAAATCCCGAAAAGGAGGTCTGTGCTTTTGACAACGCAGACATTGCGGCTTTGAGAGCTTCCGGCGCTTTCCCTGATAACACGGTCTTTAGACCGTTCGATCGGTCAATTCGATCGGATGTTTCTTCCACTGATTGGGTTTGCTTTCCAGCATATCCTTTTTCGCTAGGTCTTCGATACCCTTTTCCCGAATTCATGATGCAATTCTTCCGAACCACCGGCATCTCTTTTGCTCAAACCATGCCCATGGTTTGGATAGTATTAATTGTACTTAACCAAATCAAAAACCTTCATTGCCCCGATCTCTGCATCGAGGATTTGCCTATTGCTTATCACCTCCGATCCCATGGCTCTAGCCGGTTCTTACTTTTTTCGACCTCTAGCAAACCCCTTATTCTTAAAGCCACCAAAAACGAAGACGGATGGCAACGCAAGTTTTTCTTTGTCAAACGAGACTCCATTGCTGAGGGTGCCAACCTTCCGGTGGAGTGGTTAACCACCGGTAGGGTCATAAATATTCTCATGGACCGTTTGGTTTTTACCTTCTACTAATATCCTTCTTTTTGATCCTTATGCAGTGAATTTCAAGGAAGTAGCTCCCCCTACCGCTGCATCAGAAGAAAGAATCAACACTGTTTACCAATTACCTGCAATAGACAGGACTTTCACCACACACGTCCCGAGTTCCAGTCAATACTCGTCATCTGAAATGTCTGGTAAGGATTACTTTTTAAAATAATTAGCTAACACAATATAATAATAAAATAAAGAGTATTAATGATGTGAAACTTTTCCCTTTATGCAGCACCGGCCAAGATCCCTGAAGTCTTTGACCTTGACGAGTTGGATAGTTATTATGATCAGGTTCAGGTCAAGAAGGAACCTATTCCCAAGGCCACAGCCTCATCCAAACCCAGCAGTTCCAAAGCCATCATTATTCCCAAACCTTCACCGGCTACCAAGCCCCGGAGTTCAAGTTCCCGCAAAAGGAAAGAGCCTGATTCCCTTGTCATTTCTGACACATTTCCTTATGAGAAGCACGGGTTCATTGAAGCTAGTGGGTTTATGACTTCCTTTCTTAACTAGGTTAGTATTCTCATATTACATCCTGCGGCTTACATCATTTACAAAGATTTATCAATATTAATACGTATCCTCTTACCTTCGTAGGGTCTTGAGCGTCTGGTTCACCTATATCAAGAATCCTGCAGGCTTAACAAGACGCTTGAATCCAAGCTAAAGGAAGCAGAAATCACAATCTCCGATCAAAGCATGATTGCAGCCGCCAAATCTCGTCATTACGAGGAGAAATTCAAAGCTATGATTCAAGAACACCAGACTGCTCACAACAAAGTTACTCTTCAAGCCCAGGCCGATCTTGAAGCTGCCCATGTGCAACATGAACGGAATATGGTCAGCTACCGGGAAAGCCTTAAGAGTTCCGTCGTCATTTCTCTCCTCCAAGCCAGGTTGAAGATGGCCCATGAAGCCAAAACATTAGGTTTTGAATGCCCCTCTTGGGACGTTGGTGCCTGGGAGACCAAGCTAAAGAACCTCGGCGGCACTTCTTCCAAACCAACTGTCGATGAATCTTCCAAAGTAGTTGAAAAAGCAGCCCATACTGAGAAGGATGCTGAGGCGGATCCCAAGACGGATGCTGCTGAAATCATTATGGACGAAGAAGACACTGCCCCCTAAAGCTTATTTCCTTTAAATTGTTTGAACAATTTTATGTCTTATGAACAATTTTTATTTCTGCATCAAAACAATTCGATAGCCGAAGGTGGATGGGTCCTGGGTTTCAGGATGAAACCTTCGGTTATCAACTAGTACTGATTGTTTCAAATAATTTCATCTTTCATATTTCTTTCTATTATCTTCCGTCTTTCTTAGTACAGATCTTAGTCTTTACAAAATTTCGTACAATTATCTTTCAAAAATATCCTGATCAATATGCTCAATGATATATAATAAAAACTTTTTATTAGATAGAACTTCTAAACATTCCTTCAACTTTGTAGAAAGCTTTTTAAAGAGTGAAAAACAGTCCACTTTTCCAAAACCTGTTTTGATAATACCTAAATGATCAAGGTTCCAAACCAGTATTAATTTCAAATATTTTAATCAAATATTCTGTGAAGTATTTTGAAAATATATTTTGAGAATATATCAGGATATTTAACCTTTTACCAAACATAGTATTGTCAAAAACTTAAACATTGTTTATAAAGGAAAGATCATACCAGGAATAGGGTATAACCCTATCATCAAACCTCAATCCCTTTGCAACTTTTCCAATGAAGATGTCCCCTGTCTGAGACACTTTGTGCATTAGTTCCGAGCCTTATCTTTTGAGCTTTACATTATTGCTTTAGTGGGAATGTCCCCTGTGTACAATGTCTTCAAATACTTAGAAATCTTCTGGATATCAGTTTCCATTGCATAGGCAATTTTTCATGTCACAAGGGTAAAACCCAAAAATGTTTTGGAAATAAATTCCTCGTATCCTGGGGAAAATCCCAAATTTTCGTGCGCTACAGGCGGGAGTGTATAAACTCCAAGACTTAGAAAGGTGAAAACCTTTAAACCTTAGAGAGTATGAAAATACCCTTTCGTGAGAGAGGGTGATCAATCCTCATATACCTTTAGGATTCAGGATATAGCCAACAGTAACGAAATTGTCAGCCACTTTTACATGGACTGGTCCCGCCACCTTGAACTATCCCTGAATAACTTGCACTCCAGGCGGAGTGTTTAAACCCAATTCGGAAGAAAGGTGAATACCTTTAAACCAGTGAAGGGATCAGGATCCCTTGTACGTGAGAGAGGGGGCCAATCCTCTAATCTTCTGAAGTATCCTGAGTGAGCATCCTGGAACTATATCCCGAAGCATATACTGCAAAACATCCTTACACTAAGGTCGGTGTTAGCTTGGCTAACACCCCTCCGATGCTTAAGTTAGTATTGGGGTTCAAAGAATAAATTAAACCAAACATATTTAAAAAAGATAGAATTCATACCATCCTGAGTTAGAAATTAAATTCTAAACTCACTTGAAATAAAGCTTAAGGTGTATAGCATTCCAAGATCTCGGTAGCATATCCCCTTTCATATTCTTGAGTCTATATGCTCCTTTCCCTGCTTCTGATTCAACTTCATATGGTCCTTCCCATTTTGGAGCTAGCTTGCCATCGGCAGGATTAGTGGTATTCTGAAAAGCCTTTCTTAACACCCAATCTCCAACCTTAAATCTTCTGGTCCTAATATTCTTGTTATATGCTCTGGATATTCTTTGTTGATATGCTGCCATCCTTAGCCTTGCTGCATCCCTCTTTTCATCTATAGTATCTAAATCCTGACACAAGGCTTCAGGATTCTGTTCAGGATCCCGTAGGGTAGATCTTGCAGTAGGTATTGCCATTTCGTTGGAATCATTGCTTCTGCTCCAAATACCAAGGAAAATGGGGTTTGGCCTGTTGCATTCTTTACCGTTGTCCTATCAGCCCACAAAACAAAGGGTAATTCTTCTGCCCATCTTCCTTTTTTGGCTCCAAGTCTCTTCTTTAAGTTATTGACAATTATCTTGTTTGAGGATTCTGCTTGTCCATTCGCTTGAGGATGTACCGGAGTAGATGTTATCATTTTGATTCCCCAACTCTTGCAAAAGTCAGTAGTTCTCTTGCTTATAAACTGAGAACCATTGTCACAGATTATCTCGGCTGGTACTCCGATCTGGTCAGGATATTTCTCTTTATGAAGGATACTACTTCTTGGTCTCTAACTTGAACAAATGCTTCTGCTTCAACCCACTTGGAGAAATAATCCGCCATTGCCAACATGAAAACTTTTCCTCCTGGAGCCTTTGGAAGCTTTCCCACTATATCCATACCCCACTTCATAAACGGCCAAGGGGAAACAATAGGATACAGTGGTTCAGCAGGTTGATGTAATATGTTACTATGTCTTTGACATGCGTCACATTTTCGAGCATATTCTGCGGCATCTTTTCTCATTGTTGTCCAATAATATCCTGTCCTTAATACTTTTGAGAATAACGACCTGCCCCCAGTATGGTTACCACAATCCCCTTCATGTATATCCTGAAGTACTTCTTTGGCTTCAGGATCCTCCAAGCACCTCAAATATGGTCCTGCAAGAGATTTCTTGTATAAAACATTATTAATAATAGAGAATCGTGATACCTTCATCCTAAATGCCTTAGGATTTTCATTTCCGGGGATGTGTCCTTCTTTGAGATATCTCATGATTGGAGTCGTCCAGGATTTAGGATCCTCTTCAGGATGCTCTGCTCCAGGATCCTGAATACCCGCTACTTCTTTATCCCGAGGATTCATTGCAGGATATAAGATATGTAATATTGGTATTTGGGTTCCTTCTGGTATCCTGATCGATGATCCCAGATTCGCTAAGGCATCTGCTTCAGCATTATCCTCCCTTGGTACCTGTTCAAGTGTAAAAACATCGAAATATCCTGCTAATTTTTTGAGAATATCGAGGTATTCGATTAATTTCTCACCCTTGACTGCATAGGATCCATTAAAATGGTTAGTAATTAACAAGGAGTCAACATATACTTGCAAATTCTTGATACTCATATTCTTAGCCAATTCTAATCCTGCAATTAAAGCTTCATATTCTGCCTCGTTATTAGTAGCAGGAAATTCACACCTAATAGCCTGGGGTAATATGTCCCCCTGTGGCGATTTTAGTAGTATACCTAAACCTACACCTCTTACATTGGATGCACCATCAGTATATAATGTCCAGGATCCTGAAGATTCTCCTAACTGTTGAACTTCTAGGTCTACCTCGTCCTGAATGTCACTACTGAAATCAGCCACAAAGTCAGCTAAAGCCTGAGACTTTATGGCATTTCTAGGTTCATATACTAAATCATAAGCACTTAACTTTACTGACTACTTGGCCATCCTGCCTGACATCTCTGGTTTCCTAAGCACATTTTTTACAGGATAATTCGTTTTAACATGGATCCTATGTGTCTCAAAATAATGTCTAAGCTTTGTCGATGCCATGACTAGAGCTAATATCAGTTTTTTCTAAATGAGAATACCTAGTTTCAGCATCTAACAAACTTTTACTAACATAATAAACAGGATATTGCTGACCTTCATGGTCTTTTATAAGAACGGCACTTACAACATTCCCTGATACAGCGAGGTATAGGGATAGTGGTTCACCATTTTCAGGCTTCATCAATAGAGGTGCAGTTGAGAGATATCGCTTCAAATCCTGCAAAGCTGCTTCATGCTTTGCTCCCCATTCAAATTTCTTATTCTTCTTGAGGATATCATAGAATTCCTTGCATTTTCCAAGGATCTTGAAATAAATCTATTCAAAGCTGCTACTCGGCCTGTTAACCGTTGTAAGTCCTTCATATTCGAGGGTGATTTTATATCCAGGATAGCTTTAATCTGCTCCGGGCTTGCCTCTATCCCCCTTTCCGTTACCATATATCCAAGAAACTTTCCTGCCCCCACTCCAAAATGGCACTTAGCAGGATTCAGCTTCATGTTATACTGATCCACGATATCAAATGCTCCCCTGATATCCTGGAGGTGATCCTCAGCCTTTTTAGATTTCACCACCATATTGTCAATATATACCTCCATGGTGTCCCCCAGGTTATCTTTGAACATCATGTTTACTAATCTCTGGTATGTTGCACCTGCATTTTTCAAACCGAAAGGCATAGCAGTATAGCAATATATACCTGTTGGTGTCATGAAAGCAGTATCCTCCTGGTCTGACGGCTCCATTTGAATCTGCTGAAATCCTGAGGATGCGTCCATGAACGTTAACATTTCATGTCCAGCAGTAGCATCCACCATTGCATCGATATGAGGGAGAGGAAATGGGTCTTTAGGACAAGCCTTGTTCAAGTCCGTGTAGTCTACACAGACTCTCCATTTCCCGTTTTTCTTCTGTACCACAACTACGTTTGCTAGCCATCTTGGTAACTTGACTTCTCTGATCATCCTGGACTTCAACAATCTTTCAACTTCCTCTTGGATAATCGCATTCCGCTCAGGAGCAAATTTTCTTCTTTTTTGCTGAACAGGCTTGAATGATTTGTCAATTCCAAGCTTGTGAGTGATAATGTCTTTGGATATGCCTGTCATATCCTCATGCTTCCATGCAAACGTTGACATCCTGCATTTCAAAAAATTAGTTAACTGCTCTTCAATATCCTGAGGGATATTGGTTCCTACGAGCACCGAGATATCAGGATTATCCTGATCCAGGATAATTTTCTTCACATCCTGCTCCGAATCCTCCACGATATCCTGGGCCCGCATCTTTAATTGCTATGCTGTACTAGGCTTAGTTGAGGATTTCATTGAGGATGAGTAGCATTCTTTCGCTTCCTGCTGATCACTTTCAACCTTGACAACTCCCCAAGGGGTAGGGATCTTGATGCATTGGTGATATGTTGATGGCACAGCCTTCATATCGTGAATCCATGGTCTTCCCAGTATGATGTTATAGCAGGATAAGGAGTCCATCACACAGAAGCGTTGTATCGAGTTGACCCCTTCAACATATACTGGTAACTTTATCTCCCCTATGGTATTCCTAGCTTCTCCACTGAAACCAACGAGCACAGTGGACTTCGAAGTAATGTCAATCGGAGATACATTCATCCTCTTCAATGTTTCCAGCTGAATTATATTGACAGAACTACCGTTGTCTACCAGTATCCTGCGTACAAAATGGTTAGCCACATATAATGTTATTACCAAAGCATCATGGTGAGGATCCTGAACAGTATCCCTGTCATCACTATCGAAAGTGATCACTTTATCAGTTGTGAGGGTAGTCATCCTGACTGGTCTGTCTCCCCTCTCACTCTTAGCTTCCTTTGCATGTCTCTTGGCCGCCGAATACGAAGTTCCACAAATATCGGATCCTCCTGAAATAAAGTTAATTATCTTGGCGTCTGCTGGGGGTGATGCTGCTCGTTCAGGATCCTTCTTGGGATCCTGACCTTTATTCTTCTTTTTTCCCAGCAAGTCCTTCAGATACCCTTTGCTTCACAGGTAACTTATTTCTTTCCTTAAAGCAATGCAATCCTCGGTCATATGTCCGAAGTCTTCGTGGAAGGCACACCATTTGGATTTATCCTTCCAATCAGCTTTCTGCTGGTTCTTTCGAGGCCACCTAGCTTTGTCCCCTAAACCCTGCATAGCATACATGAACTCAGGTATATTAACAGAAAAGCAGTATTCAGATAAGTCAGGATATTCTTCAGGATCCTCGTCTTCAACAGCATTCACTTTCTTGTTATCATTTCTGCCATATGGCTTAGAGCGATATGGCTTATATGAGGTTTCTGATTTCCTGTTAGTTGATTCATAGGTTGAGGTAGAATTCATCCTCTCCTGCATCTTCTTGTCATCTTCCAAACAGATATATCTCAAAGCCCTGTTACGAGCTTCGTCGAGATTCCTGCAGGGATTCATTACAAGATCTTGATAAAACTGAGAATCCTTTTGTAACCCCATCTTAAAAGCTTGCACAGCTGTTGCAACATCAAGATGTGGGATATCCAAGGATTCTCGACTAAATTTGTTCACATAATCCCTCAAGGATTCCTGAGGCCCTTGAGTTATCCTGTAAAGATCACTGGTTAGTTTCTCAAAACTCCGGCTACAAGAAAATTGACTGTTAAATAAATTAACCAAATGAGCAAACGAAGTAATTGAGTGAGGAGGGACGTTTAACAGCCATTTTAAGGCTGATCCTGTCAGGGTAGAACCAAATCCCTTGCATAAGCATGCTTCCTTGAGATCTGGAGGGATAAGATTGATTTCCATCCGTTCCCTATACTGGGCAATATGCTCCTCAGGATCCGTAGTCCCGTCATACAGTTTCATGTTGGGAGTCTGGAATCTTTTTGGTATTTCAGCATCACAGATAGGATATGCAAAGCGAGATATCCTGTGGCTGTCTTGGGATACTTCCGGAATTGGCTGGACCACTCCAGGTACACTGGATATCATGTCCTTCAATTTTTGGAGCTCCCGGGTAAATGTTGACGTCATACCTGTTAGGGGAGGATTTTCTAACAATTAGTGATCCTTACTTGTTATCCTAATTAATGATCCTTTCTTCTGTAACAGATAGTGATCCTCAGAAGAGCTTCAGGATCAGGATCATGGATCACCTTAAGGATCCTTATACTGACGATTGTTTGTTTGTATTTTGTATTACTTTGCAAGAGTAACAAGCTTGACTTGGTCTTGGCAACGTTACTATGGAATATTCCACGGGTATTTCGCACACGTTTGACTGGAAATGGACGTTGTGGAGAACGTGGGAGCTTGGCACAAAAGTCGGATAGTTTGTTATTGTAGCTAACTTCTATTTTTAAAAGGGGTGACGAGCTAGAATTAGAACACTTAGCCATTTTCAGCTACACACACTCTCAAACAATCGCACTCTTGAAGCTCTCGACGAACACTTATTAGTTTTCACTCACTTTTACACATTTCACGATAGTGATCCTTGTACCTAGCTCGTTACTATCCGAAGTTGTAAACATTTATTGATTTATTTGAGCTTGGTGATCGGTAGTTTCCATCACCCGGGGTTTTTTGTGCCGGAGATCAACTCTTGATCAAGGGCTTTTTCCCCGTATAAATCCTTGTGTCATTTGTGCAATTTACATTGAAGTGATCCTTGTCATTGTTCTACATTTCAAGCATCATACCCCGTAACTAAGAGTTTGGTTGCATTATCCTCGTTAGATTTTTTGACCAAAACAGTTTGGCGCCCACCGTGGGGCAATTGGTGCTTCATTCCTAAGAAATTTTGCTGTTGGTGATCATTCCGGTTCATTGCATACAAATACATGGCTTCATCATTGAAGAATACTTCTACCGCAATATCTGCGGCCAATTCATCTCAGGGCATTCCACCTTTGCCTCCACCTCCATCTGGACCTCAGAAAAATGCCGAGAAGAAACCAACTCCAATTTTCCCTAAACCTCCAACTTCTTCTGCTTCTTACACTCCCACTACTAGTGACATGTTTACTTTGATTTTGCAGATGAAGGATCATATACAGCAACAGGACAAGACCAATGAAAGGATTCTCAAAGAAATCGGAGATCTCAAGAAACAAAAGAAAACGGCAGAGGATCATTCCCCACTCGTGCCAAAATCTTTGAATTTTGATACTCCGGTGATTACTTCTTAGCCATCAGTGGTTCCAGATGTTCAATATGTGGGTGGACCGAAAGGAGTGCACTACGGAACAGCAACAGTGACCCAGGCATCAGGTTCATATTTCCAGCCAGCAGGATCCTATCCCCAGCATATGGGATCCTTCATGACTTCAGGAGGATACTCAGGAGCGCAGCAGATTCAAGGATCTTCCTTTGTTCCAGGATCATCCCAGGTTCAAGGATCCTCCCTTGTTCCAGGATCATCCCAGGTTCAAGGATCCTCCCTTGTTCCAGGATCATCCCAGGTTCAAGGATCCTCCCTTGTTCCAGGATCATCCCAGGTTCAAGGATCCTCCTTTGTTCCAGGATCATCCCAGGTTCAAGGATCCTCCTTTGTTCCAGGATCGTCCCAGTTTCAGGGATCCTTCCAGATGCCAGGATCCTTGAGGAGCTTGCAAACAGGAAGTTCAGATGTCCATCAGGGAGATTTTATTCCGATGCAGACCAATGCTTCTACTGGTCCTTCGATCATTCCAGAGCCCCAACAATATGGATTAACATCCATTCTCCCTAATTTGAACCCAATGGGAGGTAACGCTTTTAATAATTCTTATACTACTAACCATGGCCTTATGCAGGATCCAGGTATCAATCATGCCATGGCCAGAGAATTGCAAAAGTTAAAGGATATGATATCAAGTGTTCCAGGAGTGGTCAAACCTATCCCAGAGATTGCAGATGGGAGCCACAAGATATCTCATTTTTCACCACCAATCTGTAATGCTGAGATACCCAAGAGGTTCCATGTGCCAACAATGAAGCTGTATGATGGTTCGACGGATCCTGAAGAACACATAGCACAATACAGGGAGAGGATGGAGATCAATCCAATCCCAGAAAGGTTAAAGGAAGCATGCCTGTGCAAGGGATTCGGATCCACTCTTACTGGATCAGCTCTCAAATGGCTGCTAAGTCTTCCGCCTACTCTATTACCTCATTTGCTAATCTAGTTAATTTGTTTAATAGCCAATTCTCATGCAGTAGGAAATTTGAACGATTAACTAGTGATCTATATAGGATAACCCAGGGTCATAATGAATCATTAAGGGATTACATTACCAAATTCAGTAAAGAATCCTTAGACATTCCCAACTTGGATATAGCCACGGCTGTTGAGGCCTTTAAAATGGGATTGCTTAGGGATTCATTGTTCTATGATGACCTTGTTATGACACCATGCAGGAACCTAGATGAGGTAAGAACCCGGGCACTTAGGTTCATCCGGCTAGAGGATGACAAGAGGATCCAGGAGAGGTTAGCAGGATCCTCAAAGCAAGATAAGCAAGGATCCTCATTCAGGAACAACAAGTTCAGATCCTATAACAGATCTGATAACCAGAATGTGCATGCTGTTGATCAAGAAGAGGATGATGAGGATTATCCTCCAATCTCTGAATATTATTTTTCTGTTGATAACAATGAACTAATCCTTGTGATGCAGAATCTAGGTGATAAAGCCAGATGGCCAAGAAAAAATGACAGACCAGTTGCAACCAAAGATAAGTCAAAGTGGTGTGCATACCATGAAGATTTTGGGCATCTTACAGAAGAATGCATTGCACTAAGAAAGGAAATTGGATACTTGTTGAGCAAGGGGCATCTAAAAGAGTTGTTGGGTAGGAAAAAGTCAAGGACTCAGGATCCTGAAAGGATCCCTGAGAAGGTTCCAGCCCCTCCAGCAGATGCACAAGTAATAAACTTTATTTCTGGAGGAGCAGACATTTGTGGCACATCCTTCTCAGCAACTAAAAGGCATGCAAAGGAAACTAAAATGGATAATGGAGAAAGACCCGTTCGAACATCAAGTGTCTCCGAAGGAAAAGTCATAACCTTTGATGAGGATGATCGTGTTAATATCCAGGATCCTCATCATGATGGTTTAGTTATTACTCTTTTCATTTCTAACCATTTTGTCCGCAGGATCCTTATAGACGGAGGAAGCTCAGTGAACATTATCCAGCTTGATGTTCTAAAGAAGATGGGTATTCCTGAATCTGACATCATACCAAGATCCTCCGTGCTCGTGGGATTTAGTGGCGAAACTAAGAATACCCTGGGGGACATTAAACTCCCAATATACATTGAAGGCCTACACTCTTATAAAATTTTTTGTGTTATTGACTGTTTATCTTGTTGTAATGTTATCCTTGGCAGGCCCTGGATACACGATATGAAGGCAGTCCCATCTACTTACCATCAATGTGTGAAGCTCCCTAGTCCTTGGGGAATAGTCAAGATTGATAGTGATCAGCAGGAGGCTAAGAATTGCGATACTTCATCGATGAAACCAGCCTCAAAGTCAAGGGAGCAATAGCAATCAAAGTATCCTCCAAGGGATGTCTTGGAGGCAAGAGAGCAGGATGTGGTAGAAATCCTCATGGATCCTGATGATCCTGAATCCAAAATCTATATCGGATCAGGGATCCTTGGCGAAATGAAAGAAGACCTTGTATCCTTCCTCAAAAGGAGAAAAACTACCTTTGCATGGAAACATGAAGACATGACTGGTATATCTAAAGATGTAATCACTCACAAACTTGGCATTGATAGGTCCTTCAAACCAATCCATCAAAGGAGAAGAAAGTTTGCACCGGAAAGAAATGCCATTATCCAGGAAGAGGTAGAGAAATTGCTCCGAGCATGTATGATTAGAGAGGTCAAGTATCCAAGATGGTTGGCCAATGTGGTTGTTGTTCAAAAGAAAAACGGAAAGTGGAGGGTATGTGTCGATTTTACTGATTTAAATAAGGCATGTCCCAAGGATCCTTTCCCATTACCCCACATTGACTCCATGGTGGATGCAACTGCGGGTCATGAACTGTTAACTTTTATGGATGCTTCATCTGGATTTCAACAAATACAAATGGAACCATCCGATCAAGAGGATACAGCCTTGATGACTCCAACTGGTATATACTGCTATATTGCTATGCCGTTCGGACTAAGAAATGCAGGTGCAACTTATCAAAGGCTAGTGAATATGATGTTCAAGGATCAGATTGGACAAACTATGGAGGTTTACATAGACGATATGGTGGTAAAATCAATAAAGGCTGAGGATCACCTAAGAGACTTGGAGGAAGCATTCGATATCCTTGATAAATATAATATGAAGCTTAATCCTTCAAAATGTCACTTTGGTGTTAAAGCAGGTAAATTCTTAGGATATATGGTGACGAAGAGAGGCATTGAAGCTAGCCCGGAACAAATCAAAGCAATAGTGAACATCAAATCTCTGGCCAATGCTAAGGATGTTCAAAGGCTAACAGGCAGGATAGCAGCCTTGAACAGATTTATATCCAAATCCTCGGAGAAGTGCAAAGAATTATATGATATCCTAAGGAAAAACAAGAAATTTGAGTGGACTGAGAAGCATGAAAATGCCTTAAGAGCTCTCAAAGATTACCTATCCTCAGCCCCGGCCTTGATGAAACCAGAAAAAGGCGATGTGCTATCCTTGTATCTTGCAGTATCCTCAAAAGCAGTAAGTGTGGTCCTTGTTAAGGATCACGAAGGTACACAACATCCTGTCTATTATGTAAGTAAAAGTTTACTTGATGCCGAATCCAGGTATTCACACCTTGAAAAGCTTATTCTTGCATTAATTATGGCATCTACTAAGTTGAGAAATTATTTTGAAACTCATGTTATTGTTGTTAGAACTAATTTTCCAATTAAGAATGTCCTCAGGAAACCAGAGATGTCAGGAAGGATGGCTAAGTGGGCAGTGAAGCTAAGTGCATATGATATAAGATATGAGCCTAGGACAGCAATCAAATCCCAAGCATTAGCTGACATTGTGGCTGATTTCAGTAGTGATTTACAAAAAGAAGCTGAGTTAGAAGTCCAGCAGCTAGAGGAGACCAAGGATCCTTGGATACTCTATACTGATGGATCCTCAAATGTAAAAGGCACAGGGCTTGGAATACTACTAAAATCGCCATAGGGGGACATAATACCCCACTCTATAGCCTGTGAGTTCCAAACCACAAACAATGAGGCTGAATATGAAGCCTTAATTGCTGGTTTGCAAATTGCTAAACATATGGGGATCAGGTATCTTGAGGTACATGTAGATTCATTGTTAATTACAAACCACTTTAATGGATCCTATGCTGTTAAAGATGAAAAGCTAACCAAGTATTTAGAGATAGTCAAAGAATTGGCACTCTCTTTTGTTTCCTTTAGTTTGACGCAGGTACCAAGGGAAGAAAATACAGAGGCTGATGCATTGGCTAACTTAGGATCATCCTTGAAGATCCCGGAGGATATCAAGATCCCTATTATCCATATCCTGACCCCGGCTATCGAGGATCACAAGGCTATGGAGATAGGAAATGATTCTGCAATTATCCCTTGTGAAGATACTCAATCCCATTCAGGATCAGGATCATGGATCTCACCAATTATGAGATACTTACAACATGGAGAAATTCCTACAGGGGAAAACCCTAGGGCTTTCAAATCTAAGGTATCTCAATTCATAATTTTAAATAATATGTTGTATAGACGATCTCTTGCAGGACCATACTTGAGATGCATTGAGGATCCTGAAATCCAAGAAGTTTTAAAAGACTTCCATGAAGGAGATTGTGGAAACCACACTGGGGGCAGAGCATTATTCTCAAGGATCCTGAGGACAGGATACTACTGGCCAACCATGAAGAGAGATGCTGTGGAGTATGCTAAGAGATGCGATCCTTGTCAGAGACACAGCAATATCCTTCATCAACCAGATGAATTATTGCATCCTATATCCTCCTCTTGGCCATTTATGAGATGGGGTATGGATATAGTTGGTAAGCTCCCTAAGGCACCTGGTGGAAAAGTATTCAAGCTTGCTGTGACTGATTACTTCTCCAAGTGGATAGAGGCTGAAGCTTTTGCCCAAGTCAGAGAAAAGGAAGTTATATCCTTCATTAAAAGAAATATCATAACTAGATTTGGAATTCCTTCTGAAATTATATGTGATAATGGTTCCCAATTCATTGGGGGCAGAACCACTAACTTTTGTGACAGCTGGGGGATTAAGATGATAACATCAACACCAGTCCACCCACAAGCTAATGGTCAAGCAGAATCATCCAACAAGATCATCATCAACAATTTGAAGAAGAAGCTTGGATCCAAGAAAGGGAAATGGGCAGAAGAACTACCTTATGTGCTTTGGGCTGATAGGACAACCCCTAAGAATGCTACTGGTCAAACACCATTCTCTTTGGTATTTGGGGCAGAATCAGTGATCCCAACAGAAATGGTGGTTCCAACTGCTAGAACAAGTACCCGTGATCCTGAAGAAAATGATGAGAACTTGGCTCAAGACCTGGATACTATTGAAGAAATCAGGGATATGGCTAGGATAAGGATGGCCAGTTATCAACAAAGAATGGCTGATGCTTACAACAAGAATGTCAGGATTAGGAAGTTTCAAGTTGGAGATATGGTATTAAGGAAAGCATTTCAGAATACCACCAATCCTGCTGATGGAAAATTGGCTCCAAAATGGGAAGGCCCTTATTTGATTGAAGCTGAAGCAGGAAAGGGGGCATATAGATTGCTAACCATGGAAGGTGATTTGCTACCAAGAGCTTGGAATGCTGTCCACTTGAAGAAATATTTCATGTGAGCAGGATCCTCATGGCACAGATGATCCTTACGTTAGGAGTATCCTTGAAGGATCCTTAAAGTATCGATGATCCTTACTTTGGTAATATCCTAATCTTGAACTATTTCACTTCTTTATTTTCTCATATAAGGATAAGGATCATGTATCCTTCATCCATCTCTCACGTGATTTTAAGTTTTGAAAGTTCAGGAATCCTTAGCAAAGTATTGGTTATCTGCAGAAGCAATCCGTCCTTTGGGTTTAACCCCAGTTATTTGGGCTTGACCCCAGTTCCGCCTGTAGCGCATGATGATCCTGGTATAGTTCAAGGCAGTGGGACCAGTACTCGCTTTAGGGGCTGATAATTCCATTGTACTGGCTCTACCTAGTGTTAGGGGAGGATTTTCTAACAATTAGTGATCCTTATTCGTTATCCTAATTAATGATCCTTATTTCTGTGACAGATAGTTATCCTCAGAAGAGCTTCAGGATCAGGATCATGGATCACTTTAAGGATCCTCGTACTGACGATTGTTTATTTGTGTTTTGTATTACTTCGCAGGAGTAACAAGCTTGACTTGGTCTTGGCAACGGTACTAAGGAATATTCCATGGGCATTTCGCACACGATTGACCAAAAATGGACGTTGTGGAGAACGTGGGAGCTTGGCACAAAAGTCGGATAGTTAGTTATTGTAGTTAACTTCTATTTTAAAAGGGGTAACGAGCTAGAATTAGAACACTTAGCCATTTTTCAGCTACACACTCTCATATACTCGCACACTTGAAGCTCTCGACGAACATTCATTAGTTTTCACTCACTTTTACACATTTCACGATAGTGATCCTTGTACCTAGCTCGTTACTATCCGAAGTTGTAAACATTTATTCATTTATTTGAGCTTGGTGATCGGTAGTTTCCATCACCCGGGGTTTTTTGTGCCGGAGATCAACTCTTGATCAAGGGCTTTTTCCCCGTATAAATCCTTGTGTCATTTGTGCAATTTACATCGAAGTGATCCTTGTTATTGTTCTACATTATTAGCATCATACCCCATAACAGAGAGTTTGGTTGCAATATCCTCAACAGATTTTTTGACCAAAACAGTTTGGCGCCCACCGTGGGGCAATTGGTGCTTCGTCCTTAGAAAAATTCGCATTTCTGTGCTCATTTCGGTTCACTACAACCAAGCAAGTGGCTTCCTCAGCGAAGAATGCTTCAAATTTGATGCCCTCATTCACTTCTTCACAAGGCGTTCCCCCTTTGCCTCCACCACCTTCTGGATCCCAGAAGAATGCTGAGAATGCTGCGAAGAAACCAACTCCCATTTTCTCAAAACCTCCAACTTCTTCTGCTTCTTACACTCCCACTACTAGTGACATGTTTACTTTGATTTTGCAGATGAAGGATCAGATACGGCAACAGGATAAGACCAATGAGAGGATTCTCAAAGAAATCGGAGATCTCAAGAAACAAAAGACAATGGCAGAGGATCATTCCCCACTGGTGCCGAAATCCTTGAATTTTGATACTCCGGTGATTACTTCTCAGCCATCAGTGGTTCCAGACGTTCAATATGTGGGTGGACCGAAAGGAGTGCACTACGGAACAACAACAATGACCCAGGCATCAGGTTCATATTTCCAGCCAGCGGGATCCTATCCTCAGCATATGGGATCCCTCACGAATTCAGGAGGATATTCAGGAGCGCAGCAGGTTCAAGGATCTTCCTTTGTTCCAGGATCATCCCAGGTTCAAGGATCTTCCTTTGTTCCAGGATCATCCCAGGTTCAAGGATCCTCCTTTGTTCCAGGATCATCCTAGGTTCAAGGATCCTCCTTTGTTCCAGGATCATCCCAATTTCAGGGATCCTTCCAGATGCCAGGATCCTTGAGGAGTTTGCAAACAGGAAGTTCAGATGTCCATCAGAGAGATTTTATTCCAATGCAGACCAATGCTTCTACTAGTCCCTCGATCATTCCAGAGCCTCAACAATATGGATTAACATCCAATCTTCCTAATCTGAATCCAATGGGAGGTAACACTTTCAATAATTCTTATACTACTAACCATGGTCTTATGCAGGATCCAGGTATCAATCATGCCATGGCCAGAGAATTGCAAAAGCTAAAGGATATGATATCAAGTGTTCCAGGAGTGGTCAAACCTATCCCAGAGATTGCAGATGGGAGCCACAAGATATCTCGTTTTGCACCACCAATCTGTGATGCTGAGATACCCAAGAGGTTCCATGTGCCAACAATGAAACTGTATGATGGTTCGACGGATCCTGAAGAACACATAGCACAATACAGGGAGAGGATGGAGATCAATCCAATTCCAGAAAGGTTAAAGGAAGCATGCCTGTGCAAGGGATTCGGATCCACTCTTACTGGATCAGCTCTCAAATGGCTGCTAAGTCTTCCTCCCTATTCTATTACCTCATTTGCTAATCTAGTTAACTTGTTTAATAATCAGTTTTCTTGTAGTAGAAAATTCGAACGCTTAACTAGTGATCTATATAGGATAACCCAGGGTCATAATGAATCGTTAAGGGATTACATTACCAAATTCAGTAAAGAATCCTTAGACATTCCCAACTTAGATATAGCTACGGCTGTTGAGGCCTTTAAAATGGGATTGCTTAGGGATTCGTCGTTCTATGATGATCTTGTTATGACACCATGCAGGAACTTAGATGAGGTAAGAACACGAGCACTTAGATTCATTCGGCTAGAGGACGACAAGAGGATCCAGGAGAGGTTAGCAGGATCCTCAAAGCAGGATAAGCAAGGATCCTCATTCAGGAACAACAAGTTCAGATCCTACAACAGATCTGATAACCAGAACGTGCATTCTGTAGATCAAGAAGAGGATGATGAGGATTATCCTCCAATTTCTGAATATTGTTTTTGTGTTCATAACAATGAACTAATCCTTGTGATGCAGAACCTAGGTGATAAAGCTAGATGGCCGAGAAAAAATGATAGGCCAGCTGTAACTAAGGATAAATCAAAGTGGTGTGCATATCATGAAGATTTCGGGCATCTCACAGAAGAATGCATTGCACTAAGAAAGGAAATTGGATACTTGTTGAGCAAGGGGCACCTAAAAGAATTGTTGGGAAGAAAAAAGTCAAGGACTCAGGATCCTGAAAGGATCCCTGAGAAGGCTCCAGCCCCTCCAGCAGATGCACAAGTAATAAACTTTATTTCTGGAGGATCAGACATTTGCGGCACATCCTTCTCAGCAGCTAAAAGGCATGCAAAGGAAACTAAAATGGATAATGGAGAAAGACCTGTTCGAACATCAAGTGTCTCCGAAGGAAAAGTCATAACCTTTGATGAGGATGATCGTGTTGATATCCAGGATCCTCATCACGATGGTTTAGTTATTACTCTTTTCATTTCTAACCATTTTGTCCGCAGGATCCTTATAGACGGAGGAAGCTCAGTGAACATTATCCAGCTTGATGTTCTAAAGAAGATGGGTATCCCTGAATCAGATATCATACCAAGATCCTCCGTGCTCGTGGGATTTAGTGGCGAAACTAAGAATACCCTGGGGGACATTAAACTCCCAATATATATCGAAGGCCTAGACTCTTATCAAAAATTTTGTGTTATTGACTGTTTATCTTGTTGCAATGTTATCCTTGGCAGGCCCTGGATACACGATATGAAAGCAGTCCCATCTACCTACCATCAATGTGTGAAGCTCCCTAGTCCTTGGGGAATAGTGAAGATTGATAGTGATCAGCAGGAGGCTAAGAATTGCTACACTTCATCGATGAAACCAGCCTCGAAGTCAAGGGAGCAATAGCAATCAAGGTATCCTCCAAGGGATGTCTTGGAGGCAAGAGAGCAGGATGTGGTAGAAATTCTCATGGATCCTGATGATCCTGAATCCAAAATCTATATCGGATCAGGGATCCTTGGCGAAATGAAAGAAGACCTCATATCCTTCCTCAAAAGGAGAAAGACTACCTTTGCATGGAAACACGAAGACATGACTGGTATATCCAAAGATGTAATCACTCACAAACTCGGGATTGACAGATCCTTCAAACCAATCCATCAAAGGAGAAGAAAGTTTGCACCGGAAAGGAATGCCATTATCCAAGAAGAGGTAGAGAAATTGCTCCGGGCAGGTATGATTAGGGAGGTCAAGTATCCAAGATGGTTGGCCAATGTGGTTGTCGTTCAAAAGAAAAACGGAAAGTGGAGGGTATGTGTCGATTTTACCGATTTAAATAAGGCATGTCCCAAGGATCCTTTCCCATTACCCCACATTGACTCCATGGTGGATGCAACTGCGGGTCATGAACTGTTAACTTTTATGGATGCTTCATCTGGATTTCAACAAATCCAAATGGAACCATCCGACAAAGAGGATACAGCCTTCATGACTCCAACTGGTATATACTGCTATATTGCTATGCCGTTCGGATTAAGAAATGCAGGTGCAACATATCAAAGGCTGGTGAATATGATGTTCAAGGATCAGATTGGACAAACTATGGAGGTTTACATAGATGATATGGTGGTAAAATCCTTAAAAGCTGAGGATCACCTAAGAGACTTGGAGGAAGCATTCAATATCCTTGATAAATATAACATGAAACTTAATCCTTCAAAATGTCACTTTGGTGTTAAAGCAGGTAAATTCTTAGGATATATGGTGACGAAGAGAGGCATTGAAGCTAGCCCGGAACAAATCAAAGCTAGCCCAGAACAAATCAAATCTCCGGCCAATGCTAAGGATGTTCAAAGGCTAACAGGCAGGATAGCAGCCTTGAACAGATTTATATCCAAATCCCCGGAGAAGTGCAAAGAATTCTATGATATCCTAAGGAAGAACAAGAAATTTGAGTGGACTGAGAAGCATGAAAATGCTTTAAGAGCCCTCAAAGATTACCTATCCTCAGCCCCGGCTTTGATGAAACCAGAAAAAGGCGATGTGCTATCCTTGTATCTTGCAGTATCCTCAAAAGCAGTAAGTGCGGTCCTAGTTAAGGATCATGAAGGTACACAACATCCTGTCTATTATGTAAGTAAAAGTTTACTTGATGCCGAATCCAGGTATTCACACCTTGAAAAGCTTATTCTTGCATTAATAATGGCATCTAGTAAGCTAAGACATTATTTTGAAACTCATGTTATTGTTGTTAAAACTAATTTTCCAATTAAGAATGTCCTCAGGAAACCAGAGATGTCAGGAAGGATGGCTAAGTGGGCAGTGAAGCTGAGTGCATATGATATAAGATATGAGCCTAGGACAGCCATCAAATCCCAAGCATTAGCTGACTTTGTGGCTGATTTCAGTAGTGATTTACAAAAAGAAGCTGAGTTAGAAGTCCAGCAGCTAGAAGAGACCAAGGATCCTTGGATACTCTATACTGATGGATCCTCAAATGTCAAAGGCACATGGCTTGGAATACTACTAAAATCGCCACAGGGGGACATAATACCCCACTCTATAGCTTGTGAGTTCCAAACCACTAACAATGAGGCTGAATATGAAGCCTTAATTGTTGGTTTGCAAATTGCAAAGCATATGGGGATCAGGTATCTTGAGGTACATGTAGATTCATTGTTAATTACAAACCACTTTAATGGATCCTACGCTGTTAAAGGTGAAAAGCTAACCAAATATTTAGAGATAGTCAAAAGTTTGGCACTCTCTTTTGTTTCCTTTAGTTTGACGCAGGTACCAAGGGAAGAAAATACAGAGGCTGATGCATTGGCTAACTTAGGATCATCCTTGAAGATCCCGGAGGATATCAAGATCCCTATTATCCATATCCTGACCCCGGCTATCGAGGATCACAAGGCTATGGAGATAGGAAATGATTCTGCAATTATCCCTTGTGAAGATACTCAATCCCATTCAGGATCAGGATCATGGATCTCACCAATTATGAGATACTTACAACATGGAGAAATTCCTACAGGGGAAAACCCTAGGGCTTTCAAATCTAAGGTATCTCAATTCACAATTTTAAATAATATATTATATAGACGATCTCTTGCAGGACGATACTTGAGATGCATTGAGGATCCTGAAATCCAAGAAGTTTTAAAAGACTTCCATGAAGGAGATTGTGGAAACCACACTGGGGGCAGGGCATTATTCTCAAGGATCCTGAGGACAGGATACTACTGGCCAACCATGAAGAGAGATGCTGTGGAGTATGCTAGAAGATGTGATCCTTGTCAGAGACACAGTAATATCCTTCATCAACCAGCTGAATTATTGCATTCTATATCCTCCTCTTGGCCATTTATGAGATGGGGTATGGATATAGTTGGTAAGCTCCCTAAGGCACCTGGTGGAAAAGTATTCATGCTAGCTATGACTGATTACTTCTCCAAGTGGATAGAGGCTGAAGCTTTTGCCCAAGTCAGAGAAAAGGAAGTTATATCATTCATTAAAAGAAATATTATAACTAGATTTGGAATTCCTTCTGAGATTATATGTGATAATGGTTCCCAATTTATTGGGGGCAGAACCACTAACTTTTGTGACAGTTGGGGGATTAAGATGATAACATCAACACCAGTCCACCCACAAGCTAATGGTCAAGCAGAATCATCCAACAAGATCATCATCAACAATTTGAAGAAGAAGCTTGGATCCAAGAAAGGGAAATGGGCAGAAGAACTACCCTATGTGCTTTGGGCTGATAGGACAACCCCTAAGAATGCTACTGGTCAAACACCATTCTCTTTGGTATTTGGGGCAGAGTCAGTGATCCCAACAGAAATGGTGGTTCCAACTGCTAGAACAAGTACCCGTGATCCTGAGGAGATTGATGAGAACTTAGCTCAAGACCTGGATACTATTGAAGAAATCAGGGATCTCGCTAGGATAAGGATGGCCAGTTATCAACAAAGAATGGCTGGTGCTTACAACAAAAATGTCAGGATCAGGAGGTTTCAAGTTGGAGATATGGTATTAAGGAAAGCATTCCAGAATACCACCAATCCTGCTGATGGGAAATTGGCTCCAAAATGGGAAGGCCCTTATTTGATTGAAGCTGAAGCAGGAAAGGGGGCATATAGATTGCTAACCATGGAAGGTGATTTGCTACCAAGAGCTTGGAATGCTGTCCACTTGAAGAAATATTTCATGTGAGCAGGATCCTCATGGCACAGATGATCCTCAAAGGATCCTCAAAGAATCGGTGATCCTTACTTAGGTAATATCCTAAACTTGAACTATTTCATTTCTTTATTTTCTCATATAAGGATAAGGATCATGTGTCCTTTATCCATCTCTCACGTGAGTTTAAGTTTTGAAAGTTCAGGTATCCTTAGCATAACATTGGTTATCCGTTGAAGCAATCCGTTCCTTGGGTTTAACCCCAGTTATTTGGGCTTGACCCCAGTTCCGCCTGTAGCGCATGATGATCCTGGTATAGTTCAAGGCAGTGGGACCAGTACTCGCTTTAGGGGCTGATAATTCCATTGTACTGGCTATGCCTAGGATCCTACGTATAATAGTAGACGTACCATACATCCGTTCCTAAGGTTTCTAACGTTTTCACGTTAGCTAAGGTTTCTAACGTTTTCACGTTAGCTAAGGTTTTGGTATTTTCATGTCACTAAGTTTGGATAGTCGCCAGTTGGGGCCATACTCCAGTTTACATACGATCCTTGGGCTTGTCCCTAGTTATCCTTGGGCTTGTCCCCAGTTATCCTTGGGCTTGTCCCCAGTTGCTAACTCTTATCTTATATTGGCTTAGTCCCAAGTTATGATCTATTTCAGGTCCTTGAAGATAAGCAACTAGGGATCCTTGATCCTTACATCTCTCTGAGGTTTATCTTACGGTTATCCTTATTATGGTTAGGATCCTAACTTGGATCCTCAGGTATGATCCTTAACTATTTTTAATTCTATTCAATATTTATTTGAATAACCCTTAAAGTTTGACAACTAGACTTGTGATCCTTAAAATATATTGCTTTTTGGGATTCTCTAACTATAGGATATTCGATCGTGGATCATGCTCTAAACATTTTCAATCTGACTTGTTCTAAATTGTTTATTTAATAAATGTGCATCAAAACAAAGGAGAGTTAAAGAAATAAAAGGATAACAATACAAGATAAGCGACAAAAGGTTAAGATTTTATTTATTAACAAAAGACTAACCCTTAAAAGGTTGTCAAAATTACCTACCCGAGCATCTACCAGCAAAACGTGGCCCGTCTGCTGGGGTAGGTAAAGGGTGTCCATGATAATAAGTTCAAAAGTAGTGCAGGAATATAAAGGCGGCAGGATCACAATGGCTTCATCCCCCAAACAGAGGATCCCTCCACCAATTGCAATCCTGCCTATTGTCCAAAGGATCATACATGATCCTTAAGCCTAAAAACTATTGTTCAAGTACAAACCATTAAATTGTTCAACATCACAACCACAAAAGACCTACTACCAAATTTAAAAATTGGGCTCCGGCTGCGTCTAAGAATGTCCATCATCGCCCAATCATGCAGCCTAAATCTTTGCTGCATCACCAGCTCCACTTGTTTCACCACCTTCACCCTTGCCTCCAGCTTCAATCGTCAGGATCTCTTCAACCTCCTCAGCCTCTTCATCGTCCAGTTCAGCTAGCCTTGCCTTCCAGCCTTCAACATCCCAGGTGCTCTTGTCAAAAGCAGGATCCTGAGCTTCCAAGGCCATTTGCAGCTTGGTCTTGTACATTGTTATGGCGGCAGAGACTTTGGCGTCTTCAGTGATCTCACTCTTCTCATAGTCAACATTGATCAACACCTTGGCCATCTCCTGTTTAGCATCCCGGACTTCCTTCTGAAGATCAGCAATTGCAAGGTCCTTAAGCACTGCAACTTGCTGGAGGTCGGCAATCTTCCTATCCTGATCCTCGACGTGGCCAACATAATCCTCAATCTCAGAGAATTTCTGCAAGAAGGATAAAAGATAAGGTCAGGACTAAGTGATCCTCAAATCAGCAGGATATGTCAATAGGATATACGAGCAGAGACAGTGATCCTTACCTCATTGAAGTACTCGAGGAATTGGTGGTGGATCAGAGGCAGACCCTGCAGACCCTCAGCTTCAGAGGCTTTTCTCTTCTTGATTGCCTTCCCTTTGAGGGGTGCCTTGGGGACCGAAGCTGTCGGACTGGTAGGAGCTTTTCTCTTGGAGGATCTGACAGTAGTGAGATCAGCGACATTGAACTTTGAAGCAGACTTAGTGGATTTTCCAGCACCTACACAACCAAAACAAGATAAGTACCTTTTCTTAATTTATATTTCACTATTTATTTATATTTTAAACAAGGATACTTACTTGACATCGTGACAGAGCCTGAGGATACCTCCTGTGAATCTTGGGTTGTTGTCTTGAAAGATCTTGTCTCAGGATCAAGTTTCTTGAAAGCAAGGAGCCTCTCCTTAGCAGCAGGGGACAATCTGAGGTGCAAGACGGTGATAGCTGCATAATAAGAAAGCAAAAATATAAGTGATCCTTACATCAAAAGAAAGTTTCTGGTGATCCTTCTCAGGATCCTCCACCCTACCATGGGTAGCCCATTTTTTGGGTAGATCCTTTCCATCCTCAATAGAATCTCTCTTGATAAAAAAGAAACACCGCTTCCAATTAGCATCGTTCTTGGTGGCTTTAAAGATCGGATGTTCCTCACCGGGTTTACGTTTAAACAAATAGCGATGGGAACCAAAGGTAGTAAGATCGTACAGCTCTCCTAGCTCTGACATTCCTAGGTCTATCCCTTCCTGTTCGATGATCCTTTCAAGGGTGTACAAAACCCTCCAAATCATCGGCATGGCTTGAATATAAGAGATGCCGGTTAGGGAAAAGAAAGATTGAGTGAAGCCTGGAAAAGGATATGTATAGCCTATGGTGAACGGAGTGACGGGGAAAGCAACCCACTTGTCGGAGATATGATCACTCAGGGCATTGGGGTCAAAAGGCCTAAACTCGGTGTTCGCCGGGAAGCAGTGGCGGATCCTATCGATCTGAGCATCATTGAAACAGCAGCGTTCTTTAATGGAGTCTTCTATGATCCCCTGGCTTTTCGGAGGGCTGTTCTTCGGGTGATCCTTGGCCGGGGAATTTCGTAGCAACATCTTTGATGGAAAGAGATGAAAACAGAGCAAGAGAGGGAAGAAGATGAAGAGAGAGAGAGTACCTGATCGTCTTCGGAATGCAGTTATAAAGGGAGTCTCTCTGAAAATTTAAATGCATTTGATCCTATCTCTATCTCCTATTTATAATCATGATCGTGCAGGGTTGTCACCTCTGTGATGTCACGATTGCAACGGATAGTTCAACAATAACGGCTATATTTACGATAGTTAGTTGCGGATAAGATCAAGAAAACATAACTCGCTCATTTTACATATCACTCCTTATATTTTGGGGGCAATTATTAGGGGAGGATTTTCTAACAATTAGTGATCCTTATTCGTTATCCTAATTAATGATCTTTATTTCTGTGACAGATAGTGATCCTCAGAAGTGCTTCAGGATCAGGATCATGGATCACTTTAAGGATCCTCGTACTGACGATTGTTTATTTGTGTTTTGTATTACTTCGCAGGAGTAACAAGCTTGACTTGGTCTTGGCAACGGTACTAAGGAATATTCCACGGGCATTTCGCACACGATTGACCAAAAATGGACGTTGTGGAGAACGTGGGAGCTTGGCACAAAAGTCGGATAGTTAGTTATTGTAGTTAACTTCTATTTTATAAGGGGTAACGAGCTAGAATTAGAACACTTAGCCATTTTTCAGCTACACACTCTCATATACTCGCACACTTGAAGCTCTCGACGAACATTCATTAGTTTTCACTCACTTTTACACATTTCACGATAGTGATCCTTGTACCTAGCTCGTTACTATCCGAAGTTGTAAACATTTATTCATTTATTTGAGCTTGGTGATCGGTAGTTTCCATCACCCGGGGTTTTTTGTGCCGGAGATCAACTCTTGATCAAGGGCTTTTTCCCCGTATAAATCCTTGTGTCATTTGTGCAATTTACATCGAAGTGATCCTTGTTATTGTTCTACATTATTAGCATCATACCCCATAACAGAGAGTTTGGTTGCAATATCCTCAACAGATTTTTTGACCAAAACACCTAGGATCCTACGTATAATGGTAGACGTACCATACATCCGTTCCTAAGGTTTCTAACGTTTTCACGTTAGCTAAGGTTTTGACATTTTCATGTCACTAAGTTTGGATAGTCTCCAGTTAGGGCCACACTCCAGTTTACATACGATCCTTGGGCTTGTCCCCAGTTATCCTTGGGCTTGTCCCCAGTTATCCTTAGGCTTGTCCCCAGTTATCCTTGGGCTTGTCCCCAGTTGCTAACTCTTTTCTTATATTGGCTTAGTCCCAAGTTATGCTCTATTTCAGGTCCTTAAAGATAGGCAACTAGGGATCCTTTATCCTTACTTCTCTCTAAGGTTTATCTTATAGTTATCCTTATTATGGTTAGGATCCTAACTTGGATCCTCAGGTATGATCCTTAATTGTTTTTATCCTTTTCATTGTTTATTTGAATAACCCTTAGAATTTGACAACTAAACCTGTGATCCTTAAAATGTATGACTTTTTGGGATTCTTTAACTATGGGATATTTGGTCATGGATCATGTCCTAAATATTTTCAATCTGACTTATTCAAAATTGTTTATTCAATAAGTGTACATCAAAACAAAGGAGAATTAAAGGAAAAAAAGGGATAACAACACAAGATAAGCGACAAAAGGTTAAGATTTTATTTATTAACAAAAGACTAACCCTTAAAAGGTTGTCAAAATTACCTACCCCGAGCATCTACCAGCAAAACGTGGCCCGTCCGCTGGGGTAGGTAAAGGGTGTCCATGATAATAAGTTCAAAAGTAGTGCAGGAATATAAAGGCGGCAGGATCACAATGGCTTCATCCCCCAAACAGAGGATCCCTCCACCATTTGCAATCCTGCCTATTGTCCAAAGGATCATACATGATCCTTAATCCTAAAAACTATTGTTCAATACAAACCATCAAATTGTTCAAACAAAACAACCATCAAACTAAAAAAAATTAGGCTCCGGCTATGTCTAGAAGTTTCCATCATCGCCCAATCATGCAGCCTAAACCTTCGCTGCATTACCACCTCCAGCTCCACTTGTTTCACCACCTTCACCCTTGCCTCCAGCCTCGATCGTCAGGATCTCTTCAACCTCCTCAGCCTCTTCATCGTCCAGTTCAGCCAGCCTTGCCTTCCAGCCTTCAACATCCCAGGTGCTCTTGTCAAAAGCAGGATCCTGAGCTTCCAAGGCCATTTGCAGCTTGGTCTTATACATTGCTATGGCGGCAGAGATTTTGGCATCTTCGGTGATCTCATGCTTCTCATAGTCAACATTAACCAACACCTTGGCCGTCTCCTGTTTGGCATCCCGGACTTCCTTCTGAAGATCAGCAATTTTGAGGTCCTTTAGCAATGCAACCTGCTGGAGGTCGGCAATCTTCCTATCCTGATCCTCAACATGGCCAACATAATCCTCAATCTCAGAGAATTTCTCCAAAAGGGATAAAAGATAAGGTCAGGACTAAGTGATCCTCAAATCAGCAGGATATATCAGCAGGATATGTCAACAAGATATACGAGCAAAGACAGTGATCCTTACCTCATTGAAGTACTCGAGGAATTGGTGGCGGATCAGAGGCAGACCCTGCAGATCCTCAGCTTCAGAGGCCTTTCTCTTCTTGATTCGCTTTCCTTTGAGGGGTGCCTTGGGGACCGAAGCTGTCGGACTGGTAGGAGCTTTTCTTTTGGAGGATCTGACGGTGGTGAGATTAGTGACATTGAACTTTGAAGCAGACTTGGTGGATTTTCCAGCACCTACACAACCAAAACAAGATAAGTATCTTTACTCCACTTATATTTCACTATTTATTTAAATTTTTAAACAAAGATACTTACTTGACATCGTGACAGAGCCTGAGGATACCTCCTGAGAATCCTGGGTGGTTGTCTTGAAAGATCTTGTTTCAGGATCAAGTTTCTTGAAAGCGATGAGTCTCTCTTTAGCAGCAGGAGACAGTCTGAGATGTGAGACGGTGATAGCTGCATAACAAGAAAGCAAAAATATATAAGTGATCCTTACATCAAAGAAAGTTTCTGGTGATCCTTCTCAAGATCCTCCACCCTACCATGGGTAGCCCATTTCTTGGGTAGATCCTTTCCATCCTCAATAGAATCTCTCTTGACGAAAAAGAAACGCCGCTTCCAATTAGCATCGTTCTTGGTGGCTTTGAAGATCGGGTGTTCCTCACCAGGCTTACGTTTAAACAAATAACGATGAGAACCAAAGGTAGTAAGATCATACAGCTCTCCCAGCTCTGACATTCCTAGGTCTATCCCTTCCTGCTCGATGATCCTTTCAAGGGTATACAAAACCCTCCAAATCATCGGCATGGCTTGGATATAAGAGATGCTGGTTAGGGAAAAGAAAGATTGGGTGAAGGCTGGAAAAGGATATGTATAGCCTATGGTGAACGGAGTGACAGGGAAAGCAACCCACTTGTCGGAGATATGATCACTCAGGGCATTGGGATCAAAAGGTCTAAATCGGTGTTTGCCTGGAAGCAGTGGCGGATCCTATCAATCTGTGCATCATTGAAACAGCAGCGTTCTTTTATGGAATCTTCGATGATCCCCTGGCTTTTTGGTGGGCTATTTTTCGGGTGATCCTTAGCTGGGGAGTTCCGGAGCAACATCTTTGATGGAATGATTGAAAGAAACAGAAAACAGAGCAAAGAAGGAAGAAGATGAAGAGAGAATACCTGTTTATCTTCGGAATGCAGTTATAAAGGGAGTCTCTCTGAAATTTTAAATGCATTCGATCCTATCTCTATCTACTATTTATAATCATGATTGTGCAGGGTTGTCACTTCTGTGACATCATGGTTGCAGCGGATAGTTCAACAATAACGGCTATATTTACGATAGTTAGTTGCGGATAAGATCAGTAAAATATAATTCGCTTATTTAACATATCACTCCTTATATTTTGGGGGCAATTGTTAGGGGAGGATTTTCTAACAATTAGTGATCCTTACTTGTTATCCTAATTAATGATCCTTTCTTCTGTAACAGATAGTGATCCTCAGAAGAGCTTCAGGATCAGGATCATGGATCACCTTAAGGATCCTCATACTAACGATTGTTTGTTTGTATTTTGTATTACTTCACAGGAGTAACAAGCTTGACTTGGTCTTGGCAACATTACTATGGAATATTCCACGGGTATTTCGCACACGTTTGACTGGAAATGGACGTTGTGGAGAACGTGGGAGCTTGGCACAAAAGTCGGATAGTTTGTTATTGTAGCTAACTTCTATTTTTAAAAGGGGTGACGAGCTAGAATTAGAACACTTAGCCATTTTCAGCTACACACACTCTCAAACAATCGCACTCTTGAAGCTCTCGACGAACACTTATTAGTTTTCACTCACTTTTACACATTTCACGATAGTGATCCTTGTACCTAGCTCGTTACTATCCGAAGTTGTAAACATTTATTGATTTATTTGAGCTTGGTGATCGGTAGTTTCCATCACCCGGGGTTTTTTGTGCCGGAGATCAACTCTTGATCAAGGGCTTTTTCCCCGTATAAATCCTTGTGTCATTTGTGCAATTTACATTGAAGTGATCCTTGTCATTGTTCTACATTTCAAGCATCATACCCCGTAACTAAGAGTTTGGTTGCATTATCCTCGTTAGATTTTTTGACCAAAACAATACCTGCATCCTGCAAAGAGCCATTGTTGTTAGTAGCAAGAATGTTATTATTTGACACATTATCGGTCTGAGGATTTTGGCCATATCCTGAAGCATATCCTGAACTCCTCACAGTCGACATCCTGACCGAAGAGGGTATCTCAGGGGTATGATTCTGAGAATGGCTTGGGACGATATTCCCCCTATTATCCTCAGTGTAAACTGCGGAACTGATGTTCAAAGCCCTGGGCTGTATAGGAGTGACAGTTTCTTCAGCAGGTCTGCTCGAGCTAGCCTTTAAGAGTTGTATTTCTCTTAACAACATTTGGTTAGTCTCCTGTTGCTGCCTCATTTGTTCCTGCACACTTCCAAATAAAGTCAGAATTTCATCATTAGAGGCTAAAACGGGAGCAGATCCCTGGACACTCCGAGTAGGGATAACATCTTGAGATTGTGAAGAAAATGGCATCCTTGGAGGAGGTGGTGGAAGCACCAAACCGGTAGTAGCAGAGGTTGCAGCAGACATAGTAGAGGAGCTCATGTTTGATCTTGAGGCCATTGTAAACAATGTGGCAAAAATTTTTGAAAATAGAAAACCGATTAACGATTTCACAAAGATTTTTAGTAAAAGTAGCACCACTTGCCCCACGGTGGGCGCCAAATTGTTTTGGTCAAAAATTACCTAAGCAATTAAGTGATCAAATTAGTTAAGTGAGGTAGTGTGCTAAAATTTATATGTGAAAAATGTGTTAACCAAATTAGTTGTGAAAACAGTTTGAGGATACGGCTCAGGATATAGAGCTATATCTACAATCAAACAATGAGCGAAAATGTAAAGGTTGACACGTGATGTACGAGGAAAGCCCTTGATCAATCTAGATCGCCGGCATAAAACCTCGGGAGCTGACAATCGCAGCTGCCTTGTTCTTCTATTGCTTCAAATATCAGGATACAGTGCAGGATGTGGTGCGGATCGACTATGTGTTACAATGTAACTCGAATACAAGTGTTGTGTGTAGTGTTTGCGATGAGCTAGACAGAAAGTGTTTGAAAATGTGTAAGTTCAGTGCCTAAATCTGATCCGCCCCCATCTATTTATAGTAAAACAAATGTAACTAACTATCCTACATAACCGGGATCCAACGAATATTCCTTAGTTGAACGTTGGAGACCTGGTCTTTCGGGCTCAACGTCTCTCCTTTAACAAATACACCCGAGTCTTGAGGAGATGGAGTCCACTTGACCGTTGGCAAGTCCCAGTCTTTAACCTACACGTGATTAATTCGATATAGCTCAGGATATCACCCAGGATGTTAGCAATATCCCCGTCCAGTATCCTGATCATAGATAAACAATAAAAAGCAGGATATAGTTCAAGATATGTATGCTTAGAAAATGAGCCATAACACCCCAGTAACATAAGAACTGTCTATGCAGTTAAACATGAATCCAAACAATTTTCTAAGTGTTGGAAGATTTCGTGCACATGGGACATTTCTCCTAAAGCGATTATGGATGGCACAAAGAGTCAAATTTGAACCCAGTACACTAAGGCTGGGGACATTTTACAGGAGGGAGTTACAAGAAGGATTGAAGTTTGGTACTAGGGTTACACTATATTCCTGGTATGATCTTTCCTTTGTGAATCTTACACAACTTGTTTGAACTTTTGATACCATGTTTAAAGTTTAAATATCCTGATTGGGATATATATTTAGGATATATTCTCGGAATATGATTCGGGATATTTGATTGGAATATTTGGGAGATGATACTTAGATTGAAAATTAATACTCTGATCAAACAAGTGTTATCAAAACAGGTTTTGGAAAATAGACTATCTTTTATTCTTTAGAAATTTTTGTCTAAAATTGTTTGGATTTTGAGAAATTCTATTTGATAAAGGTCTTCATAAGATATCACTGAGTATATTGATCAGGATATTTTCAAAAGATAGTTGCACAAATTTTGCAAAGCTAAAATCTAAACTAAGAAATGCATGACAGAAATTAGAAGGCAACAACAAACAAGTCAAAAGGAGGATATATTATTAACATGTCAAAAGTTGTGCTTTTGGTTTCACCTCAAACCGAGGCCCATCCGCCAAAAGCACGATTAGTTTTTACCATACTTACATAACGGTTGAAGGTTTTATCTCAAAACGGGACCTGTCCACCTCCAACCGTTACGTCATTCAAAACAGGTTATACTAACCGATGACCAAGGGCTTCATCCTAAAACCTAGGACCCATCCACCCTTGGTTATCAAATTGTTTTAATGCAGGAAATATAAATTGTTCAAAGACAGGAAATGTAAATTGTTTAAACAAACCACAACCATTGAATTTAAAAAAGTGGGCTCCGGCCTTGGCACATATATCCATCATCGCCCACTTCGCTGCCTAAGGGGCAGCACCATCTTGACCAACAACCTCTTTCCCAGCATCTGCACCAGCATCACCCTCAGGATTCTTCTCAGCATCATCACCAGCATTGGCCACCTCCTCTGCCGCCTTAGAAGGCTCTTCACCAGAATGCTTTACGGGGTGTGCAACAGGATGGCCTCCAAGATCCTGTAGTTTCGCTTCCCAAGCCTTGACATTCCAGGAGGGGCATTCGAAGCCCAAGGCTTTGGCCTCATAAGCCACCCTTAACCTAGCTTGGAGAAGGAAAATAACAACGGATCCTTTGAGGTCGTCCTGATAGGAACTCATATCCTGTTGGTATTGAAGAAGGGCAGCATCAAGCTTGGCTTGAGCATCCTCATTGGCTTTGTGAAGGGCAGCTTGGTGCTCCTGGGTCATCGCCTTGAATTTATCTTCATAATGCTAGGACTTAGCGGCCGCAATCGCTCCTTGATCAGCTATACTGGCTTCAGCTTTTTCGAGTTTGATCTCCAGCATCTTATTAAGCCCGCAGGCCTCTTCATACAAGTGCATGAGATGTTCCAAGCCCTGCAGTTAAAGACACAGGTATCAATATAAAATGTGCAGGATAATGTTTAAGATGCATGTTTAGGATATCGGATAGGGATTTTCACCTGCTTAAGGAATGAAGTGGCTTCACTATATCCATGGTTCTCGAGAGAGAATGTCTCGGAGGCAGCTGGAGAATCCATTTCTTTTCTCTTCCGGGAGCTTGAGGCCCGGGTCCTGGATGCTGGAGGAGCTTTGGGAGCAGTAGTAGTCTTTGAACTGGTAGGCTTTGGTGTGGCAGACGACTTCGGCTTAAACTCTTGCTTAACAGGTACAAGGCTGGAGTAACTATCCAACTCGTCAAGTTGGAAGCCTTCGAGGTTGACAACTGGCACTGCACAAGGGAAGATATTTTTAAACTCATCATACCTCTGAAAGATAATCTGTTTAATGAATAAAGATAATTACTGAGAATATGCTTACCAGACATGTTGGAACTTGATCTTTGACTTTGACTTGTGAGTAGCAGGGTAAAGGACCTTTCGCTTTCCGGAAGCTTGTAGATTTCTTTTATCCTCCCTTCCGATTCGGCACTTGGGGGAGCTAATTCCTTGAAGTTTGCTGCAAAAAAGGAATAAACATATCAGGATATCAGTTCAAGATGTAGTCTCGGGATATGATTGGGGATATTCCTAAAACCCTAAATCCTACCAGAAGTCAACCATCTCTTAGGAAGGTCAAAACCCCTAACAATGGAATCCCTTTTTACATAGAAGAATTTTCTTGTCCATTTATCCTCGTTCTTGGTAGCCTTAAGAATGAGAGGATCTTTGGAGATAGAAAATAGAAGGAACCAGCTGGATCCATGAGATCTTAAGCGATAGGCCATCGGCAGATCTTCGATGCAAAGGTTGGGCACATGACGAGCCTTAATCCGCTCCAAGGTGACTAACACGCGCCAAACCATGGGCATGATTTGGGCGAAGCTAAGGCCTGTGAGCTCAAAGAAATGAGAGATAAAAGGGGAAAACGGATACTGCAGTGTAACGACTCTCATCAAAAGTCATAATTATTAAATTAATTTGACTAATAGGAAACCCTAATTGAGACACCCAAGTGATTTTACGCAAACCCTGAAATTTTCATAATTTTCAGAATCAGGATTAGGGCCCCTAAAACTCAGGGGGGGTAAACCCTAGTTGAGAATTATCTATATTTGCGTGGAGAAGAAGCTGAATTTTTAGAAAATGTCGACTCATCTGAGCTAGTCCCACACGTGGCAACAAAATAAGCAAGAAGTCTACCTTACGGACCGTAAGGTCATTAAGCTTACGGTCCGTAAGCTAGAGAAATTTGGTGTATAAATTCAGAACGTTGGCACTTGATTTCTGGACAGCAAACGTCGAAAGAATTCTCAATTCTACATCGAGTTTTCTTCTGTATACTCAAATTAAACACCCAGATCCCTAAATTGAAGCTGCAATCAGGGTATTAGCACAATCGCTGCTACGATTCATTGTCCGACGATCAATATATCCAATAAATGATTAAGTGCCGCCCACATTAGGGTTATACTTTATCGTTCGTCATTAATTTGACGGATTGTCGTTAATTCGATAGGTAAAGTATTATACTTTATCGTTCGTTGTTAATTCAACGGATCATCGTTAATTCGATGGGTAAAGTATTATACCTTGTCGTTCGTTGTTAATCCAACGGATCATCGTTAATTCGATGGACAAAGTATTGCATTTGTCATTCGTTGTGAAAATTTGATCTCGTGAGTTATCGTAAATGCTGGATTGATTACTAATTCCAAATTGTGTGCTTGTTATTGAAATTAGGATAAAAGGCTAATCAGTAGGCTAGGCTCTGCCCGTATAAATCTGCAATGTGAGTCATTCTCTCTTTTTATCAAATTGATTTACAAAACTTTTCTCACAGTTTGTGAGTTATTCTCTCTTTTTATCAAATTGCTTTATACAACTATTCTCACCGTTTGTGAGTTATTTTTATTAAATATTTTACAATACTCCAAATTATTTCAAGATTATAATTACAGGGACTAAGTCGTGGATATCTTGAATTACTGGTTAGTGGGGTATTGTGCACATTACTAATTTCTCCCATTTAGGTTCATTGACCTACTCGGGATAATCACTGTTGGGTTCATTGACCTACAGGGATAATCGTCACTATTTAGGTTCATTGATCTAAATAGTGGTATGACCATCGTCACCATTGTGACTTGTCACCATTGTGACAGAATGCCAGATAAAAATAAGATAGAAGCCATTGTAATCGCTCTTATGCTGTAATTGATAACTATGCATCATTATGCAAAATAGAATGATTCACTCAGTATTTCCCGCTGACAAAACCTTTTTCAAACATGTTTCAGGTGATCTGTTGTAATTCAGGATAAGTGCTGGGGAGCATTTCAAGCTTAAGATAGTGGCTCAATATAAAATAAAGAAATGATTTTGTAATATCACGCTTTTATAGTAAAAACCTACTATTGTAAATAATTGGGATTTTATCCCGAATTGTGAAATAAAATAATCGGGGAAAAATTTTAGCTTTAAGCGATCCTGTTTCCGCTGTAAAACTCAATTAAATAAATACCGCAGTATTTTCTGCTGCGGCTCCTGAAACGGGTCAAACCGGGTCGTGGGCCGTGACAGAAAAAGGTGGTATCAGAGCCACTGGGTTAAGCTGATTAAGTATTTAGAAATGCTCCATTTTTCCTAATTACAGCCACTGGGTTAAGCTAATTAAGTATTTAGAAATACTTAATTTTTTCCTGATTACTATTAGGTAATTATGTGTTTTATTAACTGGCTATTTGTTAATGTTAATATAGGCAGATTTTTATTTTGTTGCTCTATTATTGTTAATTGAAAAACATTATATATTTGATTAATATATGGAATTACCTAATATAGTATTACTATATTGTGGTAAAGAAATTATATTTTATGTTTGAAGTATACTCTTATTTAAAATTTTTGTTAATAATTTTAATAGTAGTAGTATTAAGATTATTTTTAAATACTATGGTTATTATCAAAGGCAGATATTGGATAACCTAGCCTTAGTTAGGCATGGACTGATCACCTATGCTTAAACAAGGCAGCACTAACCAATATTTACCATGATAATGATTAAATAATATATATAAATTAAGTCATCATACTTATTTAGTATATAAATTTTTATATGTTAATTACAGTAATAGTAAATATAAATCTTTAAATATTCTGATTTAAAGTTTACTATTTTTATTATCTACAGTCAAGAAAATTTATAAATAAATTACAAATAAAACCTAGTATGTTTTAATTTGTATTTGTTTTGGTAGTATAAAATACTATTTTTGTTCTATAAAATTTTATTATGACTTAGTAATTATGTGTATGTTGTTAAACAGTATGAGTGATCTGTCAGAAGCCCTTCAGAATTTAAATCTCTATCCAGTAAGAATAGAAGTTTCCAGAGATTTTAATAGATATATTCCAGACATAGAAGGACCTATAGAATTCAATGCTTTACCTTTCGAGAAATCTAAGCCTAAGAAAATGGAAATTGGGGAAAGTTCTAGGCAAATGGAGGAATTACCATCTCAAGAAGAACTAGATTTTATAATGGCAACCGATGATACTATTGAACCAATTAATGAAAATAATTTTATGAACTTAGAACCATCAATTCCAAATTCTTCGAATCACTGGAATATAGACGAATGGTTGGATAATGAAATACTGTTACAAAACCATCCTTATAGGCTTTTTCCTAAGTACAATCCAGAACCTTTATCAAATTTACCAATAAGTAACAAGAATAGGACTAAACTCCATCATTTTGACAACATGGATGCTGGGAATAGGATCCAAGAGACTTTGGGACAAATCTCCTGGAAATACGACGAGAAGAAACGCCGTTACTAGAACATCATCTGACAAAGGATAGGGGATTATGAAACGGTGGTTGTGTAAAAGTAATAGTAAAATCAGTATGTGTAAAATAAATAATAAAACGGGTGTATATAGAAACATGATATAAGGAAATATTAGAAAAGTTACAATTTTGTTTGTATATTCGTTTATGTGATTATGTGCAACTAAATTGTGACATTGAATTATTTCTTTTATACTAATTATGTATCTATAAAATAGATATCAGATGGAAAACGCTAATAATGAACCAGTTAATGAGGGTAATCAATCTGAGCAACAATCGGGGAACCAATATGTGACTAGGCAAGATATAGAAAATATCATTGCTCAAGAGATAGCCAACACTATTCCAGGAATAGTTGCTCAAGGGATAGCCAATGCTATACCAGCAATCATTGCTGCTGTTAAAAATCCAATTGAACCTCAACAAATTGTTCCTAGTAAACGTATTTCTGAAGATAATTTCAGTAATAGCGTAAATGGAGGCGGTAATCATGTTAATCATGATAATGAACCACGGCAAGCTCCGCTCCCTAAGAAAAGGAAAGTTGCAACGCCTGGTTGCACTTATAAGGAATTTCTTGCTTGTAAACCCACTGAGTTTGCAGGCAATGAAGGAGCGACTGCAGCACTGCGTTGGTTAGAGAAAACCGAGGCAGTAATTGCCATCAGTAAATGTGCTCAGGATGATCAGGTTATGTACGCTTCAAACCTTTTCAAAGAAGTAGCGCTAGAGTGGTGGAATACAATGTTGCAAGCAAAAGGAAGAAGGATGGCGTATGCTATGAACTGGGAAGAATTTAAGAGTCTTGTAGAAAGAAAATTCTGTCCTGAATATGAAAAAGATCAAATGGCAAATAAGTTTCTAACCCATAGGATGGTAGATGTAGATTGTCGAGGGTATACTACGACATTCTTCGAATATGCTAGAGTAGTACCAACCCTGGCTTCGCCAGAGCCGGTACTTATTTCTCGTTATATTTGGGGATTGATTTCCGAGATCCGTAATATTGTCAAAGCTGCGAAACCTCGCACGATTGATGATGCAGTAGAATTAGCCAATACTATGACTGACGAGCTAGTACGGACAAGAGAAGAAAATAGAAGGAAGGAAGTAGCCCAAAAGATTACCCAAGAGTTCAGTTCGGGTAACCATAACCATTTCAAGAAAGGAGGGAATGGGCAATCTTCTACTAGTCCATTTTGCAATTTTTGCAAAAGGAAGCATTTTGGAAGATGCAAAGGATATTGCAATTTTTGCAAGATTCCAGGGCATCAAGAAGAAGATTGTAGGAGGAAGAAATTTTCAGTTTGCTACAACTGTAGGGAAACTGGACATCTTAGGCCAGATTGTCCAAAACTAAATAAACTATTTGACAATCAAGCCAAACCGTCAGAAGGAGCAAAAAGGAATGCAAGAGCCTTTCAGCTAACTACTCAAGAAGCCGAGATGATTCCAGATGTGATAGCCGGTATGTTCTTAGCTTACAACGTTTACATAAAAGTATTATTTGACTCTGGTGCAAACCAAAGTTTTATAAATACTTTACTCTGCCAAACTCTTAACTTACCGTTAACTAGCATTAGATAAATTTCTATATATTAGAAACGGCAGATGGGAATTCAGTTAAAGTAGATAAGGTTATGCAGAACCTAGAATAATTTATAAGTTTTCTGCAACCCTATTATCTATGAAATTAGTTGAATTCAATGTTGTGATCATTATCTGTGATCAGAAATTCTTAGAAATTCAATCAACCATCGGAGAAGTAATTATGATTACAGGAGATAAACCATATAAACCTATGAAGTTCATATCAGTAATGGAAAATTTCTAATTATGAACGAAAGCAAAGGAATAGTATATATGATTTTAGTAATCATTAAAACTAAAAATACAGAATTTAAGGAATTTCTGTGAATTTAGAATAACCAGATGTATTTCCAGAAGATTTACCTGGATTACATGAAGATAGAACTTAAAATTCATCTAATTCCAGGAATTTTACCGATAAGCCAAGGAACCTTATCAGTTAGCACAATATTGGTTATTAAGAAAAAGAAAAGCTTTACGCCAAATTTTCGAAGAATGAATTTTGGCTGTTAGAAGTACAATTTTAGGTCATATGATGAACCATGAAGGTATTCACTTAGATCTTACTAAGATAGCAGTGATTACCAAATGAAAGATTCTGTAAACCACAATGGGAATTAGAAATTTTGTAGGTTTAGTATTATAGACATTAAGGAATTGAAGATTTTTGGAGTATAAGGTAATGCTTCAAAGCTATGATTTGAATATATGTTAATACAACGCAAAAAGGTAATTGCGTATGCCTCAAGGCAATTGGAAAAGTATGAAGAAAATTTTATCACGTATAATTTAGAAATTTAAAGCCATAATTTTTGCTTTAAGATTTGAAGATATTATCTGTATGGAAGTAAGGATACTATCTATACAGATTATAAGAAGTTAGGATATATATATTTGGGCAAAAAGAATTTGAGGCAAAGGAGATGGATGAAAATCCTAAATAACTACAACTGTGATATTTAGTATCACGAAGGAAAAGCTGAAAACGGCAAGAGATAGTCATAAGAATTATACAGATAATAGATAAAAGCCGTTGAAGTTCGAGTTAGAGACAAAATACTATTAAAATTATCTCCTTGGAAAGGAGTTGTTAGATTCGGTAAGAAAGGAAAGCTAAAACCAAAGTATGTAGGATCATTTCCAGTAATTCAACATATTGGATTAGTTGTTTATAGTTTACAACTACCAGGAAGGTTAGTTGAAATACCTGATATATTTTATATATCCAATCTCAAGAAATGTCTATCAGACGAATCTTTGGTAATACCTTTCCAAGATATAAAGATAAACAAATAATGTTAAATTCAAAGACAGGATCCTAATATACTTAGGAACTGGAATCCAAAAGGAAGAGAAAGTATTCTCAATTATTCCAGTAAATCTCGAGGACGAGATTTTTATTAAGTTGGGGAGAATGTAACGACTCTCATCAAAAGTCATAATTATTAAATTAATTTGACTAATAGGAAACCCTAATTGAGACACCCAAGTGATTTTACGCAAACCCTGAAATTTTCATAATTTTCAGAATCAGGATTAGGGCCCCTAAAACTCAGGGGGGGTAAACCCTAGTTGAGAATTATCTATATTTGCGTGGAGAAGAAGCTGAATTTTTAGAAAATGTCGACTCATCTGAGCTAGTCCCACACGTGGCAACAAAATAAGCAAGAAGTCTACCTTACGGACCGTAAGGTCATTAAGCTTACGGTCCGTAAGCTAGAGAAATTTGGTGTATAAATTCAGAACGTTGGCACTTGATTTCTGGACAGCAAACGTCGAAAGAATTCTCAATTCTACATCGAGTTTTCTTCTGTATACTCAAATTAAACACCCAGATCCCTAAATTGAAGCTGCAATCAGGGTATTAGCACAATCGCTGCTACGATTCATTGTCCGACGATCAATATATCCAATAAATGATTAAGTGCCGCCCACATTAGGGTTATACTTTATCGTTCGTCATTAATTTGACGGATTGTCGTTAATTCGATAGGTAAAGTATTATACTTTATCGTTCGTTGTTAATTCAACGGATCATCGTTAATTCGATGGGTAAAGTATTATACCTTGTCGTTCGTTGTTAATCCAACGGATCATCGTTAATTCGATGGACAAAGTATTGCATTTGTCATTCGTTGTGAAAATTTGATCTCGTGAGTTATCGTAAATGCTGGATTGATTACTAATTCCAAATTGTGTGCTTGTTATTGAAATTAGGATAAAAGGCTAATCAGTAGGCTAGGCTCTGCCCGTATAAATCTGCAATGTGAGTCATTCTCTCTTTTTATCAAATTGATTTACAAAACTTTTCTCACAGTTTGTGAGTCATTCTTCTTTTCTCACAGTTTGTGAGTTATTCTCTCTTTTTATCAAATTGCTTTATACAACTATTCTCATCGTTTGTGAGTTATTTTTATTAAATATTTTACAATACTCCAAATTATTTCAAGATTATAATTACAGGGACTAAGTCGTGGATATCTTGAATTACTGGTTAGTGGGGTATTGTGCACATTACTAATTTCTCCCATTTAGGTTCATTGACCTACTCGGGATAATCACTGTTGGGTTCATTGACCTACAGGGATAATCGTCACTATTTAGGTTCATTGATCTAAATAGTGGTATGACCATCGTCACCATTGTGACTTGTCACCATTGTGACAGAATGCCAGATAAAAATAAGATAGAAGCCATTGTAATCGCTCTTATGCTGTAATTGATAACTATGCATCATTATGCAAAATAGAATGATTCACTCAGTATTTCCCGCTGACAAAACCTTTTTCAAACATGTTTCAGGTGATCTGTTGTAATTCAGGATAAGTGCTGGGGAGCATTTCAAGCTTAAGATAGTGGCTCAATATAAAATAAAGAAATGATTTTGTAATATCACGCTTTTATAGTAAAAACCTACTATTGTAAATTATTGGGATTTTATCCCGAATTGTGAAATAAAATAATTGGGGAAAAATTTTAGCTTTAAGCGATCCTGTTTCCGCTGTAAAACTCAATTAAATAAATACCGCAGTATTTTCTGCTGCGGCTCCTGAAACGGGTCAAACCGGGTCGTGGGCCGTGACATGCAGCCCTATGGAGAAAGGATAAGCGAAGAAGCATACCCACTCGTCAGAACAAAAATCCGATTGGACCTCTCGGTCGAAGGGACGGAAAATTGTACCGGCGAGAAAGGCACCGGAAGCTCGTAAAGCCGCGATATCGGCATTATCGAAAGAACATACCTCTTTTGAAGGTTCCTTAAGCAGGTTTTGTCTGTGAAAAGGGGGAATGGAGTCTGCCATTTGGGATCTAGTGCGGGTAGCCATGGAGGATCACAACCGGAGAGTAGCGGATTTAAACAGGGAAAATAGGGAAAAGAGAGAGAAAAAGTACCTGAAATTCGCTTGAAGATAGAGATGATCATAATGCAAAGTATTTTGGCTAATTATAGGCTAAAGGATAGGGGTAAAGAGTAAATAATGCCTTGGAAGTTGCACGTTGTCATTTCAAAAGTCTCGTAGTATTGATTGCCTCGATCCAGGTGAAAAAGTTTAAAATATATTTGTTTGAATTCAGAATTCCAACATGTATATTTTGGGGACAATTGTTATGGGTCATTTTCTGAGCATATATATCCTGACTAATATTCTGCTTTTGATTGTTTACTTGTGATCAGGATACCGGATCAGGATATTGGTAACATCCTGGTGCGATATCCTGGTATTAACTAAATTAACCACGTGCAGGTTAGAAGTTGTGGGTCACTAACGGTCAAGAAGACTTCTTCCCCCCAAGACTCGGGCAAATCAGTTGGAATAGAGACGCTGATTCCGAAAGACCAGGACTGTAACGTTTACTTGGGAATATTCGGGGCATCTCGGATTAATAGGAAAGTTAGTTGTTTTCGTTTAGCTATAAATAGTATGATCGGATCAAGTTAAGGCACTCACTTTCATTCGCACACTTTACTCTCTAGTTACTAGCAATCACTACACACCAACACTTGTACTCAAATTACATTGTAACACCTAGACGATCCGCATCATATCCTGCACTGTATCCTGATATTTGAAGCAATAGAAGAACAAGGCAGCTGCGATTGTCAGTTCCTGAGGTTTTGTGCCGGCGATCAAGATTGATCAAGGGCTTTCCTCGTATATCCAGTGTCGCCTTTTACCTTTTTTGCTCATTGTTTGATCATAGATACAGCTCTATATCTTGAGCCGCATCCTGAAAACTGTACAAACAACTTAATCAGCATATTTTCAACACATATTTCTAGCACACTACCTCACTTAACTAATTTGATCACTTAATTGCCTCGGTAATTTTTGACCAAAACAGGTAGTAACAAACTTTCTATCAATATAGCGAGATTTGCAGTCGAGAACGCCGAATATCTTGTTATGACAAACTCGAAGAAGACGAAGCAAGGTGCCTCAGAGACTCGTTGTCAACCCCACATTCAGTCTCAACATGGGGGCCAAGTGATAAGGCAGGCGTGGAGAAACAATCTGTCCTACAAAGATTCAGTGATGATGTGATTAGGAGGAAGTGGCAAAAAAGGGCAACGCGGTGACCAGGGGAGGGTCCTGAATATTTCAAGCAACATTTTCGCGTTTAGGGATCTTATCTGGAAGGCGGTGGTGGGAAGAGTGGTAAGCTTGGATGTTATGGTGTCTCTTAGAAGGCTCCTGGCTAATTCAGGGATTGTTTTTTCTTCTATTCACTATATCAGAGGTTTGTCGGTCCTTTTGAACTTCGAAGATAACCTGGCTGCCGGTGATTAAGCGTGCAAACATGACTTGTGGAAGGAATGGTTCGGTTAGTTGGACGTTTGGCAGGGCCAGTCTCTGCCTTATGACAGGATTGCATGGCTTAAAGTGTTTAGAGTCCCGACTAACCTTGCCATGGAGGAAGTGTTCAGGCAAATCGGTCAAGAATTTGGAAAGGTTGTTCATCTTTCAAGGCTTGGCCCGGAGGATGAAGATTTGTCAGTAAACAGTATTAGGGTGCTGGTTGGGGATGGGAAGTGCATTTCCGATGAATTGAACTTGGTTTGGCAAGATAAGTGTTTCAATGTTTGGATTCATGAGGACACGGACGGTTGGATTCCCGATTGCATCAGGGTGGAGGAAGAGGATGACTGTTTGGCGGGAGTTTCGTCATTGGAGGATGATTCTTCGGATTCTGAGTCGTAAATCGAAAAGTTTCCAAGGGATAATCAAGGGTCGCTCAGCCCTTTGCAAGCTCCCATGCAGAAGGATAATGAAGACGGCGAGGATAATTCCAAGGAGATATGTAATCGGTTACTTGGGGATATTGTAACATCCCAAAATGTGAAATTGAATGCAGTTTAACACAAAAGTTTTTACAAGAAAGTTATAACACATATAATCCTTATATATCTGTACGTGTGTGTTCATGTTAATAGTAAGAATTTGTGTAGGATTAACTAATAATAGAGAGATAAATAAAAATTACTATCTTGGCTAATATATGCAAGTAAGGTTTAAATAAAAAAAAAAGAAAGAAACTAGCCGAAAATAATAAAGGATTGAATCCTTAGGGGGCAAACATGATAAAAATGCAAGTTGAATGGTTAAATGGAATTAAAACACAAACAAACACACTGGTAGGTGTGTGTGTCGCGTGGATCAGGAAGGAGAAAAGGGGGAAAACCCCTAATCATCCTAAATTCAGCAAATTAAAGCCCTAGATGTGATCTTGAGTTCATGCATGTCTTGATTTTGGATCATCTATGCATTCTTGAACACAAGGCAAGTAGAATTTTGGTGTTTGATGACTTTGAATGTGATGGGTGTTCATAAATCCATAAACTTTTGTGAAATTAGTATGAATAAGGATTAGAAAACACCAATAGAACATGATTGATGCTTGAATTTGACTAAATTGATAGTGAATATGAAAACCCACTTGAAAGTGTGATGATGAGAAGAATTATGTAGAAGTTCTATCTTAATTAGTTTAATGATTAAGTATGATAGTGTTCATGACAAGGGATTGTTAGTTAGAAGCAATTTAAAATGAAAGTTACATAGAAGATTTATGAAATTTGGTGTTCATGATGGTGTTGATAGGTAAGGGTTATGTTATGTTCATGATGCTTGTACATTATGCTTAATTAGTTGTACGCATGCCAAGTGTTTGTTAAAATTCTTGAATGAAGTGAAACTCATGTTAGACAACACCACCACGTTAGAATTTAGAAATTCTGGATGATAATGCTTTTAAACCAAGAAAACAAATGTAATTATGACATGAGGTTTAAAGTAAGTTGATTTTGGGAATTGTAGGAATAAAAGAAGAAGGTTCAAATCATTCCGGATCGCAAGCAAATAGCGACAAAGGTAAGTTTTCATGCTTACGAATTTAGTAGCATGTAATGTGTATGATATTTAATTTTCTAGTTTCATATTTCGTTCATATCATGAATCTCATGTAAAGATTGTATTAAGGTTATGGGTCGAATGAGTAGAATTGGATAATGTTGAGTTCGGAATGCTACATTTAATGTAAGTAATAAGTGAAGTAAAGAGATGTTGTATGTAGTAAGAGATTCCGACTCACTTCTTAGTATGTCTAATGAATTTTGACATTTATGAATAGGGGGAGATCATGTAAGGTTATGTACTGAATGAGGATACTAAGATAAGTATTGATTCTAGTGAGACGAAAGTAGTCATCTAAGGCGAAGGTAATTTGGTGAAATTACACGGGTCGAATAAATGCGCATAGGTATTGTAACGATAATGGACTTTGTAAAGATTAAGGATCCAAGGTAAGGGTTTTTAGTTAATTATGTAGGAAAATGATTTACGGTTAATTAGAAACAAGTTTCAAGTGTTTCGGATGTGAATTGGGCAAGATAAGATAGTTTTAGTAATTAATATGAAAGCTGTGCTGGGCACTACCGTAGCTTACGGTAGCCACCGTAAGCTACGGTAGGTGCTGAAGACTATCTTCCACCGTAAAGCAGTAGTAAGCCACCGTAATGAATTTGTGGGCACCGTAGCTTACGGTGGAGTTGTTGCGCCCCGCGAAGAAGTAAGCCAAGGCTTACGTGGCATGTGAGGGACCGTGCTGCTAGAATTTTGTTGGATTTTTTTGATGTTCTGAACATGGGACTTGTCTAAATGGTTTTCCAAGGTCTCATAACTTGTGTTAAGGTTAGTTTCGAATATAAGTGATGATAAGGGTCGTCGGTTAGTGAAAGAATGGATTTGCTTTCGTGTTAGTGTAGGAAATTCTATAAGTAAATATGTTTAGGAATCTAGTAGGCACGTAGGTCGATTTGTATATCGCCTATATTATGTAAAGTTGTGAGTATATCTTTTCGGCACAGGCGTACGTGTATGAAGTGGTAAGCATGAGCTCGTGTAAATATTCATGAATGATTGTTTGAGCGTAGGTAGGGACGTAGGCATGTATGAAGGTATGTTGTATATAGGTGTATATGATATTAGGTACGTAAGTGTGAATGTATGTGTGTATGGATGTACGATGCTAGAGATGTATGTATGGACGTTATCAAGGCGTCTGAGTATTACGATTACTAATGATGTGCTTTGAGTTCGGAATGTAATGCAGGTATGAGATTGTCGGGTTCATGAAGAATTGGAACCGGATTTGGATTAAGAGTATTTAAGAAAACGCTTGGATAATTCTACGTTTACTTCATGGAATGCTTTATGAATTTCTATTATGTAGTTTAATGTTATGTGGTGTGTTAATGACTAATGGTTAAGTTGTACATGGTGTCCACAGGTATCGCCCGGGTTTCCCCTACCACCAACGTTGATAAGCGGACGCGGATCGAGTCACGAGAGCTAGGGTTATACGGAAGAACAGTCACATTGTTTGAAATTCGTATCGCATTAATGTATTGATCTAGTAGAAATATTGTAAACTCCTTTATTAAGACATTTAACATTATGTAATTTAGCTCACACGTAAGTAATGTCATTAATAAAGGAAGAAATTTTAAGGCTCTAATTTCCGCTGCGTCATTTTTAAGATATTACGTGCTAGGGTGTTACAAGTTGGTATTAGAGCCCTGGTTTGAGGGAAATCAAGTATGAGGAGGTAAATACTTGAACTCAAACCTGTGTGCTCTTGTGACAAGGAACCCGTACAATCCGAGACTTGATCAAGATCTAAGGATAGAAGCAAAGGTAAGTATGCACTTAAGTATGTATTTGATGAAAACTAACAGTATGTTATGTGTAAGGTAAGCGTAATTGCTTGGTGAGGATGATCCGTGAATGCGGTCTAGGACTGGCACCAAGGCATGTAATAAGACAAATTGACCCCAGGTACGTAAAAATTTAACATGTGGGTGCATGTAACGGTAAAATCTATGAGGTGAAGGAAAATTTTAAATGAAATATAATAATAGAATAGTAATGAAGTTTTGAAAATGTTACACGTGCCGGAACCTAATTCTTCAGGCATAAGGTAACGATTACACGAAGACACGAAACTAGTATGTGGATTGTGTACCTGGCCAGTACACAAGAAACATATGACGTTCGTGAGACCGTGATAATTGTTACAGGTATGTCAGTTAGAATTAGGTATTAGGTGGACGTGAGGGTGAAGGGAAATGTAATACTTTCAGGGATTTGAAGGTACCAAATACACATGAGAAGTATGAACGATATGTTAGAATCCGCGAGACGGATTCGAAACATGAAAGGAATGAAAGATATGAATGATATGTTTGAACCCGCGAGACGGATTCAAAACATAGAAGTAAAGCAAAGTATGAATGATATGTTTGAACCCACGAGATGGATTCAAAACATAGAAGTAATGGAAAGTGTGAATGATATGTTCGAATCCGCGAGACGGATTCGAAACATCGAAGAAATGAAGGATACGAATGATATGTTAGAATCCGTGAGACAGATTTAAGACATAGATGAGAATGAAAAGTAGAATGAAAAAGTTTTAAATCTGTAAGTAAGTACGGACCAAACAAGTAAATATTTATTATAGCAAATAATATGCGAGATGTGTCTTTAATTTATCTCTCTATATATATATATATATATATATATATATATATATATGTTTGTATGCAAGAATGGTTAAAGGGACGAATGAGTCATGCAGGTTAAATGGTAATCGCCATGTGAACCATGTATTTAATGTTTTGTTTTGACAAGTTTATGCTTATAGGTAAGCGTTATGAATAGGCATGCATTGCCAGAAATTGGAGAGGAAATAACCAACACAAGGTATGGATAATGAGTCATGGTTTTGACTTTCGCCAGGTAAGTATGAAAGGTTATGCTTTCGGTAAGAGCTTAGGGCTCGACTAGAGAGGGATTCAAACACGAAAGAATGGAAGGTTTGAATCCATTGATGGATTCAAACATAAAAGAATACAAAGAATGAAAGAAAGGTAATTTTGTAGGAAAATATAGACCTAATACATGAGAGTAATATGTATGAATGAAAAGACTGAAATCCTTAAGTAAGTATAACATAGCGGGTAGGCGATAAAAATAACAATGTCGGGATAACCATATAACTTGAATAACGAAATGCATATGTATGTGTAAGTGCATGAATGAATACGTAAAGGGTAAGTCATAGTTGATTAATAAAACGTAAATAAGAGTGCATTAATAGTTTCGCTTTCTATAAGTCCAAACGGAGTTGAGATTATTAACTAGAAAGCTAGTGATAGTAAAATAATATGAAATGTTTGGTTATTAAACAAGCAAAAACCGTCGAAAGTTGCAGTAGCAAGAAAAACATTAATTGAGAAGAATATTGAATAAGTTACGTAATAGACATATTGGAAATTAACTCATGAGAGAGTACTACGTAAGTAATGAAATGTATAATGTAGTATGCCTAGTAAGTTAAGGATATATGGAAGAATATAGGTGAATTAACACCGAATAAATTGAATTAATAAATGAAAATGATATGTTACGGAATGGTCATGTATTGACCCATTATGAATGGGTCGAACAAACTAATGTTTTAAAAGAAATCTAGAAGGGCTAGTAGGTAAATAAGATAATATGATAAACGCCATACTCAAAGAAATTTGAATGATATGTGCTAATCTTTAATGTTACAGATGAGAATGGTGAAATTCTTGGCGTGATAAAAGTAGTAGAGTTGATGAAAGGATGCACAAGAGCGGGAACTTAGTACACGAATGAATGAAATCAATCCTAGTACGGAAGGTACTATGAAGAAGCGGATTGACCCGGCTTACGGATCGTTGATTTACGCAATGAAGACGAGGTCAGTAAAATGTTTAGCTCATGATTGATAAGTAAGAATTGGTAGATAGAATGCTACCCACTAATAAACAAACGGCAAAATAAGTATGGTATAGTATGTAATGTATGACCTTTAAAGGTAAATTTAGGAGGAAAATTTCAACCCACAATTGGGGTCGTTAAGAGGAAATATTAAATTTTTTAGTAAGAATTTGGGGGTATAAAAGAAACCAAGAACAACATTATTAATGGAATATAGAGGTTGCCCTAGATAAGCGGGAATGGAGTGATAATAAATATCCAGCGGTAGCGTTAAACTCAAATGATGTCAATAAAATTGAGTCACTAGATGATCCAAGGTATTACGTGTTAGAGAAAGTGCCTAGAAAGGTTGCTAATGTAGAATGCCAAGTTAAAACCACAATAACTATTCGAGGGGCTAATCCCAGAATGTAATATTTTCTTTGTTATATGAGTGAGGCAGGGATAGTATGACCCGCTATGAATGGGAAATTCCTGAAAGTTTAACGCCTAATTTCTAGGGTGAGGACAAGATATACTCTTATGGTTGAAAGTGAATCCTACCACTATATATAAGTCGCAAGTAATGAGCACTATGAATAAAAAGATGAATGGATTGGGAGTAGAATTGGCCAAGTAAGGATAAGGAATGTTTCGGGGACGAACCCTCCTTTAAGGGGGGTGGATTTGTAACATCCCAAAATGCGAAATCGAATGTAGTTTAACATAAAATTTATTACAAGAAAGTTATAACACATATAATCCTTATATGTGTGTGTGTGTGTGTGTGTGTTCATGTTAATAGTAAGAATTTGTGTAGGATTAACTAATAATAGAAAGATAAATAAAAATTACTATTTTGGCTAATATATATAAGTAAGGTTTAAATAAAAAAAAAGAAACTAGCCAAAAATAATAAAGGATTGAATCCTTAGGGGGCAAACATGATAAAAATGCAACTTGAAGGGTTAAATGGAATTAAAACACAAACACACACACTGGTAGGTGTGTGTGTCGCGTGGATCAGGAAGGAGAAAAGGGGGAAAACCCCTAATCATCCTAAATTCAGCAAATTAAAGCCCTAGATGTGATCTTGAGTTCATGCATGTCTTGATTTAGGATCATCTATGCATTCTTGAGCACAAGGCAAGTAGAATTTTGGTGTTTGATGACTTTGAATGTGATGGGTGTTCATAAATCCATAAACTTTTGTGAAATTAGAATGAATAAGGATTAGAAAACACCAATTGAACATGATTGATGCTTGAATTTGACTAAATTGATAGTGAATATGAAAACCCACTTGAAAGTGTGATGATGAGAAGAATTATGTAGAAGTTCTATCTTAATTAGTTTAATGATTAAGTATGATAGTGTTCATGACAAGGGATTGTTAGTTAGAAACAATTTAAAATGAAAGTTACATAGAAAATTTATGAAATTTGGTGTTCATGATGGTGTTGATATGTAATGGTTATGTTATGTTCATGATGCTTGTACATTATGCTTAATTAGTTGTACGCATGCCAAGTGTTTGTTAAAATGCTTGAATGAAGTGAAACTCATGTTAGACAACACCACCATGTTAGAATTTAGAAACTTTGGATGATAATGCTTTTAAACCAAGAAAACGAATGTAATTATGACATGAGGTTTAAAGTAAGTTGATTTTGGGAATTGTAGGAATAAAAGAAGAAGGTTCAAATCATTCCGGATCGCAAGAAAATAGCGTCAAAGGTAAGTTTTCACGCTTACAAATTTAGTAGCATGTAATGTGTATGATATATAATTTTCTAGTTTCATATTTCGATCATATCATGAATCTCATGTAAAGATTGTATTAAGGTTATGGGTCGAATGAGTAGAATTGTATAATGTTGAGTTCGGAATGCTACATTTAATGTAAGTAATAATTGAAGTAAAGAGATGGTGTCAAAATTATGTAGTAAGAGATTCCGACTCACTTCTTAGTATGTGTAATGAATTTTTTACATTTATGAATAGGGGGAGATCATGTAAGGTTATGTACTGAATGAGGATACTAAGATAAGTATTGATTCTAGTGAGACGAAAGTAGTCATCTAAGGCGAAGGTAATTTGGTGAAATTACACGGGTCGAATAAATGCGCATAGGTATTGTAACGATAATGGACTTTGTAAACATTAAGGATCCGAGGTAAGGGTTTTTAGTTAATTATGTAGGAAAATGTTTTACGGTTAATTAGAAACAAGTTTCAAGTGTTTCGGATGTGAATTGGGCAAGATAAGATAGTTTTAGTAATTAATATGAAAGCTGTGCTGGGCACTACCGTAGCTTACGGTAGCCACCGTAAGCTACGGTAGGTGCTGAAGACTATCTTCCACCGTAAGGCAGTAGTAAGCCACTGTAATGATTTTGTGGCTACCCTAAGCTACGGTAGCCACCGTAGCTTACGGTGGAGTTGTCGCGCCCCGCGAAGAAGTAAGCCAAGGCTTACGCGGCCCGCGAGGGACCATGCTGCTAGCATTTTGTTGGATTTTTTTTGATGTTCTGAACATGGGACTTGTCTAAATGGTTTTCCAAGGTCTCATAACATGGGTTAAGGTTGGCTTCGAATATAAGTGATGATAAGGGTCGTCGGTTAGTGAAAGAATGGATTTGCTTTCGTGTTAGTGTAGGAAATTCTATAAGTAAATATGTTTAGGAATCTAGTGTACACGTAGGCCGATTTGTATATCGCCTATATTATGTAAAGTTGTGAATATGTCTTTTCGGCATAGGCGTACGTGTATGAAGTGGTAAGCATGAGGTCGTGTAAATATTCATGAATGATTGTTTGAGCGTAGGTAGGGACGTTGGCATGTATGAAGGTACGTTGTATATAGGTGTATATGATATTAGGTGCGTAAGTGTGAATGTATGTGTGTATGAATATAAGATGCTAGAGATGTACGTATGAACGTTATCAGGGCGTCTTTGTATTACGATTACTAATGATATGATTTGAGTTTGGAATGTAATGCAGGTATGAGAATGTCGGGTTCATGAAGAATTGGAACCATATTTGGATTAAGAGTATTTAAGAAAACGCTTGGACAATTCTACGTTTACTTCATGGAATGCTTTACGAATTTCTATTATGTAGTTTAATGTTAGGTGGTGTGTTAATGACTAATGGTTAAGTTGTACATGGTGTCCACAGGTATCGCCCGGGTTTCCCCTACCACCAACGTTGATAAGTGGACGCGGATCGAGTCACGACAGCTAGGGTTGTATGGAAGAACAGTCACATTGTTCGAACTTCGTATCGCATTAATGTATTGATCTAGTAGAAATATTGTAAACTCCTTTATTAAGACATTTAACATTATGTAATTTAGCTCACACGTAAGTAATGTCATTAATAAAGTAAGAAATTTTAAGGCTCAAATTTCTGCTGCGTCATTTTTAAGATATTACGTGCTAGGGTGTTACAAATATGGAAAAGAATTCAATGGTTAATTCTCATGTAGGCCCCAATTATGTCTCGAATGGGGAAGTGGACCATAATGTAGTTTTTAGGTTTAATATTGGGAGATCTAACGGTCAAGGGCCTAGTAAAGTAAAAATGGCTTCTTCCCATGGTAATATTAAAGCCTAAATTGGGACTAACATTTCTAGTGATGGATTGAGGCCCAAGAAGAGGTTTAGGACCCATTTGGAAGGCCAGACTAATTCTGGAGGGCAGGTGGACCATTCTTTCGTGAACTCAGAAGACAGAAGGGGTAATCGAATAGAAGGGGGTTTCGAGAACTTCTTTTTTGATCTTCTCCAGAGAATTCAGAGGCAAGCAGGAATGTGGAAACTCCTAATGGAGAGGTTTCGGTAGAAGGGAGGGAGGAGGATAGCGGTGGTGGCGGCGGTTGTGTGGACATAGAGAAGGAAGTCGCCAAAACTGTTGACATTGGTTCTAAAATTGGTGTAGATCTTACCGGTCATTCGGATCTCATCAGGAAGTCTATCTTGTCTTCAGGTAACAATGGGGTTAAATCATGAATCTGATGTCTCTAAACATTAGGGGAGTTGGGGGTTTTAATAAGTCTAGTTGGGTGAAAGGTCTGATTTTCGAACACGGTATAAGTTTCTTAGCTATTCTGGAATCTGAAATTAGTTCGGTGTCTTATTCTGAGGTCGCGAGGTTCTGGGGAACCAATAATTTCGGCATGGATAGTGTTGATTCGGTAGGTCAGTCTGGGGGGTTGATTAGCATTTGGGACGATAAGATTTTCCGGCAAATGGGCGGGTCAAAAACTAATATTTTTTACACATTAGGGGGTCTTTGGTTGGTTGTGATTCGGCTGCGAATGTCCTTAACATGTATGCTCCTCAAGGGGTGTCGGGAAAGAAGGATCTGTGGGATGCTTTGAAAGTGGTTATCGATGCTAATGATGGTATCTAGGTTATCGCTGTCAATTTTAATGTGGTCCGGTTCAGAGAGGAGAGAAGGAATTGTGCGTTTAAACAAGCTTGTGCTAACAATTTTAATGCCTTCATCTTCAATTCTGGTCTGATTGAGTACAACATGAAAGGTAGGCTTTTCACTTACTGTTCTGACAATGGAAATAAATTAAGCAAGCTAGATAGATTCTTAGTGAATTCGGATTTTTTCAATTCTTGGCCGGTAGCGTGTTGCCAGGATTTGCCTAGGTTACGGTCTGATCATAGTCCTATTATTGTGGTTTGCAAGTCAAAGAACTTCGAGGCTCGTCCATTTCGAGTTTTCAATTCTTGGTTTCGGAAACAGGGCTTTGATGAAGTCGTTTCTGAGATGCTAAATGAGTTTAGTGGTTCCGGTGGGCCTTCAGATGTGGTTTTTATTAGAAAACTGGGTCATATTCGGGATCGGTTGAGAGGGTGGAGGGATGATATGGTTCGGAAGGAGGGGGAGGATGTGGCTGCCGCGAGATAAGATCTTGAGGTCATTGAATCTGCCCTCGAGTCTAGAGATTTATCCGAGGAGGAGGAGTGGATTTTTTTAGAAAACAAAAAAATTATTCGAGAGGCAGAAGAAGCGAAAGTTATGGATCTGAGGCAAAGACCCGCATCAAATGGACGAAGGAAGAAGACGGAAATTCAAATTTTTTTCATTCTATGATTAACAATAGAAAAGCGAGTAATACTATACATGGGCTCGAATTTAATGGAGTTTAATTTCAAAGCCGTCTTTAGTGAAGAAAGAGGTCTTTAGATTCTTTAGAGATAAGTTCGTGGAGGATTATGTTAACCGTCCCCGTGTGGTTTGTTCTAATGTTAGACAGATAACGCCTTCTGAGGCCGAAAGTGTAGAGGAACTATTTTCTAAGGAGGAGATTAAGGTAGCAGTTTTCAACTGTGGCGACGACCGGGCCCTCGGGCTAGATGGGTTTAATTTTTTATTTTTCAAACACTTCTGGTTTTCTCTTTGAGGAAGATTTCATTAATATTTTGGCTTACTTTTTTGACTCTAGTAAGTTAAGTATGGGGTGCGGGTCGGCGTTTATTGCCCTTATCCTGAAATCTAGAGACCCGATGGGTTTAAATGATTATCGCCCGATTAGTTTGGTGGGAGTCATTAACAAAGTGGTGTCGAAAATTCTTGGAAACAGGCTGAAAAAGATTCTTGGTGCGGTGATTTCCGATTCTCAGTCTGCTTTCCTAAGCGGGAGATTTATTTTAGATGGTCCGCTAATCATTAATGAGTTGTTATCTTGGATTAGAAAAAACAAGAAACAGGTTTTCTTTCTCAAAATTGACTTTGAGAAAGCTTACGACAACGTGAACTGGAGTTTTGTCTCGGATGTTCTCCAGTAGATGGGTTTTCGATCTAAGTGGCGAGGCTAGATCTCAAGCATTCTCGCTTCGGCTAGGGCGTCCGTTCTTGTGAATGGCTCTCTGGTGTGCGTTAGGTGTGATATGATTTTATTAATATTTTGAGCCCATTTTATGCATTAGTCAAGTTTTAAATTTATAAAACACGATATTCTACTAACACTAAACACACACTTGGGCAAGTGCACCCATCAAGAGCTTTTAGTACCGGTTTATCCTCAACGTCTAATCAATCTAAATTTTTGAGAAAAGTTTTGAAACATAAAAGTAAAAACTAAAAATGCTAAGATAAATAAAATAAAAACAGATAGACAAGATAGAATTACTTAGATCCGACTCGTCTTTAATGTATCCTTTGATGATTTTCGCACTTTCGGACTTTTTAAGAGATTATCTTAGTTATAGTAGTAGGCCCCTCTTTTGAAGGTGACGTTACCCTCAACCCAGTGGTTTGAGTCAGCAGGGATACAATCCCAAAGGGTCGGAATATTGAAAGACAATTAAGTAAGTTATTAATGCGAAAAGTGGTAGGCCCCTCTTTTGAAGGTGACCTTACCCTCGGCTAAGTGGTTTGAGTCAGCAAGGATACAATCCCAAGAAGCTGGTTTAAAGTATTAATAGTAGTTTACATATGAGATGTTCAAGCTATTCGCACCCCCGCCATCCTATACCAGTGGGTATTGAAGGAGGTCCTAGTAAGCTTGAACCAGGTCCTCGCAGGATCTATACACGGAACGAAGCAAGAACTTTACCAAACCATTCCCCTAACCCCCGACCAGGTAGTCAACATGCCCTTATATAGATCGTAAAGACATGAATGATGCAATCTTTTACTTTATATAGACAGTAAAGTAACCTCAAGACACCACGGAAAAATGATAAAGAAAATTCACCTTCAACATAAGAAACTAGTTATTAAAGCCATTAATACAAACTCAAATAAAAAGTGCCGAAAGATTAAAAATCAAAAGTAATACATAAAAGACTTGTCTTCACCAAGTGATATAAGAGGCTTAACCAAACATGGTCTTTTATTGGCAAGAAACCTTACAATCAATATTGGATCCCGAGACTACTACACACTCTAAAGATAGATGATGGATAATGGTGGTGGGTGTTGGTGTTGTATTGGTGGTGGAGTGGTGGCAAAATGGGAGAGTAATGGTTTGCCAAGGGATATCTTTCAAGTGAACCAAGCACCCCTATTTATAGCCTGCACAGAGCTCTGGCCATGGCCCCGTGTCTAGCGGGCACGCCCCGTGGCCATCCTTTTCTCTTCCTTCATTAATTGCAAGTGTCAGCAGAGGGCCCCACACGACCCCGTGTGTCCTGGGCACGGCCCCGTGGTAAACTCTTATCTGTACTATCAAGATTCTGCGTATCTTTGCGTTGACCACGCCCCGTTTTGAGCTAGGAACGCCCCCGTGGTGGGCGTGGAAGCTTCTACAGGTTTGTCTTTTCTGCAGGCCCCTGACCACGCCCCATGCCCAGCTGGGCACGCCCCCATGGTCAGGCTTCTGTTGCCTTATTTTTGCTTTGGGGATGCTGCCGAGAGGTCGGGCATGTCACGTTTATTCCTTCTTTTTGTATTTATGTTGGTTTTGGCTGCTTATTTGCTTCTTTTGTTCTTTTAAGCTCGTTTGGTCCTGTAAATTCAAAAAGGAAGAAAGAAATACGCGTTTTTCCAACATTAGTACTAAAAAGGGTTAGTTTTATGCCTTATTTGATGTAATTTATACGTTGCATTTTGCATACATCACTCTCCCACCTTTGAGTTCGGGTGTAGTAAAGGTATGTGACAAGGGGATCCACTTTCGCCGTTCCTTTTTGTTGTGGTTATGGAGGCTCTCTTCTGTACGTTTAACAAGGCTTGTGAGGTTAACGTGTTTAAAGGTATTCGGCTTCCCGGGGAAGGTCCCTGTGTTTCTTATTTATTCTACGCTAACGACGCCATGATCATGGGGGAGTGGAATAAAGATAATGTCGCCAATGTGATCAGAATTCTGAGGTGTTTTCACGCTTGTTCGGGTCTGAAAAGTAATCTTGGCAGATCTAGCATTTTCGGTTTTGGTGTTAATAACGCAGAAGTGGAGGAGATGGCGAACTGGATTAGCTGTAAGGCTGATTCAGCCCCGTTTAAATATTTAGGCTTGATGGTTGGAGCTAATATGAATCGCATTAATAATTGGAGACTGGTTTATGATATTTTCGAAAGAAGGCTAGCTCTATGGAAGGCTTCGGTGTTATCTATAGGTGGGAGGGTGACTTTAATCTGTTCCGTTCTTGAGAGTCTGCCCACCTACTTCTTGTCTCTGTACAAAGCGCCTGTGAAGGTTATCAAAGATCTTGAAAGTATCATCAAAAAAATTTTATGGGGTGGTTCGAGTGATGTTAGGAAGACTCATTGGGTGGCGTGGGATAGGGTGACTTTACCTAAGAAAGCAGGGGGTTTGGGTTTGTGTAAACTAATGGATACCAATTTGGCATTACTTAGCAAATAGGGTTGGAGGTTCAAGTGTGAGATCGAAAATTTATGGGTTAAAGTTGTTAAAGCTATCCACTCGGGCAGTGCTAGGTGGTCTTTTTTACTGGGTAATAGAGCGATCAGGGGAGTTTGGTTAAACATTTGCAACATCCTGAATAAATCGGTTGTCGAGAATAAACCTATTCAGAGTTTTTGCAAAGGTGTGGTCGGTTCTGGAAGCAATATATTTTTTGGTTTGATCCTTGGTTAGAAGAGATTCCTTTGAAAGAGGCCTTCCCCAAATTGTTCCGGTTGGAGGTCGTTAAAAATTGCTCTGTTAAGGATCGGCTGGAAGATGGTGGTATGTGGCTGTGGAGACACGATCCAGAATCGGAAGTTGAAATAGAGGAGCTGGCTGGGCTTTCGGGTAAGTTGAGCTCGGTGTCTCTCAATATCGGCAGGGATAAATGGAGATGGTCGGGTGATTCTTCGGGGATTTTTTCTGTGAAGTCGGTAAAAAATTTACTGAATCGTGGTAGTATTGATCATGACCGGTTTGTGCTCGATTGGTGCAAGTGGGTTCCTTTGAAGTGCAACATTTTTGTTTGGAGAACGGAGATGAACCGAATTCCTACAGCTGATGCGCTCTCTAAAAGGGGAATTTTGGTCGAAGCCGGGGTTTGTTCTCTTTGCGGCTTCGATGACGAAACAGCGGACCACCTATTTCTTTCTTGTCGTATCTCTTCAGTTATTTGGCAAAAGGTTAGTAGATGGTGCCGGATTCCGAATATTTTTGCTTTCTCGTTCAAAGACTTGTTGGGAATTCAGAAGATTGGTAGGCTGGGGCTGATGGAAAAGAAGGTGGTGCAATGTATTATAATCATCTCGTGTTGGTGTCTTTGGAAGGCCAGAAATAAAGCGGTTTTCTCGGGTACCCGGGTCAATGTTGAAGACATTTTCAGTTAAATTATATCAGTGGGTTTCTTTTCGTTTAAGCATAGATCGTCTTTTCGGTCCATTTTGTGGAACGATTGGTGTAATTTTGTAATTATGTAGCAGTTTTTGGGGTTGTTGTTTTGTTCGGCTCGGTTTTCGAGTTCGGCTGTTTTTTTAATGAAGGTCTCTTTTCAAAAAAAAAAAAGAGAGAATTGCTGCAGCAGCCAACCGTAGGCTACGGTGGCCAGCCGTAGCTTACAACTGGTAGCTGCTATTGAATGCAGAATCATCAGGCCGTAAGCTACGACACAGAGCCATAGCTTACGACGGGGTATTTGCAAAATTTGTTGTTTTCGTTATTTTGAGCTATCGGGCTTAACTAAATTAGTTATAAACTCCATATAACTAACGTATTTCATGATTTATGAAATGTAGGTAATAATTTGAAGTACCGGATGACGATCAAGCTTAACAAAGAACCGAACACGATCAAAGTTCAAATTTCGGCATTACAGTTAGTTATTTACAAAACTAATCAACGATAACATGTTGAAATGTTTTAACTTTTATGAACTTTTATTAAACCCCGAAACTTTGTATGAACGTTTATTGCATTTCTTTTTATTAAATGCAAAAGTTATTATAAATTCTCAGTTATGTAAATATGGGTCTTACAAAAATGGTGAATAATAATTGAAATGTAAGAAGATGGGAACATATGCCATCCAACCAACTTCAATAAGATTTAGATCGTTGATTTCGGTTAGGCGATGAGATTCAGAAGCGGTGGAAGCCATAGGCGATGAGATTCAGAAGCGATGGAAGCTATAGGCGATGAGATTTAGAAGCGGTGGAAGTGAGAGAGACGACAAATTACATAAGAAAAGGTTGTGTTGCAGATCATTGATTTTGGTTTAGGGTTATTGAAGATTTATGTTGAAATGAGTTAAAGGTTCTAAGATGGTGGGTAAACTAAGAGATGGTTGGGGTATAAAAAAATAAATAAAAATTAAAGCCTGAAGGTAAAGATGTAACTTTACTGGTTTTTTAACATCCGTTTAACAGGGAGATAACTGGGAGAACTCAGAGTGGACAAACAGTGCAACCACGAGAATTCAAGAAGCAAGAATTTGAAAATGAGGACTTAGGTTAACGTATATAGGAACGCAAATCACATTTTACTCCAAATAATAATAATATTTACATTGAGATAGATGGTAAACGGGCAACAAGCTGCGTCCCTACCCATTTTTAAATAGCAAAACTAAGTCTTTTAAAAATTACGTTTATAGATCTTGGGGTCATAACATTACTATGCATGAGCCTTTGAACTCAACTAAGAAGGTCCACAGCCTCTGGCGCCAGGAAACCAAAAGTATCAAAAGCAAATGGGATAAACACGCGCTGGTTGTCAAGGCACGCTTTCTCGTGTTTGGTCACTTTACCCAAAGCAACCTGACCCCCGTGAAAGCACTACCCCCTAAGCCCACAAGCGGGGAAACCCATGTTAGATCAACATATGCATGTTTTCCTCCTACCTATCCAAAGACCAGAATGTCGGCTGGTCGAAGGGTAGATCTCCCTTCCAACGGGTCAGTTAAGAACTTAATGGGTGCCTATTTCTTAGCAGAAATACCAGCGCACCTGAATATGTCAAAAAGGACATCCCTAACCAAATCATGTTGGTATTTGAACCCCGTGAGCTTTCTACAAAGAACTGCATGCTCCCCAAAAGAATCCAAGCACGCCTTTTGACAAACAGGGCATACCTCATCAACAGGAAATAAAGGAATCATGAGGCGATACTTAAGGATAGTACGGCACTCCACCGACGACATATGTTGGCTTAAACCATCTATAGGTATAGCAAGAAGAAAATCTTGTGCATGTGGTGCTTGTAGACGCTAAAAAGCGGCTTTTTGTCTAACGGTCAAGTCAAATTGTACTTCAATGTCGTGGAAAATTTTACTAAAAAGAACACTCGCCAAAGTATGTTGGGCTTTAGGGGGAAGTGTCCTTATTAGTGAAACCACTGAAGTCAAAGCTTGGAATCGTATCACGAAGACAAGCCAAAGCACAAACATAATCATAGTCCATACCACATATGCCACTCTCTCTTAAGATGTGGTCTTGTAGCACCCACAATTGGGCCCTCGAGGCCACAAAAGCATAGGATAAAGCCTCTACAGCCCTAAATCCCCAAACCCCCAAACCTAATAGGTAAGGAAGCAAATCGCCACTGGAAGTATCCAAAGAAAGGACCTCCACAAACCACCAATTCCACAATCACCTCACGCAAACCTTTGTCAAAGAACAACGCTCCATCTTTCATGTGTACAGGTTACTTGGCATGTCCTCAAGCAAAAGAAAAGTTTGGCAATGCCCATACAGGATCGAAGCAAGAGTAGTTCACTCTGCGGGTCACCTAATTTGGGTAGAAGACGCATCAAATCTACCGCCTTAGCAGCTCTTTTCTTTGCCAACCCACTAATAAAGCTTGTGTCTCTACTAACCCCCCCCCCCCCCCCCAAAAAAAAAAAGCTTCACCCCCACTAAAGGCCTCCCGATGTCCGTAGGAAATAACCTTTCACAAAACTTGTTACCATCACAAGAAGGTCAAAATAGCTCAGTTTTCTTAATATTAAGTTCAAGACCCAATGTTGGACCCATCACCTTAATGATGTCCAACACTCTAGCCACCTCTTCTGAATCTCCAATGACAGTCTCATCGTCAAGATACCAAGCATGAAGAAGACGCTTGCATTTGTCTCTAATATGATGCACAAGGGGGGTGCAAAACAAGAGCGAAAAGAAGTGGTTCCAATGGGTTCCCTTGCTGAACTCCTGTGGTAGATCAAATGTACCCATCTCCAAGATACAATCTTGCTGGTTGCCCGTATAGAAATTCTACCCACAAAGAAATAGAAAGGCACCTCATCCTGACCTCACGAAGTAAGGCTGATCTATCCACCTGGTTAAAAGCATTAGAAAAATCTATAGTAAGCATTGCAAGAGACCCATCAGTGTGACGTTCATTTAAAATCCTGTTGACGCTGTGTAAACTGGCCTCAGCGCCACCTGATACGCCGACCCCAAACTGAAAATCATTAAGTTACTTGCTCATTTCTTTACCAACACCTTTTATTGCAATCTTGGAAACCGAACGCCTCCATATAGTACCCACGGCAATAGGTCTAATCCCACTATCGGGTTTTAAGAGCGGTGTAATATATGTAAGGGGAGCGGTGTTAGTTTTTCTCTTTTATTGTATTTGGTTAAATAAGCGTAGCGAATATAATATATGTATAAATAAAAAATGACTTACATAAAATTAAATATAATATATTTACATACTCATGTGCTTTTTGTATTGACAAAAATAAAATACGACCTGTATAAATCCAAATTTATTAATTGAAAATGAAAGATAATAAACCCCCACAAATACAAATAAAAGGACATCACTTATCAAAAAAATGTTAATTTAAGCTAGTAAACGAGCTAGATTGTAACATGAAGAGAGTTAATTGCATTCGAGTTAAAGTTGATGAATCAGTGTATTTTACACAAATAAATACGAATACCATATTCAAGCACACACATTCAACCCGGAACATATTTAAGATAATAACGTTGGTGATTTTTTTTGAGTTAAATAATGTCATTTTAGTCCTTATAGTTTGGACTATTTTACCAGTTTAGTTTAAATGTTTCATTTTTCGTCTGTGAGTTCAAAAATGTTTCACCATTGTCATTTTAGTCCACTTGGTTAATTTCATCCATTTTTCTGTTAACAAAAAAGGCAATTCGGTCATTGTATATGGATGAATTGCCCTTCTAGTTAACAAAATTACATATAAAATGACCGAATTGACCTTCTCGTTAACAGAAAAAATGACCGAATTGCCCAGTAGACTAAAATAGCAATGGTGAAACATTTTTAAACCTATAAGCGAAAAATGAAACATTTGAACTAAACTGGTAAAATAACCCAAACCAAACTGACTAAAATAACATTAACTTTTTTTTTATTAAAGTTACAAAACTTAAATTTACGCGCGTAATTTTTCATTATTTTCATACTATATACACCACCAGCATGAACGGTTGCTTTTTTTTTTTTTTTATCGCATCTTTTTCCTCCAATCCACTTGACATTTCACATAAAAGCCAGATAACCTTTTTCTACGCGTTATACTCTCTCTCTCTCTCTCTCTCTCTCCTAAAACCCTAGACCTTTCTCTCTCTAAAAACCTTCTCCAATCTTCATCTTCATCATCATCTCTACTTATGGACGTTGATCACAACACCACCGATGATCCGGCCACCGGAGCATTCTCCACAGACTCCACCTGGACACTCAACACCGATTACACCTTCTTCGGAATCGACGACACAAGAGACAACAACATATTGAGTGACTTCGGATGGAACATCGATCCTTCACCACCCGAATTCGATCGGATCGGTTCTGGAGCTAGTTGCGGTCATGTGGTTGAGGAGACTAATTCTAATTCTACCGCAAGTGCGGTTGCGGCTCAGTCTCGAACCGGATCCGGTGAAATTTTAAAGGATTTGTCTACGCTGAATCCGTTAGCGTCTTCTAGCTCGTCGGATGATCGGCCGGAGTCTTCTGCCGCCTCTGGCGAGGCGGTTTGTTGTGGTAAACCGCCGCCGCCGCCGTCATCGTCAGAGACAGGGTGAGTTAATAATAATGTAACTGTGTTTTAACAAAATTTATATCGGAATACATTTATATCGGAATGTTGAAAAAAAAAAGTTAAACGTATATTTTTTTTGAACTGCAAAACATCTATATATAAATATAGAGCCCAGCAAGGAGTTGATCGTTAGTTAATAATGTTTTTTCTTTAAATCTGAAATTTGGAGTTAATTAAGTTATAATTTTACAATTAGGTTCAGTTTTGTGCAAAGGGAAACGTTAAGCGCTGAATTTTTGAAAAAGTTTAAAGTGTTTAATTATTATTATTAAATAATATAAACGAATTATACATACAGCCGCTATTGCGGCGGAAATGGCGTGAATATAGTGTTTGGCGTGCTATTTGTGGGGTGGCTTTTTAGCATAAAATGACATAAGTTGATCTGTTTGTATTTGAAATGGTTGTTTGATGTTATAATTTAAGTATGAATTTGATCATGTGGTTGAAGACATGTGGAGTATTTATATTGTTTTTTAGTTTTATGCCTTTTTGAATTATTGTGAATTGTTTGAAGTGTCACAGCCCATTCCAAAAGCTGCGTGATCTGATACGCATATTTCTACTTGTCAAGTGTCTGTGTCCATGTTACCTTTTTCTTCCTTTTTTTTCTTTGAATTTTTCACATTCTTTTGCTGCTTAAAAAGTTAATTATTTGTTTAATTATTATAAATCTATTCACAATGTAATAATCAAGAAAACCTTTTTGCATTCTTTTTTCTTCTTTGACTTGCAATACTCCATGCAATGAGATCACAATCATATGTCATATTGATCATTATAATCTTGCATTTGTTTGTAGTTTGGTGCATGTCATATAACAATTAACAAAAGCTGCTTGAAATGATTTCCAGGGGTAAGATTAAAAAGAAGGGGCCGAAAAGAATTCGCCAGCAACGGGTTGCATTCGTTACCAAGAGTGAAATTGATCATCTTGAAGACGGTTACAGATGGCGAAAATACGGACAGAAAGCTGTTAAAAATAGCCCTTTTCCTAGGTTGTATATTTATGTATACAAAAGTTATAGTTTATCAAAACTTCATTATAAAATTTCATCAACTTGTATTGATCAATTCACTCTTGCATTCTAAATTTGTTCCCTTTTGTTAACAATTATCTTGAAGGAGCTATTACCGTTGCACAAACAGCAAATGCACCGTGAAGAAGCGCGTTGAGCGATCATCAGCCGATCCTACAACCGTAATTACCACATATGAAGGCCAACATTGTCATCACACTGTAGGGTTCCCAAGAGGACTAATGAGTCATCACGAAGGGGGTTACGCGAGATTATTGGCGCCTTCTTCAACCTCACAGCAGTTTAACTACTTGAGACCAAGAGTGCCGCAATTGAGTGATCATGTTGCTTCTCAGTCACAATCACAAGTAGTATCTAGTGAAGCTGGGGATCACCATGAACAACCTTCAACATCTTTCCAACGTCCTCGGGTTGATCAAGGGTTGCTTGGGGATATAGTGCCTACAATAATGAGGAACTGATAATATTCATAATGGTATGTATACATGCTCTAACTTTTCAAACTTTGTGTTTAATTAACATTGACTCTTAATTAAGTTTTAGGATCATCTAATGTAACCAGATTTCTTTGAGATGAAAACATAAAATAGTAATAAGTCTCATTATTTCATCACTAAAATCACCAAACTTTTTATATTACTATAGAAAGAAGTTTTGATTTTTCATTTATTAAAATATTCGTAAATGGTTAAAATGAATGACCAAAATGTTACAATTATAAAACTTGATTACTTTTATACTTGCTTTTTTTTTTAAATTTACTTGTTAATTCGGGGTACACTAGAACGAAAATAATCACTAAATAGTAATCAAGTTTAATATATGTTTCATTTAGTTTTCTAATTTTAATTGTTTCATTTAGTTCACTTGAGTGGTCTTATAACAAAAAACTTAATTGACTTTAGTATAATAGTTAAGAAAGTTTGCTTACTATTAGTTAACATTTACGTTTTGCTATCCAAATTATATGACATTTCATTATATTGATCAAATAACCGTTATCTTTAATAAAAAAAAATGTGAAATGCAGTTATAATTTAGTTGGTTAATAAGTAATTTTCCCTATACATCTTTTCTACACGGATTTCATATGTATTGTTGGTCTAATTAATTGTTGGGTGGGGATAATGAATATTTGTGAACGTGTATGAAATACTGCAATAATCTGCATAGTGAGTCCTTGATTATTTTAATTACTCCTGAAGTGATGGTTAGCTAGGGTCCCAACCTTTAAGAAGAAACAGTAATCGAATAAAATAATACTGGGGTCAATCAAGAAGCTTGCCTCCCTGTGTGGTAACTGTAAGCCCTAGGGGTCAGAGGAAATGCAAATATTAGATTCCCCTTCTATATAGCACATAGGCACAGTCATTTGCCATAATTCTCACATTAAAAAATGATAGGAATAGTTGTTACTTTCATAATATTTATTTATTTGTAAGAATAAAGACCGATCAGCAACTTATGCTGGTAGGTTAGGATGTCTTAACTACGTCTACTGACCAAGCTCTTACGTGAGAATACATAGAGTAAATATAAAACTGTGTGGAGTAAAAGCGCATCGCTTGAACTATCCTTCTTCCTTAGGGAGAGTATTTATAGGGTGATGAGTTGAGTTCTATAGCAGTTTCTAAATCTTAGATCATTTACTAACGCAATAGTGGCAACCTGAGCATTAGCAGCATCTTGTCGCCGCTATTACTTTTAGTGGTGACTTTGGTACTTTTGAGTCCCGACTTTTGTCGATGCTAAAGGAGGCTATTCTTTTAGTGCACGGGGGGCAACTGTCCCCCATGAAAAAAACTTTAGTGTTATTTATACGCTAAATCTCGATCGCCTCTTTGATTCCCCCCCCCCCCCCCCCCCTTTCCCCCCATCACTCCTTGTGAAAAACATCCTAGGTCCGCCACTGACTGTGTATGTCTAAGATTTAGTATATATGTTGAATAATGATAGGGATTTGTATCTTATGGTGTAGGACGTTGTCGGTAGGTCTGGACCAAAGTTCGTGTGGCTAATCTTTCTTAAAGCTAGTTAACCGTAGCTAAGGATTCGGGAGCTCCGTAATGAGGCCTGGATTTAGGCATCTAATATCTCTATCCGCTAAATATACTCTAGAGCTTGTACTTCTTATTTTAGTCAAGTTGCATGCACCTTTCAAGAAGCCCACCAAAATGGATGGTCCTTTGTCTACAGTCAGTGTGGTCCTCTGGTCCTACGAAATTGATTGATAATGATTGTCTATACTCAATACTACCATGCATTTGTTTATTTATTTATTTATTTTTATAGAAAATACTAAATGTAAAAGGAGGGGGTGGAGGGATGTGTTCAAACTAGTATTCTGATCAACATCAATATTATCTGATTCTAGGTAAATGTAATTATTAGGAAGATTCTTTAAAGGAAAAATTGATGACTTGGTCAAATTCAGCAAGGATTTCATTTAAATGGTTTCTACCTTAATAATAATATTTTCTAAATCTGCAAAGATCATGTGATTTTAAAAGCCAAAATCACATTATTTCGGTGACATGTTGGTCTCCTATAGTTTTAAGAGTTTCAAAATCACTTTATTTAGTCAAAAGGTTAGAGGTTTTATAATACTTAAAGTGTCCCTTAGGTTGATTCTAGGTCATTCAAATGACTTTCTTTTATTATATTTTATGATATGTATTGTTTAAACTTTAAGGGAATTTTCTCACCAATCAGATGACCGCTTTAAGTTAGAACCTTCTTCAGGTCATCTATGAGTTAAATATTGAACAAGGAGAATGTGTTGTATTAGCCATAAAACATGCTTAAATTTTGTATATAATATTGTTGCTTTGTTAACACTTTTTGATCTGCTCTTTTATCATGCGTTGCTTTTAAGTAAATTGAATTACTTTACCTCCCAAAAGGGTTCACCTGTCAGGAACCCAGATGTTAAGTTTTCTAGTACTACCTATCAGGATATCATTTTCAAAGATACATTCCCTTTTCTAGAACAATCATTTTCAATTTATCATAGTGGAAGAGCACCAATACCATTTACTCTATCTAATGCCTTTTATTTAATCCCTTAACTTGATTGCTTTATAGGTAAATGTTTGTGAAATTTTTAGTAAAAAGTATAAGTAGTCTATGTAGGTATTGTGTTTTAAATTTAAGTATGATGTTTTAAATTCATCTTGCATGGTAGTAAAAATTTAAGACACAATCAGATATATTCTCAGCATGAAATTTAAAACCCCATGCGAAGAAATTTCATGCCTATATAATACCATGTAAGAAGAATCTAAAAACGTCATGAAAAAGTTAAAACATAATGCGTATATAGACTTCTCACATTTTAAGGAAAATTTCCTTTGTCGATGAACCATATCATAAATTAGCATGGGCGGCTCTTATGGTGTGCGGAAAGGACTTCCGCACAAGGCCTGTGATTTCGAGGGGCACATGATTTAAAAAAAAAATTATATATATATGTTATGGGTCAAACTATCTGCACACCTTGGTTGGCTATCTGCACACTTAGGGTTTACCTACGCTGCGTATAGGTTCCCTGTAGGTCTTGTAATTCATAATATTTGTATTATTTTTAATTTTTATAATTCATAATATTTGTATTATTTTTAATTTTTATAATTTATATTTGTATTATTTACCAATAATATTATTTTTTTATAAATAAACATGAAAATACCCCAAAATACACACAATTAATTTTCTTTTTTTATAAATAAAGGAATATACAAAAAAAATACAAAAAATGAGCTTTATATACGCTGCGTATAGATCTCTACGCAGCGTATGAAACAAAAATGACACAACTACCCTTGTATTTTGCTTCGTATAGCATCAAAACAAGGGTATAAAGGACATTTTCTGACCTTTATATACGTTGTGTATAGCTCTATACGCAGCGTATATAAACCTTGTGAAAAACTGATGCTTCAAACCCACCAAAATGACCCCAAAAGTTCAGATGGTTTATATACGCTGCGTATAGTGCTATACGCAGCGTATAAAAACCCTTGTTTTCTGTGCAATTTTTGCTGATCAGGCACTAAGATCCATGCTTTACCTACGCTGAGTATAGGTCTATACGCAGCGTATATGTGTAACCCTATACGCTGCGTATAGACCTATACGCAGCGTAGGTAAACCCTTATTCAACTAGGGTTTGGTGTGCCAATAGGCACATTGGTGTGCCAATAGGCACATTGGTGTGCCAATAGGTACACCCATATGTTATTTAAAAAAAAATTGTAAACACATACAAATCAATATAGAGGCCCATTATCAAATACTTTTTTATGCTTTATAATTTACCCAACTTAACATTAGGTTTATTGGGCCCAACCCAATACTAATATGATTTAAAAAAAAACAAAAAAAAACAATTTTCGTTAAAGTATATGGGCACATTTTTCGAGTTCGAACATGATACGTGAATTCTCTGAGACGCCATTGATTAGTATACTATATTTATATATTTTTTAAAACAAGGTTTTTTCAAAGAGTAATGCATAGGCGACAAATCATGCGTCCAGACCCATTTGCACGTGCGGATGTGTCTCAAATCTATTTACCCTTAGGGTGGAGGGTATAGTCAAACAACTTAGGGTGTTTGAGTGAAATTCTACCCAATAGTATTATGTCATGTCAACTCCCCATTCTACTCCTCATTTTGCACTCAATCACTAGGTATAGTCAAACACCCCTCAATTAAAAAATAAAACATGATTGGTCCATCCTCTCTCCTCTCATCTCAATCACACTCAATCATGTTCGGTGAGAGTTCACCGATTTTGGATGCCTCTCTCCAAGTCACCGCACAACTAAATTAAGTGGGGGTGGTCACCGATCGGTGACCCCCACTCCCCGCCTAAGTCAAACACCCTTATACCCTGTACCCTAATTGGGTGTCAAAAACTCGCATCCCTAAATGGACACAAATACTCCTCATTAAAACCCATATGGGCGTCCTTCCTTCATAGCCCAGTGGTTGGGGGCCGGTTTGTCCTCCTAGAGGTCACCGGTTCGACTCCCGCTTGTGGCGAAAGGGGGTAGGACACCCGTGCGCAATGATGGTGAAAAACCTACCGAGGAGGGTTTGATCCTGAGCGTCACTCCGGTTTTCATCCGGCTGTTACTCTAGCGAGGCAACTCGTGTAGAGGCAGTACGGTTTCCGGGGGAAAGCCTTCGACCCAAGACTGGTTAACCCAGCGCTGGCCTTGCTATCTAGGCCCACGTTCTTGGCGAGGGTCCGCGATTTGCGGATGTGACATTGGTCACCATTAAGAAGTTCACCTTTCAAAAAAAAAAAACCCATATGGGCGCACATGTATTTGTGTGTTTGTGAATTATCAAGCATACCACAATATATAATATTAACAACAAATTTTATCATCCTAGGTTAGTATACTAAGATTTATGAATCATTATTGTTTGTGGTTTGAGGTCTAGTAATAATTGAGTTTATTCTTGTTTTTATGCTTGCTTGTGCTCTAACATGTAGCCACATCTAAACTGGGGCTAGATGCCTTGTAGGAAAACCTTTTTTGGCATGTTATCAGCCTAACTATTTTTTTCTTTTTCTTTGTGTTTTCATCTTTTTTTTTTTTCATTTGAGGGGTTGCTGGGTAGGGACAACGAGTACATACATGTAAGTGCATTGTCATGGATGATGATATATAGAAATAATGTCCTGCAACTCATCACATTAACAGTGTTTATCTTCTTTCACCAGTTAAACATCAACCTGGTACACTTCTGATATAAAATATGATGTGTAAGATAACAAACACATTAACATGATTGTATGATAGATTATGACACTAGGTATAGTCAGAAATTGGATTGTCTTCTAGTCAATCCTTTTTTTTTATTATTAAATTGGTCAGTTATGTTGTGTGCAGTATCTGGTGTGGGCTTTCATGGTGATTCTAACTGTTGGTATTAGATATACATTTAGTTCTTTTGTGTTGTGGAAAATGTGTCACGAGTTTAATCCTAGTTTAACGATATATAGTTGATGTAGGCTCGGGTTTGAGGATAGGATTGTTAGACGCAAAGCTAATATCGCTTGTAAAGATGTGTACGGGAGAACTGCAACCTGTCCCGTCTGCCAACGTGTGTGACTAGAAGCAGGATGATTAGTGTTCTTTAGTAGACTGATGTCGGGAGGAACGTTCTCTCTAACCATAAGGGAGGAAACTTAGAAACAGGAGCTGAACTATCAAAGTGACTGTTCTAAGCAGCGTACCTCACGGTGGGTGCTACTTGTTGCTACAACGTATGCAAAGCTAATTACGCTTGTAAAGATGTGTAGTTTCATATTTATGACGAGTGATCTTACACATAGTAAATTACTAATTCCTAACATAATCGTTTATTTGTACAATTCTTGCAGTTCTTTACTTAAAATAATATTGTATTGAATGTAATCAATCAATTTTTTTAATGTATGGTAGATAAGTTGACACAAAAGCAGCATATCTAATGAGTGAAAGTTATTTTTTGTTTTTATTACACAGATGGTAGATCACTAGATTGAATTTGCAGTCCAAGTCATCAACCACTTAAGAATATCAGTTCTCAGGTATTAATTATAACTGTAACTTTTAATGTCGACACATTTACTAGTTAAAATGATTTTAGTCTACTTATATAATTGTTTATTCTCTCTCTTCTTTGAATCAAGTGGCTACTAACCCAACCATCTTTCATGTGCTACTTTTCACTTTTATGATCACTAAATTTAGCTAAAGATTTCATATATATCTTTGCTTTATTCATTGTATTTTAACTTTAATTTTCCACTGAAAAGTTTTGGTGTTTGTAGATTTTGTCACTTTGATTTTGTTCTCTTGGTTAGAAGAATATCAAAAGATACAAAAAGTTAAATCAAATATAAATCTCAGAATATCTTTTTCATCTGTATTCTGTGGGCTTTTTGTTTGCACACAAGTTATTGGTTTGATTGATACATCTACACATTTGGGTGTCGATTTTTATAAACTCGTTAGAGCATCCACAATAGCTCATATTTAGAGGGTGTTTTTTTACATTTTTCCACCTCACCCATTTTTTCTTATTGTGGGCATCATTTCTTCCATGTGTATTTGGGATGCATATTTGGTGAAGAATGACTAAAAACGAGTATGTTGTCAGGTGGTGGGGCCAAAGGGTGGGGTTTGGGTGATAAATTAAATGTAAAAGGTGGTGATGATGTGGCAATATTTTTAAGTGTTTTTGTGTTTTCTTATTGGGTGAGTTTTTAATGTTTTTGAAGGGTGAGTATTTTTCTGATGTGGCAGCTGACTGGACATGTTTTTAGGTGTTTTTAATGGTTCTTATTGTGGATGCTTAGTGTATATTGTTATGTTTGGGTGTCGAATTTTATAAACTCGTTAGTGTATATTGTTAAAGTTATTCAAACAAAATGTTTTGGAATTATATTTGTATTGTGTAGGTGTATTAGTACACATCAAGATACATGATATATTCACAGTATGAACATATATGCAAAACTCGAGACTCATAGATATACATACACACATAACCATAATTTTGTATAATTGATATACAGTTGTATAACAACATCTTTAACGCAAGGGCCCTTTGGCGCCCTTGTGTGACGTGGCGAGGCCTTTTGGAAAGGCTGCAATATATCAGATGAAAGCCTGTGAAGGGTAAATCCTTCTACAAGGGTGGGTTTTGTGAGAGGGAGGATAGAAGGAGTGAGGCTCGTGAAACAAGAGGAGATAGAGTGGGAAAGATGGAGCCCGTCAATCGGGACAACCGATGTTTTTTGAACGACAAATTTCTTTTAATTACTGTCGTTTGTGGGACTTGAACCCAAGACTCCCCTCTCCTAAACTCAGATGTTTAAACGTTTTTTCTTTGCCAATAGACCACCACCCCATTAGTCAATGTAATACATATATATAACTCAGTATGTCAGTTTGGCAGTTTGAATCTTTTTAAGAAAAAATAGTTACTTAGGATTTAAAAAAAATTAACAATAAATGTGTTTATTCAATGTAATACATATATATAACTACATGTTCTAAATTTAGAAAAAAAAAGACAGCGAGAGAAAAGTTAATCAACTTGTTACAAGTTTCAATCTATTAAAACAGAACTGTGAGTCAGACTGTATAAACATTAAACCGTTCAATTCAGGAGCAGAGCTTCCTTAGGGCCAAAAGGGGCTCGACCTTCTCTAATGTTATTAGAAGTGTATATTTTAGCTCATTAGCTTTGAAAATATTAACTTTTTTTGGGATATTTGATTTAAATAACCACAACTTTCACCAATTGGTCGATAACAATCCCAACTTTCGATTTGTACACCAGCACTCCCAACTTTCAAGTTATTGGCCGATAACACTCTCTAACTAACTAAACTCTAACCCAGTTACTTTTTACTGATGTGACATCTGATATGGCCCTTTTTGCTGGCGTGGCATATGAGGTACGACGTGGCATTTTTTACAACGTGGCGGCTAATGTGGCAACTGACGTGGCAGTTGATGTGCCAGCTGACGTGGTATTTTATGATGACGTGGTAGCTGACATCAGCTAACTGGGTTAGGGTTCGGTTAGTTAAGGAGTGTTATTGGCCAATAAATTGAAAGTTGAGAGTGCTGGTGTACAAATCGAAAGTTGGAAGTGTGTCATCGACCAATTGGTAAAATTGGGGTTATTTAAATCCAATGTCCCTTTTGTTGTTGGATCCCTTCTGATCCAAAAGCCCCAAATAAACATATATTTTCGGCCCCCAAAATTGGATTATTGGATTTTATCACCCCTTAACTATTGGCTATTGGCCGCTACCACCCCCAACTTAACACTTAGTGTATTCAATGACCACATCGTTAACTGATCACTAACTTTTGATCCTCTTACTATACTTTCGGGGGTGTACTAAGATCCCTAAAACTTTCTTAAGATCCCTACAACATTCCTAAGATCCCTATGACACCCCCAAAGTATAGTAACTGGATCAAAAGTAAGTGATCAGTTAACGACGTGGTGACAGAACACACTAAGTGTTAAGTTGGGGATGATGGGCATCAAAGTGTTAGTTGAGGGTGGCAGCAGCCAATAGCCAATAGTTGGGGGTGATAAAATTCAATAACCCTAAAATTTGAATGTTCAAGTTTTGCCACCGGTTTAATTTACTTTGAATTGAATATTCAACAGGTTTTAGTGGTTTATAAATACCATTTATGACTCCTCTTTGCAACAGTCCAGTACGGTCAGTACGCTTTGGTTGTTGTATCTTCAATCTCTCCATTATTCGGTGTTATAATCTATGGTTAATAATGCCTTAGAACATTCACATCTCTTCCATCTTTTTCACCTTATAATTTCACAAAAAAAAAAAATAACTACATTTATAAAAAAAAACTTCACCTACTTCCAAATTTACAGATGAACAGTAATAGTTTTTCTATCCTCTACTTCCAACCACCTACGATTACTTTTCATAATAAAAAAACTCTCTCATAGAATTTGGGGAACAAATTGTGAATGCTCTTATATTCAAAAAAAATAATAATAAATAAAGAAAAGAAAAGAAAAACCCTACTTTTGAATTGCTTTGAGTATATATGATTTCTTTCTAATCCGAACCCCTAGCCCAGTTGGTCCCATGTGGTGGGGTTGGGCCGGTTTCCTCCTTGGAGGTCACCAGTTCGATCCACGGCTGCGGCGTTATGGGGGGAGGACGTCCCAATGATAGATCGTTCCTACCGAGGCATGGTGCGGTCTTGAGGGCAACCCGGTTTTCATCCAGCTGTTACCCCAGCGAGTCTCTCGTGTGGGGGCAGTATGGTTTCCGGGCGAAGGTCAGTCAGAGCGGCAGCCGGGGCCCGATAGAACATTGCGTCTGAGAAAGCTGGGCTGACGGGTAACCGTCCTTGACGAGGACCCGATGACCAATGGTCCATGTACATATTGAAAGTCACCCTTCAAAAAAAAATATATGATTTCTTTCTATTTATAAATCAATATTTTAGTTCATAACTAAAAGAAAAAGATGATAGCTAGGGTTGGTTGTTGTAGGGGGGTTAAAATAATTCCATGAAATGTGTCAATATCGGGTGGATTTCTATGTTGCTTCACAAATGTGTCAGCCGACAGTATTTATTCTCCATTTTCTCCTTTGCTTTTGCCCTTTTAATTATGCATTGCATTGCCGACAATTTCGTTTAACTTTCCCTTTCTTTCTTCGTTTAGGTTTTAGTCACAACGAAAACACATCAAGGTTTTAATTTAATCGAATTTAAGTTCGACTTTTAGGTTATTTTAATTTTAAGCCTATTGCATTTGATTTGGTGATGCTTATTAATTATTTACTTAAGTATAGTAGATAGATTCTTTCTTTAAATACATATATAAATTTAAATGGGTCGTGTTTGGGTTAACCTGTATAAAAAAGCGAATTGACTGTTAACCTTTTTAAGTATTTGGAAAAGAAAGCTTTTATGTTTTTGTTTTTGTTTTTACCATTTCGCATTTTATATGATTAATCATATTAATGTTAGTTTTTGCACACCATAAGATTTACTTGTAATATTCATAAGTCATATCATCATTAAACACGTTATCAATAACCCGTTTAAAACTCGTCAACGTATATGAATCATTTAAAAACGTGTTAAAGGGATTGTGTTTGGGTTGATCCGAATTTATGTATGTGGGGTTCTGGTTAAAATCTTTGATATGAATAATAAATAAGGGCTGGGTTCGAGTTGCACATTTCAACCCGTCAACCTGTCAACCCGGCTAACCCGTCAACCCAACACGATTGACACTCCAATCTTATATTATTATTATTATATTAGCTAAAAGTTGATACATTTATCCTAAATAAAAACACGATTAAGCTCATGATCGTACTTAAAAGGCATATAAAATGGTTTTTGATTAGGGGGTGTATTTCTTAGCTACTCAAAATCAAATAAAACCTTAGTGATTTAAAAAAAAATAATAATAATAACATTTTTGTCGTTTATTTCATGGGTATGTTTGGAAAAAGTAGCTGGTGGCTGGTAGCTGGTGGCTGGTAGCTGGAGCTGGTATCTTTTTAGATATATTTGGTGTTTGGTAGAGTAGCTGGAGCTTTTAATAAAATGTATAAAATGACCAAAATGGACATAACTAAAAATTTAGAAAGTTGGTGCATTAAAAAGTTCCTTATTTTTAGGGGTTAAAATACTCATTTTTTCCCTAAAAGCTTGTAGCTCCTTCTAAACGCTACTAGTAGTAGCGTTCAATCAAAAGCTTCAAGTTCCTAACCTAAAAGCTTAAAGCTCCTTTAAACAAACAAGACTTTTTATTGAGTATGAGCTTTTTTCTTAAAAGATTAAAGCTAGAAGCTCCTAAAAGCTCCTTAAAGCTTCAGGCCAAACATAATGTGTTTTTTTCAAGGTAGATGGGATTTGAAGAAAGAGAAGAAAGATGATGAGTAGCATGTGTGGCACTTAAAAAAAACATCTCCTTATTAGAGTTACTTTTATTTTTTCTATTTGACAATTTTTTTTTCACCTCACGTCCGATGTTAATTAAAAACTGGTTCAAACGAATTGATATTACCGATCCAAGTGGCTACCGGATACATCACTAGTATGATAGAGCCTGGTCTAATCAGGATACCGATTTAGTTTTCGTATCTCCGGAAAATCCAGTATTACTGTGCATACCGACGAACCGGTTTATACCAATATTCAACTTTAAGTTTTAATCTAAGCGATGATAGTGAATTTTGTCTTTTAAGCGCTCATGAACTTAATGCAATTGACACTCCAATGCCACAAACCTATCCTAGACTTGCGTTTAAAAAGACTTTGTTGGAAAATTGATTTATGATTATGGAATTGTGTAGTTTTGGATTATTTTTTAGAGTTGGAGTTGTATAATTATGGAATTATAAGGTTGACTAGTCATTCGGTTGAACCGTCCGATACAAACCAATACAAGCAGTTGAACTGTTTCTGAGCCTGACCTGGTGCATTATAAGAACCGATTTTTGAAACATTGTTCACGCCCGCCATTGCAATGGCGAAGAGCTCCTTTGGGGCTGCCAATTGGCAAAGGGGAGCGGTATTTTGGCACTGGTTTGGTGTGACGTGGAGGCTTTGGTGTCTCAACACAATATAACGCAATTGAGTCAAGTATAAAAAAAATATGTACTTTGACTAGTTACCTAATTAGTTGTTGAATCCCTATGATTGGGGGAAAAATGTTCAAGTTAAGTACTTTGTTTCGCTTGTCTTGGACATCTTCCATAGAGTTAACAAATTCGACTCATATAACCATTGGTTGATTGGTATGGATTTATGAAATCTCTAACCAGTGGCGAAGCTTGAGATTTCCAACCGATGGGTCGAAAACGTATATACCAGAAATTTCTATAAAATTGGGGGATCAAAAGCGTATATACCCAAAAATTTCTATACGAAAACTACATACTCTCCACTAACGAGCGAAAAGTTCGGGGAGTCGGCCGCTCCCTCCCGCCCCCCACAAAGCTACGCCCTTTTCTCTAACGAATAAAAAATAAAAGAAAAGGTGTAATCATTTCATTGTATTTAATAAATTATCACCAATTCTATACAACAAATTTTATAATAATAACTTGAGTTTATCTTTAGTGTTTACCCAAGAAGATGTTGAGCTTTTACATCTTTAGACGCCTCTAGTTACAACAAATAACTATTTTATGGTTACATGTTGCCTCTTTTACATGCAAATTGGCATTTATGAGGGTGGTCGGGTGTAAGACCCTTTCATATCTTTAAAAATCCTATATTCAACTTTTGGAACTAAATACTACTTACATGACTTATGAAAGAAAAATTTTATATGATATAACGTGATCATTTAATTACAAAATACTAGTCATTATTTTAAATCCAAAAAAACATGAATAAAAAGATGGGGACTTCTAAGCATACTGTAATATTCCCAAAAATTTTATTTATATAAAATATAAAAAAACTTATTTATTAAAAGGATGCATCATGGGTAAGTTGACCAATAGAAATATAAGATATTTTGGCAAACGTAAGAACCATTTAATAGTTATAATAATAAAAATGCCTTATAATTAACCTTACTCCGTTTCTAATGAAACTTAGGCCAAAATGTAGATAAAAATATTCTCGTTCTAATGGCATGTTTATTATTTTATAAAACGTCATATTTTAGAAGTTATAAGCGGCAAATGAGTGAAGCAGTTAAATAAAATATAATAAATAAAATAAATAATATCTAAATTTACATTGAATTTCAAATAAATGTTTAGGTGACCATTTTGAACGAATGCATGTATAACAACAAACTTCAATATTAATAATGTATGAATACGTGGAAGGCAACAATTAATATTTTGCGTGGTTTTTAAGCCTCCAATTTTAGTATATATAGGGTGCTAGTTTTCAAACGATATTCCATTCTTTTCCTTCTTCTTTCGTCTCCCATTCTGCTTCTCTCAAAATTCTATATTCTATTTTATTATTTTCACACATAATAATAATAATAAAGCCCTGCCCCGTTTTAAGTGTTTTAACCCTTGATCACTGATACCCTGTCCGATTGACGTAGAGCCCCGTAACGTATGTCAAGGCTCTGCCTAAATTCATTGAGGTTCTGTCTCGTGACGTAGGGATAAAGTTAAATTGGGTTACTATACTTAATGTGAGTGCATTATATATTTTATTAAATAATCCAAGAGTTGTACCAACTCTCCTGAATATTTCTGACACCCCTAATATATTTAGAATACCCCTATATGTCCTAAAATACACCTCGTATACGAAAACCGGCCCCGAATAACCTTTATTTCATTAAAAAACAAATAATATAAGTTTTACCAACCGCTCGCGGGCCGCAAAGACCTTGTCTTCGGGCTACGCGGGGCGCGACAACTTAAGATCCAGACACACCTGGAAGCCGCCACGTGTCGATGACTCAGCAACTGTGATGCTGCCTTAGGACCCACGCGGGCCGCGTAAAACCTTGCTACATCCTTCGCGGGCCGCGAGAAACGGAAGATCAGGCCCTATAAATAGCAACCATCGGCAGTTCATCCAATTCGTTCAGAATTCAATTTTCTCTCTCAAAATTCTATTGGGTAGGCTCTATACCCGGGCATTATACCCCCTTAATTAGCGAAGCTCTGTCTCGTTGTAAGTATCATAACCCCTGGATACGTATTAGATACGCTGCCCGATTGATCTAGGGTTCCGTAACGGCTGTCGTGGTTCTGCCCGACGTAGTCGTTGGAATGCCGTCTCGGGGAAGGTATTGCTAATGTTAAAATGGGTTATTATACTAACACGTGTGCATTGTTTAATTATTAGATTATAACCAGGAAGTCACGAAGGAAAGACCCAAAATAGCAATGTGAGTTGATCCGCTTTTTGTTAACTATTTTTACAAAACCTCACACAATTAATTATATATTAAGCAGTTATTGTGTAAGACCCGACTTAATATAACTAGTTTAGTGATACAAAAACTTGCATTTAGTACAAATATTTAGGAGTTTACAAAAACTTTCATGGTTTTAAAACCTTACTAGGTCATAATATTCAAGTCATCAAACTACTAGATAACCTTTAAAAACTTAGTTTCAAGCGTTTACATATTTGTAAAACAAAATAGACAAAATGCGGAAGCTTCATCTAGTGCGTTCGGTTCTTGATGTATGCTTGATCGCCATCCGGGTTCGAACCATCTTCACCTACGGTCAAAACCATTAAGATTATTAGTTTGACACTTTAAATATCAAGTATAAGCAAGTTCCATATTCAAACAAGTCAAAAACAAACAAAATTCAAGAGCTGGGTAGGTCGTGCCGCGCGACGGACTTCGGGAACGGCCGTCGCGTGACGCCAGCACCGTCGCGTCGCGCGACGGACTTTGGTTCTCCCCGTGGCATAACTTTTGACTCGGGTGTCCGTTTTAGTCGATTCTTTTTCCTACGCGACCGTAATTTAATTACGGACACGTTTATCAACACATTTTACATAAAATTATTGTTTCAAAAACAGTTGTACTTTAATTTGTCTCTTGTTTATTTGACCCATTTGTTTACGAGTTTCATGACATGTATTGTTGTCATCACAAACCTTAGGCCAATGCACTCGTTTCTGCGTTTACCAAATATGAGCTTTTGCTCCCCTCTCGAGGGTTGCTTATGCAATAATCATCATGCTTATTTCCAAGAATTTAACCATGCCTTTCGGAATCATTTGACAAGCGAATGTTCCGAACTATAAACCCTTTACAAGGGCTCATGCTTTTGCAACGAATTAGCGTATCCGGGACACGGCCTACGCTTGATTTGTATATATATATATATATATATATATATATATATATATATATATATATATATATATAACCAATCACAAGAGATGGTTATTAATTTCTATGTTTGTAACTCAACTTGTTCGGACCCGTTTGGATGCCGAATGGGTGTCACCATTACTAGACACATCCGAACTCTATTTCTAGCACATGTTTTGAACCGTTTTACTTGTCTAAGGCACTTTTTCACTCTCGTGACTTAACGGGTTTTCCTTGTTTACCAAATTTCAATATAACAAAGTAAGACTAACAATTAAACATAATGTAGCGAAACTATAAATCTCGTACCTTCAAAGTGTGCCCTTCAAGCGTGTATCACTTCCGGCTTGTCCACTTGACGATCCGGATGCTTTACCTCAAGAGTTCCATTCATCATCAATTTAGAACTCTTTCATAATCCGTAACGGACAATTCATTATGATATTCAAATCTGCGTTTTTGTTCGATTCTAAACATTTTATTCCTCACTTAGGCGTTTCAACAAACACCAAGCGGGTCAAATTCTTACATAATCATTACTAGGTTCTTGACATGTTATTTTCACCTACATTTACTTCGATTAGGCGATTTGCACTAAATTTCAACATCAATAATACCGAATTTAACACATGAATTCAGTTTTTACTAGAATAGTATTCACAATCCTAGTGTTTATCTAGTCTCTACAAACTCAATAATCACCTACAATGGTGATTAAAATCTCTAGAATTATCATACTAAATGTCAACAAGAATTCATCTAGGGTTTTATCCCTAAACATCATGTTGCTTCTAATTTCATCCATGCATCAAGTAATCAAGCTAAATTTTCGTTTTTCACATTTAACCTAGAATTCAAGATGCAACAAAATACCACAATTTTGCATACCTTTTGATCCCTGCAACGAGGTGATCCCTAATTCATGTTTGAAACTTGATTTAGAGCAGATTAGAGGCTTCAATTTGTGAATTTTGTGAGAATTTTAGGATTTGAAGGAAACCCCTGGTCGCCCTCTTCTTATGATCGATCCCAGCACACACGCATGTGTGTGTTTGGTGAGTTATTTCTTATTTGATCATTAAAGTTTTAGTTTTTATTAATTTGATCCCTCAACTTTTGTTTAACTTATAGTTTAGGTATTTCAACGTTAATAATAGTCACGTCAAGACTCTTAACTAACTGGGTTATAAATTCCTAGTTAGTTTGTTCTTGTTTATTTAACACTTTATTATCCTGACTTTAGATTTTATAAATTTCGGGGTCTTACAAGTCCACCCCCCTTAAAGAGGGTTTCGTCCCCGAAACCTGATTACGTACCGAATAACGTAGGGTAGAGTCGTTGCATCTCCTCCTCGGATTCCCATGTGGTATCCGAACCCTTCCGGTGTTCCCATTTGACCTTTACTTGATTGATTTCTTTGTTCCTTAAGGTTTTCACTTTACGATCCAAAATCGCAATGGGTTTCACCACATAGTTAAGTTTGTCATCCACTTCGATGTCGTCGTAGTGGATATAGGTTGTTTCGTCCGCTAGACATTTCCGAAGATGTGACACATGAAATGTGCTATGAATTCCGCTTAATTCTTCCAGTAGTTCAAGGCGGTATGCTACCTTCCCTATTCGTTCGACGATTGTAAACGGCCCAATAAATCTTGGGCTTAATTTTCCTCTCTTTCTAAATCGGATAACCCCCTTCCATGGGGATACCTTAAGCATGGCTTTGTCGCCAACCTGAAACACGATCGGTCTACGCCTTTTGTCCGCGTACGACTTTTGTCTATCTTGTGCCGCTTTCAAGTGTGCCCGAACCACCTCAATCTTTTCATTAGTGGCTCGAACTATATCTTTGTGAGCGAGTTCACGTGGACCCACCTCACCCCAACACACCGGGGTCCGGCACTTTCTACCATAAAACATTTCATACGGTGCCATCCCGATACTAGCATGGTAGCTGTTATTATATGAAAACTCGACCAATGGTAGATAAACATCCCAACTGCCTCCGAAGTCGATTATACATGCCCGTAGCATGTCTTCCAATGTTTGTATTGTTCTTTCACTCTGTCCATCCGTCTGAGGATGGTACACAGTGCTAATGAACAATTTTGTTCCCATTTGCTCTTGGAAATCTCGCCAAAAATTTGAGGTGAACCGGGTATCCCTATCGGACACGATGGATACCGGTACTCCGTGGCGTGCCACTATCTCATTAGTGTAAACCTCCGACAGCTTTTCTGACGTATAAGTCTCACGTATTGGAATAAAGTGAGCACTCTTTGTCAATCTATCAACAACTACCCATATTGCATCAAATCCGTGGTTCGTCTTCGGCAGTTTGGTTAACAGGTCCATTGTAATATGCTCCCATTTCCAAACCGGAATTTCCAACGGTTGGAGCTTACCGTATGGTTTTTGGTGTTCCGCCTTGACTTGTAGACATGTCAGGCACTTCTCCACGTATTTCACTACATCTCTTTTCATTCCGGGCCACCAATAGTTTTGTTTCAAGTCGTTATACATCTTGGTCGCTCCCGGATGGATGGAATAACGGGATTTGTGAGCTTCATCTAGTAGAAGCTTTTTAACTCCGCATGTGTTAGGAACCCAGATTCTGTTGAAACGTGTTTTCAAACCGTGATTGCCTTCTTCAAGATCTTTAAATTGGCCGACAATTCTTTCCTTTTTCCAGTTTTCTACCTTCACTGCTTCAACTTGTGCTTCTCGGATTCGTTCTAGTAGGCCCGAGGTTACAATAAGCTGCATTGATTGTACTTGTATCGGGGTATAATCTACCTTTCGACTTAAGGCGTCTGCTACTACGTTGGCTTTCCCGGGGTGGTAATGTATTTCACAATCGTAATCCTTGACCGTTTCCAACCACCTCCTTTGCCTCATGTTTAATTCCTTCTGATCGAAGAAATATTTCAAACTTCTATGGTCAGTAACGATTGTACATCTTACCCCATACAAATAATGTCTCCATATTTTTAAGGCGAATACTACTGCTGCCAGCTCCAAATCATGAGTCGGGTATTTCTTTTCATGGATCTTCAGTTGCCTCGAGGCGTAGGCTATGACCTTGCCTCGTTGCATTAAAACACATCCGAGCCCCGGATGTGACGCATCCGAGTAAACCACCATGTCATCAACTCCTTCCGGTAACGTTAACACCGGAGTGTGAGTTAACTTTTCTTTGAACGTTTGGAAGGCTTCCTCTTGTTCGATGCCCCATACAAACTTTTCCTCCTTGCGAGTCAATTTGGTCAATGGTAAGGCAATTTTGGAGAAATCTTGTATGAATCTCCGATAATATCCCGCGAGCCCTAAAAAGCTTTGGATTTCTAAGGGATTCCTTGGAGTGTTCCATTTTGACACGGCTTCTACTTTTGACGGATCCACTAGTACCCCGTCGGCACTAATGATATGCCCAAGAAACTACACCTCTCGTAACCAGAAATCGCACTTTAAGAATTTTGCATACAGCTTTTCTCGTCTGAGTGTCTCTAACACTTCTTGCAAATGGTAAACATGCTCAGCTTCATTCTTCGAATACACTAAAATGTCATCGATAAATACAATTACCGACTTATCCAGCATAGGTTTGCAAACCCGGTTCATGAGATCCATGAAAGCCGCGGGTGCGTTAGTCAACCCAAAGGGCATTACGAGGAACTCATAATGCCCGTATCGTGTACGAAAGGCCGTCTTCGGTACGTCTTCCTTCTTTACTTTCAACTGGTGATAACCCGATCTGAGATCAATCTTTGAGAACCAACTCGCTCCTTGTAGCTGGTCAAACAAGTCATCAATTCTTGGAAGTGGGTATCGATTTTTCACCGTGAATTTGTTTAACTCCCGGTAGTCGATACACATACGTATACTACCATCCTTCTTTTTCACAAGCAATACTGGTGCGCCCGGAATCAATTCGATTCCGAACTCTACTTCCCGTTCTGGTGGTATTCCCGGTAAATCTTCCGGAAACACATCTTCATAATCGCATACCACTGGCACATCTCTGATTTTGAGGGATTCTTTCTCCGATTCATTTGCGTATACCATATATGCCTTGCATCCATGTTTCATGAGTTTGTGAGCTTCTAGCATCATGCATATCATCGGGTTACCTCCTTTTTCACCGTATATTGTAACGTGCTTTCCGCTAGGAGATGTCAGTTTTATTTCCTTTGGGAAACATGCCACCTTTGCGTGGTATCGGGACAACCAAACCATACCCACGATCACTTGAAATTCTCCCATTGACATTAGGATCAAATCTATTGTGTATTCTTCGTCGTCAATGCTCAATTTACAATTTTCACATACATCACAAACGATAGAACTCTTGTTATTATCTATCTCTACTTCTAAAGGCATAGGTAATTTTGTTAGAACAAATGAAGGATGTCGAATAAACCCATATGAAATAAAGGATTTATTCACACCCGTATCAAATAATATACGCGTAGGAATCGAGTTTACAGCAAATATACCTGAAACCACTTCGGGTTCAACTTTTGCTTCTGCGGCAGTCAAGTGGAAAGATCTAGCCTTTGCCTTTGGGGCTTCACCTTTCGTGTCTTGCCCATCTTTCTTTCCCACCAGTTCCGAGCATTCCGATTTCTTGTGACCCGGTCGATAACAATTGTAGCAAACCGTCACTTTTTCCGGGCATGATGAAGCCATATGCCCCGTTTTCCGACATATGGGGCAAGGCTTATCCTTGAAGCGACATTCGCCCCTATAACCCTTTCCACAGATTTTGCAATTTGGCGACCCGCCTTTCGCATCCGTTTTCTTCACTGTTTCGTTCATTCGCGCTTTCTTGGTAGGGCTTGGATTAACATTATGAGCCCTCCGTTCACTCCGTTCAACCTGCTTTCTCAATTCGATCTCCCGTTCCCGAGCAACATTTATGATCTCGGTGAGGGTCTCGTATTTTGAAGGAGTCATAAACTCCCTATACTCGGCGCTCAACAGATTATAATAATAATATATCTTATGTTCTTCGTTTGTTATCAGTTCATCACAAAACTTCATTTTATCCATAAACATTCCCGTGATCTTGTCTATGGACTCACCCTTGTGCCTAAGTTGCATGAACTCTTCCTTGATTCGATTAATGACCGCTTTGGGACTGTGGTGTTTAAGAAACGGCGTCTTAAATTCATCCCATGTCATAGCCTTAGGTGCTTCGTTTCCAATTTCTTTCTTTTTGTTATCCCACCAGTCTTTCGCTTGACCCCTTAATTGACCCGTACCATAAGCTACGTAGTCATCTTCATCACAATGGGCCCTCTCAAATACCCCTTCGATATCGCTTAGCCATCACTGGCATATGATTGGGTCAACCTCCCTATTATAGACTGGCGGTTTACACGCCATGAACTCCTTGTATGTACAAGGCTTTCGTCCTCCGGACTTTTCCTTTGCTAAATTGGCATTATCCTCCAATTTCTTGATTCTTTCCTCAACCACTGATAGTACCGTGTTCTGGATCTTATCGATGAAACCAGACAAACTATTTTCGATTGCCTTTCCAACCTCCTCGGCAATCACTTCTCTTGTTTGCTCGGTGACTCTCGGCACCGCATCATCGTTACCTTCATCCGCCATCTTTAATACTGAAATGTTTACATTGACCGTTAAACATTTCATTTATAACATATGATTTACTTGTTTTGGTTTAATCAAGTTCATAACTTGATTCGACCATTCTTGTTTCATGCATTTCTTGTGTTTGAGTGAACTTACACACTCTTTTCATGCATATTTGTTCATGTTTCATTTCTATATTCTCTAAATCTACTTAAACAATTAACTCTTACCGGATGCTTGATCAAGCTTGAACCGAACACACTTTGTTGACAACCTTGGCTCTGATTACCAACTTGTAAGACCCGACTTAATATAACTAGTTTAATGATATAAAAACTTGCATTTAGTACAAATATTTAGGAGTTTACAAAAACTTTCATGGTTTTAAAACCTTACTAGGTCATAATATTAAAGTCATCAAACTACTAGATATCCTTTAAAAACTTAGTTTCAAGCGTTTACATATTTGTAAAACAAAATAGACAAAATGCGGAAGCTTCATTTAGTGCGTTCGGTTCTTGATGTATGCTTGATCGCCATCCGGGTTTGAACCATCTTCACCTACGGTCAAAACCATTAAGATTATTAGTTTGACACTTTAAATATCAAGTATAAGCAAGTTCCATATTCAAACAAGTGAAAAACAAACAAAATTCAAGAGCTGGGTAGGTCGTGCCGCGCGACGGACTTCGGGAACGGCCGTCGTGTGACGCCAGCACCGTCGTGTCACGCGACGGACTTTGGTTCTCCCCGTGGCGCGATGCCAGCATGTTATTTCGACAGAAAGTTGTTGTTTGGAGCTGCTAATTTCGCCCAGCACCACTTATCTCAATTCCAAACTATAAAGTGGCATAACTTTTGACTCGGGTGTCCGTTTTAGTCGATTCTTTTTCCTACGCGACCATAATTTAATTACGGACGCGTTTATCAACACATTTTATATAAAAATATCGTTTCAAAAACAGTTGTCCTTTAATTTGTCTCTTGTTTATTTGACCCATTTGTTTACGAGTTTCATTACATGTATTGTTGTCATCACAAACCTTAGACCAATGCACTCGTTTCTGCGTTTACCAAATATGAGCTTTTGCTCCCCTCCCGAGGGTTGCTTATGCAATAATCATCATGCTTATTTCCAAGAATTTAACCATGCCTTTCAGAATCATTTGACAAGCAAATGTTCCGAACTATAAACCCTTTACAAGGGCTCATGCTTTTGCAACGAATTAGCGTATCCGTGACACGGCCTACGCTTGATTTGTGTATATATATATATATATATAACCAATCACAAGAGATGGTTATTAATTTTTATGTTTGTAACTCAACTTGTTTTGACCCGTTTGGATGCCGAATGGGTGTCACCATTAGTAGACACATCCGAACTCTATTTCTAGCACATGTTTTGACCCGTTTTACTTGTCTAAGGCACTTTGTCACTCTCGTGACTTAACGGGTTTTCCTTGTTTACCAAATTTCAATATAACAAAGTAAGACTTACAATTAAACATAATGTAGCGAAACTATAAGTCGCGTACCTTCAAAGTGTGCCCTTCAAGCGTGTATCACTTCCGGCTTGTCCACTTGATGATCCGGATGCTTTACCTAAAGAGTTCCATTCATCATCAATTTAGAATTCTTTCATAATCCATAACGGACAATTCATTATGATATTCAAATCTGCTTTTTTGTTCGATTCTAAACATTTTATTCCTCACTTAGGCATTTCAACAAATACCAAGCGGGTCAAATTCTTACATAATCATTACTAGGTTCTTGACATGTTATTTTCACCTACATTTACTTCGATTAGGCGATTTGCACTAAATTTCAACATCAATAATACCGAATTTAACACATGAATTCAGTTTTCACTAGAATAGTATTCACAATCCTAGTGTTTATCTAGTCTCTACAAACTCAATAATCACCTACAATGGTGATTAAAATCTCTAGAATTATCATACTAAATTTCAACAAGAATTCATCTAGGGTTTTATCCCTAAACATCATGTTGCTTCTAATTTCATCCATGCATCAAGTAATCAAGCTAAATTTTCGTTTTTCACATTTAACCTAGAATTCAAGATGCAACAAAATACCACAATTTTGCATACCTTTTGATCCCTGCAACGAGGTGATCCCTAATTCATGTTTGAAACTTGATTTAGAGCAGATTAGAGGCTTCAATTTGTGAATTTTGTGAGAATTTTAGGGTTTGACGGAAACCCCTGGTCGCCCTCTTCTTCTGATCGATCCCAGCACACACGCATGTGTGTGTTTGGTGAGTTATTTCTTATTTGATCATTAAAGTTTTAGTTTTTATTAATTTGGTCCCTCAACTTTTATTTAACTTATAGTTTAGGTATTTCAACCTTAATAATAGTCACTTCAAGACTCTTAACTAACTGGGTTATAAATTCCTTGTTAGTTTGTTCTTGTTTATTTAACACTTTATTATCCTGACTTTAAATTTTATAAATTTCGGGGTGTTACATATTGAGTATTTGTAAGGATACAATTATCATGAGTATGTTGGGGTTTTGTATACAAAATTTGTTACCACCTGGTCAAGGAGTAACATTTCCACAAGTCGGGTCTTACAGTACCATGGATGTTAATTGTTATAACTTGGAAACAAATGTAATTGCGAGATCGCCCTCAATACTGTACACTGGTTTTTATTTAAACTGGGATTCACTCACCAGTATTTCCCACTGACAAATGTTTTTAAAACGCGTTTCAGGTAACACAATGTGACAGCCAATTAGTAAAAAGCCAGCTGGAGAGCACTGACGGCTTGGAAAAATATGGCTATAAAAGTTATCTAAAATACGATGTTTTAAATTCAATAAAGTAGGGTTTATCCCTATAAACATGTTGTAATAAGAAACTTGGATTTTACCCATGTGATTCTAAATTTAAAAATATGGTGGTTTTACTCTGATAAAATATTTCCTAACTACGGTCCTGATGAAAATTCCGCTGCCAAATTAGACAATACGCGATACCACCGAAACTGGCTTGCGGCCGCCCGTTCCCGGGGATTAGGGAATCGGGGGTTGCGACAGAAGGTGGTATCAGAGCCATGCCACTGGTTCAAGCCAAAGAAGTGTTCTGCTGACACTTAAGTTTTAAATTCTGTGTTAGGAAATAACTTATGTAATTATGTGCTTTATGTTATTTGACTATTTGTTAGTCTACAGTATGGGTAAGCAAAGAATTTCGGACATCTATCGTCAATTAGATAGTTCACCAAAAGATAAGGGAACCTCATTTCAACCAAATCCCTCAGGATACTCAGGAGATACTGAGGAAGGAATATTTATTCGTAAGGCACAGTCTAAGAAACCATTTACCACTAAGAAGAGAGGTAGGATTATTAGAAAAAGTCAAGAGAAAATAAAGAAGTCACAACCAAATGGAGTGATAATCAATAAGGAAATAAATACATAAACTCAGGAAACAGACGATAACCTACCATGAGAAGATGAATTAGATGAACAATGGGTAAATCTCCATATGTTAGCCACTACAGCAGTAAATGCTAACTTATATTAAATAGTTGAACCGCCAAACCAGTACCAGCACCATGCCACCTATGAGCTAGAAACTTTAAAGGAACTTTGCCCATTAGATAACAACCTAGTAGAGACAGGAGATAGAATAAACCTTACATAAAAGCATGTTGAGCATAATACTTCTATAACTTAGATAGACTAAAATAAGTTACGGATGTATAATCACTAGTATATTTTGAATTTCAGTTGTAGCTTGTAATAAATACATACATATATATATATATATATATATATATATATATATATATATATATATATATATATATATATATATAAGTCGCAATATTCGCCTTTTTTTAATCAATCTATTTTTATGATTGTACCCAAATGTGTGTACTAGAAATTTGTCTGTGATAATTAATACCACCTACTCAAATAATATCATAATATGTATACGAATCATGAAATATTTTATTTAGAAATGGGAGTTGATCAGTTAAAATAATTACACGATTTATTATTAATACATGTTTTAATATTGTCATATATGTCATTAGATCTGACATATAAAATGTACAAATGTAATCATTTGTATACCTATAAAAATGCATTTAAATACATTCAATTGTTAATATACATTTAATCTAGATATTATAAATTTATATATATACTAATAATGCACTTTAAGTAGTTATTATACAACAGTGGGTTTATGTATATATACGTATACAAATATTTAGTCTATATAAATTTAAATATTATGAATTTTAAGGGTATCTAAATGTAATATATTTTAACTGCATCAATTTGAACATTTCTATACATTTAATGTTATAAGTAATGTAAAAAAATTTTACAACAATTAATCTTGCAGCATGAATTAAATAATTTAAATTAATATACTAGTAATATAATGTTCAAAGATACTATTAAAAACTATATAAACGAATATAGTTAATAACATTTTGTATTCATCAGCTTTCATTATTTAATATAAGATAAAATATAATGCAATTCTATTATATTTGAAATGTATATACACTAATACTTTTAAATAATATATATACGTGTATATAATGTAAAAAAAAATATTCATATATATATTAGGATACATGTAAAATTTATACATTTAAAACTATAAAGAGAGGATATGATCAAAAGAGTCATTATATATATATATATCATGATAATCATATATAAATAATCAGGTTTTCATTCTCTATCATTTAGAATATTATATTTAAAAAGAAGTAATAAAAATTTTATGATGTATAATAAAAAGAGAGAAAAGATGGGTTTAATGGTTTGAACAATTGATACATAAAAAAAAAGATTAGATAATTAAATTTTTAGAAGTAAGGATATTGCAACAAGTGAAAACACCTTTCCTTATCCTACTTAAATCAATAATTTAGTATCTATTTATTTATATTACCTGGCACATTAAAGTGTTCCTAAACATTCATTTTTCAAACTAGAATTTAAAATAGATGCCCCACATAAAAATAGTTGAATCAAATGTGTGTTTAGTACGTTTGTCCTTTATATAACTTTATCTAAAAATCAGATTACAATTTTAATATTGTAATATCTTTAAATAAATTACTATTACTATTGTATGGGATATACATACATATTCTAATACATGTATATTACTCAAATTTATTTAGAATCGATTTTAGAAACGTCAAACTTACTTATCATAAGTACTTCTTTGAATAAATTATATAATATACAATAAATTGAGAGTTAAGTTTTGATATTTTAAACCCATATGGTTTAACCCACTAATTAAAAATAAATTTATTCCTATGAGTCCAGAAAATTTATATTTTGGTTAATTTATCCATCCTTAAATTCCAAAATATTATATTCAATAAATTTAACAGAAATTTATTTCAATATACTACTTTTAAAGGATAAATAAAGTTGTGGAAATAAGCTTGACAATGGGTATCATCAGATATTCCAAAATAATATTATATATATATGTGTGTATATATATATATATATATATATATATATATTATATAAGTTTAAATATTAAACTAAAGATTTGAAAATTTTTGTTTTGTTTCTAAATAATAAATATACATATGTATATACATAATAGAATCTCTTGACGGTATACAAAATATAATAATCAAATATCTTCTGAAGATAAACATAAGAGAAATTAGTACTAGTAATTCTTATAAAAGCATGAAGTCATTATAAGAATAAACCATGAAACGTATTAGGTTTTAAAAATACCATATGTCTCAATGAAATATTCCTTGTAACGGAATCTAAGGTTATATATGCATAAATAGAGTTAGCTGTAAGTATACTCATCACATCGAACCTAACTATAGTGTCAATGGAGACAATTATATTTTTGTCAAAACTTCATTTCCCAAGCAAAAGAAAAACCACAACCATAATAATATCTATGCTTAAACAAAACGATTAGGATATTGATAATTACTGGTAACACCTAGAATAATATTTAGACTTGAACTTAAGAAAAATGCCTTAGTATAAAGCTTTGAGATAAGCCAATTACTTGCATAGATAAAGTGTGATGGTTATTGGTATCCCGTGAAGATAATAACTAGAACAGTGCAAGTATGATAAATAAGCGATAACACCTGGCCACTGTTATTTCTTGTTTATTAGTACTACTCGGTTCTAGAATATGATCCATCATGAGAATACTTATTTCCTTGTTTCTTGATGCAAACCATAATAAACGATGTACTTTAAAAAAATCATGATTTGAGAGAAATTCTATTTAGGGGAAATACAATGATAATTACCTCTCCGGCAAGACTGGGTATGGAGTGGTAGACTCTCCAGCTTGTCCGAGTAAGATGGGGGTACCTCTCCGGTAAGACCGGGTGAGATTGGGTATATGTTATGTTAATGGAATTCCCTAAAATAGTACCACGACCTGATGTCTGACCTGTTTTTGGAAATATAAATTTGTTAAATACATTGACCTTATGAATGGTGTGTATATTATAGTATGTGAAATATATGATTTTATAGATATGTATATTTATAAATCCAAATGCCATAATAATTGACAATTAGGGGCTAAATCACGAACAGGTGTCAATGATAATTTTAGATTTAATCATCAGGAATCTCTCGTATACGTTTATAATTCTGATATCAAACACTATTTCGTTTGAATTTCCGTCTCGTAACTCGTATGACAAGATAAACGACAGGAACCCTATAAGTTGGAACGCCATCGAAAGTATAAGAATTTCCTTTGCAATTATTAACGCATTAGGAAACCTGTAACTAAAAGCTGTGTTAAAATACAAAACATATTTCAGTCAATGATAAGAATCTCATAGAGAATAGTTCTGGTCAAAGTAAGGTGAAATTCAAACCAAGGACCAGAATATACCAAGAAACTAAACTAACTAAAAATATTCATCCATATTTCAGGGAATCTCGAGGACGAGACTTAAAACAAGGTGGAGAGGATGTAACATTCCTAAAATTTTTATTTATATAAAATATATAAAAACTTATGTTATTAAAAGGATGCATCATGGGTAAGTTGACCGATAGAAATATAAGATATTTTGACAAACGTAGGAACCATTTAATAGTTATAATAATAAAAATGTCTTATAATTAACCTTACTCCGTTTCTAATGAAACTTAGGCCAAAATGTAGATAAAAATAGTCTTCTAATGGCATGTTCATTATTTTATAAAACGTCATATTTTAGAAGTTATAAGCGGCAAATGAGTGAAGCAGTTAAATTAAATATAATAAATAATATCTAAATTTACATTGAATTTTAAATAAATGTTTAGGTGGCCATTTTGAACGAATGCATGTATAACAACAAACTTCAATATTAATAATGCATGAATACGTGGAAGGCAACAATTAATATTTTGCGTGGTTTCTAAGCCTCCAATTTTAGTATATATAGGGTGCTAGTTTTCAAACGATATTCCATTCTTTTCCTTCTTCTTTCGTCTCCCATTCTGCTTCTCTCAAAATTCTATATTCTATTTTATTATTTTCACACATAATAATAATAATAATAATAATAATAATAATAATAATAATAATAAAGCTCTGCCCCGTTTTAAGTGTTTTAACCCTTGATCACTGATACCCTGTCCGATTGACGTAGGGCCCCGTAACGTATGTCAAGGCTCTGCCTAAATTCGTTGGGGTTCTGTCTCGTGACGAAGGGATAAAGTTAAATTGGGTTACTATACTTAATGTGAGTGCATTATATATTTTATTAAATAATCCAGGAGTTGTACCAACTCTCCTGAATATTTCTGACACCCCTAATATATTTAGAATACCCCTATATGTCCTAAAATACACCTCGTATACGAAAACCGACCCCGAATAACCTTTATTTCATTAAAAAACAAACAATATAAGTTTTACCAACCGCTCGCGGGCCGCAAAGACCTTGTCTTCGGGCTACGCGGGGCGCGACAACTTAAGATCCAGACACACCTGGAAGCCGCCACGTGTCGATGACTCAGCAACTGTGATGCCGCCTTAGGACCCACGCGGGCCGCGTAAAACCTTGCTACATCATTCGCGGGCCGCGAGAAACGGAAGATCAAGCCCTATAAATAGCAACCATCGGCAGTTCATCCAATTCGTTCAGAATTCAATTTTCTCTCTCAAAATTCTATTGGGTAGGCTCTATACCCGGGCATTATACCCCCTTAATTAGCGAAGCTCTGCCTCGTTGTAAGTATCATAACCCCTGGATACGTATTAGATACGCTGCCCGATTGATCTAGGGTTCCGTAACGGCTGTCGTGGTTCTGCCCGACGTAGTCGTTGGAATGCCGTCTCGGGGAAGGTATTGCTAATGTTAAAATGGGTTATTATACTAACACGTGTGCATTGTTTAATTATTAGTTTGTAACCAGGAAGTCACGAAGGAAAGACCCAAAATAGCAATGTGAGTTGATCCGCTTTTTGTTAACCTTTTTGTTAACTATTTTTACAAAACCTCACACAATTAATTATATATTAAGCAGTTATTGAGTATTTGTAAGGATACAATTATCATGAGTATGTTGGGGTTTTGTATACAAAATTTGTTACCACCTGGTCAAGGAGTAACATTTCCACAATTCGGGTCTGACCGTACCATGGATGTTAATTGTTATAACTTGGAAACAAATGTAATTGCGAGATCGCCCTCAATACTGTACACTGGTTTTTATTTAAACTTGATTAAACTAGGATTCACTCACCAGTATTTCCCACTGACAAATGTTTTTAAAACGCGTTTCAGGTAACAAAATGTGACAACCAATTAGTAAAAACCCAGCTGGAGAGCACTGACGGCTTGGAAAAATGTGGCTCTAAAAGTTATCTAAAATATGATGTTTTAAATTCAATAAAATAAGAAACTTGGATTTTACCCATGTGATTATTGTGACACCTGTGCCTCTGCGACCATCAAACAAATACCAAATTTATGAAATATTGTGTTTTATACTTGGGATTTGTAAAAATACGTGTATTGTTTGCACATATCAATTCATGTTCGATTTCAAGCTTTAAATCGCTTTCTGGAAGGTTATACGCGCACTGATGTGTAAATATAACCAGTTTAATGCAACAAACACTCCGGAATAGTGAAATAGGCTTAACATACCTTAAATAACCTTTACATAACTTAGAAATAAGTTTTGGAGGGTTTGGTGTGGCGAAATCAAGTTTATTCGCTTACAGGGACTAATTTCGACAAACTGCGAAAGTATGCCGATTTGTACTGTAACGAACATTCCAGTACTTGATCATAAGTTAAATATGCCCTAAATATCCTTTACATAGCTTAGAAATAGTATTTGAGGTGTTTGGTGCGCAAAAATAAACTTTCATGATCAATAGGGACTAAAAGCGTCAAAAAGTGCATAAGTTTGCATTTTCGCGCATATCTTACGTTCTGAATACATCCGGACATCCAAAACTTTATGTAATCATTAAAATATTTTATTTTAGTGATTGGCATGATAAAATTCCATTTTTCGCGTAATTTGGATCGTTTTTCGCATTCGTTCGTGTTTCGTCGTAATTAACCGAACAACGCAACCGTACGACCAAACGAACCGACATCCGAGATATTTTTGAGCATGTTTCATGTTCCCTATACTTTAACTTCATTTTAGAGCCTTGAAATGGGATTAACGGGGCTTAAACGTGTCAAAAATGCATCAAAAACCATGTTTTGCACATTCAGGGACCAAAATTGACAATCTGCCATAGTTATCTTAGGAAGGGACCAAAGTTGAAAACCTTATTTCCAGCTTGTTCCAGCTGTTCCCCTCATTTTCACATGGTTTTAATGAAACTAGGGACTTGTTTTGGGGTACCCATGGTATTCTAAAACCATGGGCACACATGTAAGGTCCAGATCGAAGCTCGGTTTTCGATGAACGATCCTAACGGTCTTGGTTTTCCTATAAACACCCCCACCCTCTTGCATCAAAACTCACATTTGATCTGATTTGGCTCTCTAAGTTGAAGTATACACTTCATACCTGAGAGTAATCGGATCAAAACTTCTATTCTTGGACCCGTTCTAAGTCCTCTTTCGTTCTTTTTTCGCGTGAAAGTCAAACTGTGTTTGACTTTCTGCTTTGACCAGTTTATGGTCAACATGAAGTTCGTTTGAACTTCATAACGTGAGCGTAATCACGATGGTTTTAGTCTCTTGTGACTATACCTACTGATTACCACGTTATCTAGGCATGGTGGCGAGTCGTAGTTTCGGCCAAAATGCGTATTCTTGCGTATTTTGTAACCAAACTAGTTTTAGGTATCAAAACCATTTGTTTTGATACCAAACCTGTTTTCAAACCTCGTTAAGCATGTTTTAACATGTTTAGCTCGTCACTTTAGGTTTAGTGCTTATGTAGGGTCGTAAGGTAAGCGGTCTAAACAACCACTTATACTTTCGAACCCGACCCGTTTGGTCGATCTTTAGGATCCGACCAAACACATTAGGTGACCATAGTTGCATAGGGAATAACCTTCTAAGGTTATACCTTATGGTCACGTCGTTTAAGTAGTTGTATGTTCGGTAGTTTATATGCCTTAAGTAAATGACCAAAATGCCCTTTTTACGCCAAAATTCATTTTAAGCGTATGTAACATAATTTTTGATATCTAAACCGATTTGGCAACAATATTAGACATGTTAAGGCATATTTTACTTATCATAGGACTAGTTAGGCGGTCCGAACGCGTTTTACGCGAACGACACGTTAAAGTGGCGTAAGCTACCTTAACGAGTCGTAATGGGTCGTAAGCACTTAAGTTAGGTTTCGTTTTAGAATGTAGGCTTTGTTAAACCATATTACATGAGTCCCTACACTCATTTGGTTTACGAAACCTCATTTTATCCGATCCTCCGATTTAGGTCCGTTTATTTACATAGTTATCTATATTAGGTGCCGTTTGATTTCCGTGATCCCTCTAGCTTTGCTTGGTTGTTATTCAAGACTTCTAAGCACCCTCAAGTGAGTACATAGTCCCCTCTTTTACTGTTTTCAAACGTTTCGGGGTGAAACACATGTGCCTACTTGTTACTTTCATGCTTTCCATGTTTTCATATCATATATATGCTATGTTCATTAGTACACTATTAGTACATGATTTCATTATGTTTTACTATGTATGTTCACTTAACATGCTAGCCCATTGTTTTAGATTTTGAACTATCCGAACCATTTGTAGCCATTTGATATATGTGAACCATTTGTAACCATTTGATATATGTGAACCATTTGTAACCATTTGATGTATGTGAACCATTTGTAACCATTTGATATATGTGAACCATTTGTAACCATTTGTTATATGGGTGGTGTGTGCGCATATATACATATAGTTATCATGAATAAACACACGATTCGGTTTTAAATTTATAAAAGTGATTATTACTTTAACATCAAAACACACACGAAAGAGGCAAGTGTACCCCTTCATATATGTAGTAAAGTATCGGTAAGAACCAAGTATCGATCCAAGGAAATGGGCGGAGGAATAATACTAGACCTTTGTCACTAAACTACCGGTAAAAACATAAGTTGTTTGATTTTTAATAAACTAAAGTAAGCATAAACAAATACTTATAAAACATAGTAGAAAATAGATAAATAGCCTTGCTTAATACACAACCAAAGTATGTCAACTAAGTCGGTTTTGGCACTAGAAGCATTCGGTCAATTTTCCATTTTGAGACAATTAGTATCCCTTTCGGGAATCCTAACATGACAATCATTCGGAAAGTTAAAACGATAAACACACTTTAACCACCTAAAATTGTTCTTTAACATGCAATTGATAAATGTCTATGAAAATCTCTTAAAAATAAGTTAGTCATCCGTTAGGAGTTTTCTAACCTCACTTAAACAAGGAAAGCGACACCGAAAAACACAATGCGACCACCGAGAAAAGCATAAACTAGATTAAATCACAACCGAGTTCATTTTACAAATCTTGCACATAAATTCACCAAGATAGCAATTTTGGCCTAAACTACTAACTAAGCTAACAAATCATGGCAAGAATTTATAACGACACCATTTAACCCGTTAAGGTCCTTACGTGACGGCAAGCTTTCTTGATTAACAATAATTACATTTTATTAAATCACTAACCATTTCTAGTATCATGATGCACACATTTAAACAAAGCTAAACTAGTTAACCAAGTTCAAAGTTTACTAATACAAGATTAATTAAGCTTCATTTTTCAACTATCTTAACTAACCAAATACCAATCATCCAACACAATTACTTATAATCAAGAAATCAATATCAATAACAAGGTTGCAAACTAATCATCAAAGATTAACATAGAAAATACTTCCAAATGTCATTACAAACAAAGATTAACATACTAATGGCTATAATCAAGCAAGGAATTGTTGTGTTTTTGCCCAAAGGCTACAATAATACATAATCATTAATCTAAATGCTTGAAAGATTAATAAAATCATGGAAATATTAGAAACCAAACCATAAACAAGCATAAGATTAAGAATCCGGATAGTAATCGAGCTAAACGGGACAATGTGGCTTGAATCCGGGTGAAAGCAGAAGCCTCCGGAGCCTGAAAATCGCCTGAATTGCTCTCCAAAATTCCAGAGTTACAAGCAGAATGTTTCTGCAAGTTTTTATATTTTTTCGGTTTCGCACGGTCGTGCGTCCTGTTGCACGACCGTTCACTTTTGGGAATTATTGTAGGTATGGTGCACCATACTGTATGACGTCACAGATCTTGACCAGTCGTAGGTCACGCACGGTCGTTCTTCGTATCGCACGACCGTTCCATTCCGGGATCTTGTTGCACGAGCTGTTGCACTGGTCGTTCATTACTGAGGTTTTGGCTGATCATCGGATCCGCACGGGGTGCAAATTATGGCACGACCGTGCGTCACCGGGCTGGCCTTGTGTGCCTTGCACGCCTAGTCGCACCCTCGTTCATTGCCGGGCTGATCATCATTTGTCGGAGATGCACGGTCGTGCATTAGGTCGCACGACCGTTCCATATGCCCAGGTTAGTTTTCTTAACAGAAGGTTCGCAGCTTCGTCGTTTTGTCCGGAAAGTCCTCGTTTTCGCTATCATCTTGTCTGGTATGCTGTTTTAGGCCTGTAAACAAAAGTGTAGATGATTAAGCATCCGAATGACGGTTTTACGGCCGAAAACGCATAAAATAGGGGTAAAACGGGGGACTAAAATATGTGTAAATTGGCGAATATCAAATCTCCCCACACTTGAACCTTGTTTGTCCTCAAGCAAGCTAAACTAAAATGCAATAAAAGATAGAATCAAACAATAACGATAATTTACACAATATTTTATTTAAATTACTACAAACGGTTAGCCGGTTTTTCGAAATACAACATCAAAAGACTCAAACCCAACAAGCATATGCAAATATATAGCGACAACCAAAAAGTCGTGACTTCACATTTAATTGACTCAACATGTTAGTCTTCACACAACTCACAATGTTCAGACACACTCGGTTTTATTTATGAAACATACATAAAATGTGTACGTGCAAACACTCAATGCCTCGTCAATGAAATGTGTAATATCATAAGCTTGTCATAAGATCTCGTCTCCACCAACTAACATGCGAAAAAGTGTAAATCAAGAGGTCTTTACGGGTTATAACGTTAGGCTTGGGCGAAGGGTATGGAAATGGATATTTAAAGTGGCGAAAATAGTTAAAACTCGGAAGTAGCGTTTAACTAGCAACAAACAATACAACTATACATACAAATGCCTTAAAAAGGCGACTATTGCGCAATCGAGCTAATCAACGATATTTTAACATTTAAGCATTCAAAATTGCTCGAATTTCGTCGACTTCACCCTATTTTAGGGTGTTTTATTTTCTGTTTTTTTTTTTAACAAGAAACTAGATAAATAAACAATAAACTACAACAAACGCTAGTTAAACGATTATTTTGACCGAGTTTTAACATTGAAAAGGTTTAAAACATAAAAAGGCTAAATTTGGCTAAGTGGGTGATAATGTGGGTAAACAAAGGTAAACGGGAAGGCTCGACATGGTTAATCCTAAAGGGTAATATAAGGTTTACGGGAAGCACAACACAAAGAACAAGGTTTACAACAAAGGGGTAATCTAAGTGCCTCTATCACTTCTACACAATTCCGCAAGTTCATGGTCTTAACAAGCATACTAGTGACAAGTTCTAAATTACACATAACATCCGGCTCACTCCTATATCCGAAATGAACAAATATATAACAATATCAAGGCTCAAATATGCTCACGTAACGGACGGAATGGGTAAAAGTGTGAAAACTATCATGCAAGTCTTTCTTTGTTTGTCACGCTTTCCGGTTTCCTTTTTCAAAAATATTTTGCTTGTCGAGTTTTTATCAAGTCCGACGCTTTCTAAAACACAACCAACCGGTTTATTTACTAAAATATATACACAGTACATGTATTTTTGAATGATTTTTCTGATTTTCTGATTTTTTTTATATATATAAATAAATGAGGACAAACAAAGTTAACCCCCTCCCCACACTTGAACTTCGCATTGTCCCCAATGCGAGACCCGAAATATAGAGAAAAGGATAATAGTACTCCCCTTAAGATGATGTTGATGCAACGAGACTTCCGAAGCTGTATCTGTCATGTGCTCCGGTCCAAGATATGTCGGATCTGCAAGTATGTCACATGTACACCAAAACAGAACAGAAACAGAATAAACATAAATAAACCATAATGTACATAAATATAAGACTAACATCCAAACAAATACAAGACATAAAGTAAATTGTCTGAAAACAAAATACAATCCGAGGGTGTTGAAATAACAAACAAAATGAACACCCAAAATATAAAGTACTGAAATAAAAACAACCACCAACAATCAATACCACCGACTCCTACGCGTCATCACCATCATCGTCTCTAGTAAAGGACGGACCCGCATCTCCGTAACCAGGTGGGTTCCACGGTGGGAACTATGGGGGATGCTGAAAGTAGTCGGGATATGCATGATGCATCTCCCCAAACAGATATGAAAACCCAGCACTCACTCCCTGATATAAACTATCCTGGTTTGCCCGAAGCTGATCCTGAGCGGCCCTAATCTCGTCCTGTCTAGACCGGATCTGGTCAATATAAACCCCATGCTGTTCCTGGTTAACCCTGATCTGATCCTGGTTAACTTGCATCTGCTGGAACTGCTGATAGAACTCGGGCCAGTCCTGATGCTGGTGGAATGCATGGTGCTGCGGTGAATGTGGTGGTGTCTGTGGCTGGTGCTGGTGCTGCTACTCCGGATGCTCCTGATCGTGCATCTCCTCATCCTCATGTTCCTCCACAGCTGGAGGCAACGGGTCCCAGACCTCGTTGTTCAGACCTCTCAATCTATCCCCCCTATCAAGCTCAAAAATCAACCCCATGGCCTTCAAAGACCGAATATCAACATAAACACCATCGGTCACATGAGTGAGAGTCTCTAGCACCCCATCAGTCATTAAGCCTAAGTTGTAGGCTATTTCGGTCACATACGGACCGCCGTGTATCTGACTGTTGGGAGTACGCCCCGAGCTCTTCACAAAGTAGTCAGCCATCCTTGCGGCTAGGTTGATATTTGCTCCCTCAACCAGCGCATAGAGAAAAATCAAATTTGGTGTGGGACAGTTCCCAAGACTGTCCATGCGCCCGCAAATTGTGTGGCTAAACACATGATGCATCACTCTAACCAATGGGTCTCTCAATCTTGAAGCCTTTGACATTCTTGGGTTGTAAGGGTCCCCAATAGCATTTTCAGCCCAAAACGCATCTCGTGCTGCATCAGTTGGGAAGGTGAACTGATCCGTGAAGACATCAGAATCCATGTCTTCTCTTGTGTAGATCCCGAGCCTCCTACCCAAACGACCCACCGACCAACTATGCCATTGTCTACCCAATCTGAAAGCTATCCGCTCCTTGTGGCGGAATTTGGGTCTTCGATGAGCAACCGGCTTTTCATAGGCATAAGTAGAGAAAAACTCTATTGTCAGTTCACGGTAGACGGGTCGGTTGATAGCGACCAGATTTGCAAGCGGGACACTGATCAGGTTTTCAAGTCGATCATACTAGTTCAGCTCCCTCAAAACTTCCCAATCCAGCCATCGGGGGACTCCGAATTGCCCCCGCCTTGCCCATAAGGCGTCGCGTCTCGGAATGCAAAGAGCCTCTCGCTCGTTATTGGGGTCAAATTGAAGGAAAGGATGATCCATCTGTATGAGGAATATTGTTAGAAAGACGGGAACAGGAAAATTTTTAATCGAAAACAGCCGAGCAGCCAATTATGAAGAAACTGTGAATCTGATCTGGGCATATGGCACGGTCGTGCGACGAGACGCACGGTCGTGCGTCGCCAACAACGAGTACTAGTAGCCCAAATCTGTCGGAACTGCACGGCGTGCGACCAACGGCACCACCGTGCAATACCGACCAACAAGCATATTATCGTGAATGTCCGGAATCGCACGACCGTTCCATACGAGGAATGACCGTGCGAAAGCGTTTTTTTTGCAGAATCCGACCCCTGAACTTTGAACAGTCTGATTTCTCTGAAAATCAATAAATTTTTACACAAACAGGGGCCAGAAAAACGACCGGATGTTCACGATACGCACGATTCAAACAAGGGTTAGGGTTTCGCTTGTATTTATGAAGAGAACCCTAAAAACCCCTTGAAGAATCGGATGAAACTAACCTAGAAAGCGGAAAAACAGATAAACTACAAGATGGAACGTACCGTGCGAAGTAGGGTGTGAAACCGTGCGAAAAACCGTGCGATTTGAAGTTTTATCGCTCTGGAACGGCTGCAGATGGCTAGGGTTCGCGAATGAAGGGTTTGGAAGTAGATGGGGGTTTTTATAATGTGCAAAAGACGAAATTACCCCTGCCTCTCGCACGGTCGTGCGACAGCTCGCACGGTCGTGCGTCACCTACATTTTTCAACCCTGCAGCATGTTCTCGGAGATGCACCGGGGGTGCGACTCACCGTGCGGCGAGTTCCGGAAACGCACGGTCGTGCGACTCGTGGAACGACCGTGCAACAGCTGCAGATCAGAATTTTCCGCAGAAGCTATTTCCAGCAACTGTTTTGGCCGTTTTTCGCCATTTTTTCAACACGCTAACTGTTTAAACAATATTGCAACACAGAACCTTCGCCCGGCACGTATGAAACTTATACAAACTAACGGAAACTACCTAACATACCTAAATTACGCTAAAACTAGAAAAACACCTAAAAAGACGATATTACCCCTAAAGCGCAAAATACGCTCTTGCTACATTTTTGTCGGTGAGTCAGTAGCGTAGACTCATGCTAAATTTTTTTCGGCGAGTCGATAGCAAGACTCATGCTAAATTTTTGTCAGCGAGTCGATAGCAAGACTCATGTCCCCACACTTGTTACATGTGCGGGCCATTACCATGCCCCTTCGGATTCTGCTCGGTATTGCCCGGAAGACCACCTTGGGGTCTCTCCGACATCATTTTTGCCAACTGGCCCACTTGATTCTCGATGGTCTGAATGGAAGCCTTTTGACTCCGCATTTCTCCTTCGTTGACCAAGAACCGCTCCTCATGCTGCTGATATCTTTTCTCAGAAATTTGATTAGCACTGTTGGAGTTGTTCAGCAGTTGTGCCATCATTTCCTCTAGCTTTGCGTTGCTTTGAGAGGCGTGTGGCTGGGAACTGCTTCCTGAGCCTTGATTATGATACTGTGGCTGGAAGGATTGACCTTGAGATTGTTGTGGCGCAGGAGCATGTTGAGCATAACCTTGTGCGTTTTGGTTCCCAGAACCAGATTTCCACCCAAAATTTGGGTGATTCCTCCACCCTGGATTGTACGTGTTGCTATAGGGGTTATTTTGGGGCCTGATTTGATTGCCCATGTAGTTTACCTCCTCGTGTCCTGTAAACATAACACCCTACTCACACGTACCTGGCACGTGTGCCACCCCGCACTGGTCGCAGCCTGAACCAACTTGTGCGATCACCTGGGATTTATCGAACTTCGTTGCAAGAGCCGAGATTTGTGCAGTAATGGCCGTGTAATCGTCCACTGCGTGGACTCCTGCTCGAGGTGCTGATGATGATGATGTTGCCCGGCCTCTATCTCCTTCCCGACGCGAGCCGGATTTCAACGCAGCTTTTTCTATAATATCGTACGCTTCAGTCTAATCGCTCCTGCGTATTGTAACTGAGCCCCTGATAGAACGTCAACACCAGCTGTCTCTTGGAGAAACCATGATGTGGCACATCAATCAATAAATCCTTGAATCTCTCCCAAGCCGCATGCAACGACTCGCCCTCGTCCTGGCGAAAGGAAACAATTCGGTTCCGTAGCTTGGTTGTTTTCTCAGGTGGAAAATATTTTTTCATAAACTGCTCCGCCATCTGATTCCAGGTCCTGATGGACCCGGCTGGGAGTGACATAAGCCATGCTCTGGCTTTTTCACGCAATGAGAACGGAAACAACCTCAACCTAACAGCATCCTCCGAAACATCTCTAATCTTAAACGTGGAACAAACTTGGAGAAAAGCCGCTATATGTCGTCCGGGATCCTCATGCTCACGCCCGTCAAACTGCACTGAATTCTGCACCATATTAATAATACTAGATTTAATTTCAAAAACAGGTGCATCTATAGTAGGTCGTAGGATACTCGGCTCCAGGCCTGTCGCTCCAGGCTGATTAGATTCATTCAAAGGTCGCTCGTCGTCTGCCATGATTGCGTTCCCTGCTGCCCCTAAGCCCTCGGCTTCAGCGGGTATCACCTGCTTCTGCTCACCAGATGCGAGTAGTAGCCCAATCGCACGAGATCTTGCGCGAAGACGTCTCCTCAGATCATGCTCGGGTTCGTCTGACGGCTCAATAGGATCGGGAGCGGGTGTTGAGAACATCAACCTGTAAACGAAAAAATTGACACAATGAATATTTTATTAAAATAAAATTGCTGTTTCCCTTTTTTTTAAGCTGAAAAGAAACAGAATATTATTTAAAATGGGCTGAAAATTTTATAAAAATCCGAAAATGGGCCCGGAAATTTATAAAAATCAACACAATAGGAATAAATCGAATCGGCTAATAAAAAATGATTTTAAGGTGCCGAAAACCCAATGAATAAATGAATAAATAAATCCGGATCGAATGAATAAATGGAACAAAAATTTACAAGTGTACAAAAGAATCACGAAAACGAATAAATCGAATTAAAAGCAAGAAATAATAACAAATAAATAAACAAATAAATAATCAAGAAAATATTCACAAATATCAACAAGTATATACACCGATAACACAATGACTCGGGTCGTTCCTAAAGCTCGCCATTTCCCCGGCAACGGCGCCAAAAACTTGGTGTGTGCGCATATATACATATATTTATCATGAATAAACACACGATTCGGTTTTAAATTTATAAAAGTGATTATTACTTTAACATAAAAACACACACGAAAGAGGCAAGTGTACCCCTTCATATATGTAGTAAAGTATCGGTAAGAACCAAGTATCGACCCTAGGAAATGGGCGGAGGAATAATACTAGACCTTTGTCACTAAACTACCGGTAAAAACATAAGTTGTTTGATTTTTAATAAACTAAAGTAAGCATAAACAAATACTTATAAAACATAGTAGAAAATAGATAAATAGCCTTGCTTAATACACAACCAAATTATGTCAACTAAGTCGGTTTTGGCACTAGAAGCATTCGGTCAATTTTCCATTTTGAGACAATTAGTATCCCTTTCGGGAATCCTAACATGACAATCATTCGGAAAGTTAAAACGATAATCACACTTTAACCACCTAAAATTGTTCTTTAACGTGCAATTGATAAATGTCTATGAAAATCTCTTAAAAATAAGTTAGTCATCCGTTAGGAGTTTTCTAACCTCACTTAAACAAGGAAAGCGACACCGATAAACACAATGCAACCACCGAGAAAAGCATAAACTAGATTAAATCACAACCGAGTTCATTTTACAAATCTTGCACATAAATTCACCAAGATAGCAATTTTGGCCTAAACTACTAACTAAGCTAACAAATCATGGCAAGAATTTATAACGACACCATTTAACCCGTTAAGGTCCTTACGTGACGGCAAGCTTTCTTGATTAACAATAATTACATTTTATTAAATCACTAACCATTTCTAGTATCATGATGCACACATTTAAACAAAGCTAAACTAGTTAACCAAGTTCAAAGTTTACTAATCCAAGATTAATTAAGCTTCATTTTTCAACTATCTTAACTAACCAAATACCAATCATCCAACACAATTACTTATAATCAAGAAATCAATATCAATAACAAGGTTGCAAACTAATCATCAAAGATTAACATAGAAAATACTTCCAAATGTCATTACAAACAAAGATTAACATACTAATGGCTATAATCAAGCAAGGAATTGTTGTGTTTTTGCCCAAAGGCTACAATAATACATAATCATTAATCTAAATGCTTGAAAGATTAACAAAATCATGGAAAGATTAGAAACCAAACCATAAACAAGCATAAGATTAAGAATCCGGATAGTAATCGAGCTAAACGGGACAATGTGGCTTGAATCCGGGTGAAAGCAGAAGCCTCCGGAGCCTGAAAATCGCCTGAATTGCTCTCCAAAATTCCAGAGTTACGAGCAGAATGTTTCTGCAAGTTTTTATATTTTTTCGGTTTCGCACGGTCGTGCGTCCTGTTGCACGACCGTTCACTTTTGGCAATCATTGTAGGTATGGTGCACCATACTGTATGACGTCACAGATCTTGACCAGTCGTAGGTCACGCACGGTCGTTCTTCGTATCGCACAACCGTTCCATTCCGGGATCTTGTTGCACGAAGCTGCTGCACTGGTCGTTCATCACCGAGGTTTTGGCTGATCATCGGATCCGCACGGGGTGCAAATTATGGCACGACCGTGCGTCACCGGGCTGGCCTTGTGTGCCTTGCACGCCTAGTCGCACCCTCGTTCATTGCCGGGATGATCATCATTTGTCGGAGATGCACGGTCGTGCATTAGGTCGCACGACCGTTCCATATGCCCATGTCAGTTTTCTTAACAGAAGGTTTGCAGCTTCGTCGTTTTGTCCGGAAAGTCCTCGTTTTCGCTATCATCTTGTCTGGTATGCTGTTTTAGGCCTGTAAACAAAAGTGTAGATGATTAAGCATCCGAATGACCGTTTTACGGCCGAAAACGCATAAAATAGGGGTAAAACGGGGGACTAAAATATGTGTAAATTGGCGAATATCAATGGGAACCATTTGTAACTATTTGTACCGTTGGGTTAGGGAAGTGATTAGGTAACGGGGCGGGTGTAATGTGTTAAAAGCATGGTGGATACGCCGCTGGTACTTCCTATATATACGTGCTTTTAACACATTATATATCGTTGCATTATTTAGATCACTTGGGTAAACGATTTCGAAACGATGTCACACAATGATGTTTTCTGAATAATATAAACCATATGAGTTTTGTTAACAAGTTTCTACGATATGTTTACAATTTGATTTCATAAAACAAATGTTTTGGAGTTAAGAATCATGGCTACAAGATTTTATAAATCATATCCAACTTGATTTGAGTTGGTTAATTATGTCGCAATACTATACTTTTCAAAATAAGTTTTTTAAATAAGTATTGCAACATGTAAAACGAGCCATGAATCTGACACTCACATAAAACCTATGTACTCGCCGGCATTTTTATGCTGATGTATTTTCACATGTGTTTCAGGTACCATAGTTGATGATGTTTGATGATGATACTTGTGTACGCTCACATAGGAATGGACGAGGCCTTAGTAACTTAATAACAATAAAAGTTTATTTGTTCCTGTTTTGTTTCTAATTCCAATGTAATGTAATACATTTAATTCAATAAAACGAAACTGTTTAATCCATGGTTGTGAAACAATGATTCTGTTACAACACTCCCCGACGTTTCCGCCACGCTTTGTTGTTTTACGTGGTCGGGGTGTGACAGAAAAGTTGGTATCAGAGCCAATGGTTATAGGCAATTAGGTTATTAGTAATGCTTTTACCTAGACTATAACCTTCCTAGGGCCCTAACGCGAGTTTACTTGCATTTAGTCATAAAATAATAACGTTGCCTATCTTTAGGCAGCAAACACAATAAGAACACAAAACTCGAATCTGATTTGAAAACTAATCATCTGTTCTAGGATGATTTATTATAAGGTTACGAACCTTCAAAGTTTTCAAATTCTCGTTAAAGTTTAGGGCTACATAATGTGAACACGTGCAAACTGGAAGGGTGGGTGCCTGTGCCCTGAGCTTTCTGTCTAAGGCTAGAGTGTTCGTACAAATCCGCAGTATCGGACCAGTCACTCTTACCTGGGAACTCTTGTGGTGAGTGTCCACTTATAGGCGAGCATGTCTTCGCGATACATTATGAGGACCTATTTACTTTGATTCAGCCTTTGTGTGTCGTTTGTTTGCTTCGTGGTTCAAACAAATGACCGTCACCCATGATTTTTATTGTAACATCCTATTCTTACCAAATGCCATTTCATTTGTTTTCTCTCTTGTTTCCCCTTTTTAGAATGCCTCCACGACGCGAAAATCAGGTACCTATTGAAGAGCTGGCAGCTGTCATTACGCAGCAAATGACTGCTGCAATCCCGAACATCGTTGCTCAATGTAACCAAGCTCTCAACAACAATAATGCCCCCTGCAACTTCAAGACGTTCAACTCGGCTAAGCCATCAAAGTTTTCTGGGTCTCAAGGAGCGACTGCACTTCTGCAATGGTTCGAGAGTCTAGAGAGCACCTGCAGGCATGTTCAATGCCCAAATGAGCGAAAGGTAGAATTCGCATCTAGTGTCTTTGAGAAACGAGCTTTGACATGGTGGAATGGTGTGATGAGAGATAGGGGAGCCGATATGGCACTGGCTCAAACGTGGGAAGAGCTTCGAGCTCTAATGATGAAGGAATTCTGTCCTCGTCACGAGATCAGGGCCTTGGAAAGGGAATTCGATTATCTTAAGCAAGATAGCGGTGAGCATCGAGCCTACACGGATCGTTATGAGGAGTTAAGTCTGTTATTCCCGAATATGGTTACGCCTTTGGATAAGGCAATCGAAAAGTACATTGATGGCCTCCCTGACCCAGTACAAGACATTGTGACTGGTAGTAATCCCACTACGGTTAGGCAGGCCATTGAGCTATCTGCTACCTTGACTGAATCTCAAATCAGGAAGGGTAAACTTTTCCGAAAAGGTGATAAGAAACCAATCGAGGAATCAAAACCCAAAGATGAACAGACTGAATCCTCCAAGAAGTCAAGGAAGCGAAAAGCTTCCCAGAACTTCGCCGTGGTTGCTCACAATGATCAAGCTGCCCCCAACCAACCAGCTCAACCCTCTGCTAGGAAGCCATACAACGGAACTGCACCCTTGTACAACCAATGTAACCTTCATCATCATGCTAGTGTGAAGTGCCGCAAATGCCAAATTTGTGGACTTATAGGTCATACAGCAAGAGTTTGCCGAGCTGCAGTTGCACCAAATCAAGCTGACAACAATCCTGCTCAAGCTCGTTTTCCACCAGGTTCTTGCTACAACTGTGGCGAGATGGGTCATTTCCGAAGAAATTGCCCAAAGCTTGCTAATGCAAACCCAGCACAGGGATGAGCATCTGACCGACTAGAAGACAACACCGTTTAGAAATAATCACGTCTCATGTATTATTTTCTTTTGTTGTCAAGGTCCATGAAACAGTTGTTATCGTTGTTTATAAATAAATCTTTTATTTACATTGCAATGTATTCATGTGGTTGCATGTATAAACAACATATCCCCTACAATACCGACAATCAGGGAATCGTATTCCTTGAAGAACAGACTACCCCCAAAATTCTTCCATTTTATGATCTCTTGCGTTTTCCACGAAAATCCTAAGTACCCGTTTCTTCCAAAGAAACGAAGTACAAGGCGCAAGTTACAACTCTGGACGAATACCCAAAGTACCACTATAAATCCTTAATAGGGTACCTAAGGGTATTTCCGTAAATCCTAAAATTTTTGTGTACCTTAATTCGAATATTACATTTCTTTGAAAACAAAATCGAATTTTCGGAAGATCATCCTATCTTCATAGATAGATTCTTGAAAATGATTAAAGTGCCAAATGAAATCCACTGATTGGATTCCTGGTGTGCTTTAAATATCTGTGTCCAAAGATAACAAATTAAAGGTCAAATTAAACAAATATGTGATTATGTGCTTATGTGTTCCCTTTTATGTTTTTGTGTGATCCAAGTTTTTGTTATCCAAATCCTCGTAGAATCTTCCATATCTTCGTATAAGAGATTCATAGTAGGATATCCAAAGGTACTACCTTAAATCCTTAATGGGCTTCTACGTAATAGTAAAGACCCTTGGATTATAATGTACTATTCCATAATTAGACCCCTTGAGTGGTCTAGTTAAACAGATTGATCCAAAAATCTGGTTAGGAATATCATGTGATGATATAGCTGAAAAGACTCCTTGGTGGTCTAACTAAAGAGATCATTTGTCGATCTAATTAAAAGGACCCTATGATAGTCTAGTCACACTCATCACAGGTTTGATTTTCTTCCCCTTCACATTACAAAACAAACTATGCGGACTGTGCAAGGAATTACGTAATTATGGATGCATACTTAATTATGGAATTCAGTGCACAGAAACCACAACAAGTTTTGTCATGTGTCTAGAGTTGACTCAGTTCATTTCCGTTTCTGAAAATTACCCATTGAGGAAAATGACTCATTCCGTTCATTTTCGTTTCTGAAGAATGTCCATCGAGGGAAATGAATATCCCTGATTTTTCTTTTTCCTTCATTTCCGTTTCTGAAGAACACCCATTGAGGAAAATGACTCATTCCGTTCATTTTCGTTTCTGAAGAATATCCATCGAGGGAAATGAATATTCTTGATTTTTTCTTCATTTTCGTTTCTGAAGAATACCCATTGAGGAAAATGACTCATTCCGTTCATTTTCATTTCTGAAGAATATCCATCGACGGAAATGAATATTCTTGATTTTTCCTTCATTTGCGTTTCTGAAGAATACCCGTTGAGGAAAATGACTCATTCCGTTCATTTTCGTTTCTGAAGAATATCCATCGAGGGAAACGAATATTCTTGATTTTTCCTTCATTTCCGTTTCTGAAGAATACCCATTGAGGAAAATGACTCATTCCGTTCATTTTCGTTTCTGAAGAATATCCATCGAGGGAAATGAATATTCTTGATTATTCGTTCATTTTCGTTTCTGAAGAATATCCATCGAGGGAAATGAATATTCTTGATTATTCGTTCATTTTCGTTTCTGAAGAATACCCATTTAGGAAAATGACTCATTCCGTTCATTTTCGTTTCTGAAGAATATCCATCGAGGGAAATGAATATCCTTGATTTTTCCTTCATTTTCATTTTTAAAGTTTGTCCGTTGAGAGAAATGACAGGATTATGCCTTGCATAATCTTTGATGGGTTATTCTATGCAAATAGATAAACACCCTAGATTCCATGCAAGGCAATTATTTAAAACAACATCATAGGCAGACTCCTACGAATAAATTTCGGGACGAAATTTCCTAAAGTAGGGGAGACTGTGACACTTGTGCCTCTGTGACTATCAAACAAATACCAAATTTATGAAATATTGTGTTTCATACTTGGGATTTGTAAAAATACGTGTATTGTTTGCACATATCAATTCATGTTCGATTTCAAGCTTTAAATCGCTTTCTGGAAGGTTATACGTGCACTGATGCTTAAATATAACCAGTTCAATGCAACGAACACACCGAAATAGTAAAATAGGCTTAACATACCTTAAATAACCTTTACATAACTTAGAAATAAGTTTTTGAGGGTTTGGTGTGGCGAAATCAAGTTTATTCGCTTACGGGGACTAATTTCGACAAACTGCGAAAGTATGCCGATTTGTACTGTAACGAACATTCCGAAACTTGATCATAAGTTAAATATTCCCTAAATATCCTTTACATAGCTTAGAAATAGGCTTTGAGGTGTTTGGTGCGCAAAAATAAACTTTCTTGATCAATAGGAACTAAAAGCGTCAAAAAGTGCATAAGTTTGCATTTTCGCGCATATTTTACGTTCTGAATACATCCGGACATCCAAAACATTATGTAATCATTAAAATATTTTATTTTAGTGATTGGCATGATAAAATTCCATTCATCGCGTAATTTGGATCGTTTTTCGCATTCGTTCGTGTTTCGTCGTAATTAACCGAACAACGCAACCGTACGACCAAACGAACCAACATCCGAGATATTTTTTAGTATGTTTCATGTTCCCTATACTTTAACTTCATTTTAGAGCTTTGAAATGGGATTAACGGGGCTTAAACGTGTCAAAAATGCATCAAAAACCATGTTTTGCACATTCTGGGACCAAAATTGACAATCTGCCATAGTTATCTTAGGAAGGGACCAAAGTTGAAAATCTGATTTCCAGCTTGTTCCAGCTGTTCCCCTCATTTGTTCATGGTTTTAATGAAACTAGGGGCTTGTTTTGGGGTACCCATGGTATTCTAAAACCATGGGCACACATGTAAGGTCCAGATCGAAGCTCGATTTTCGATGAACGATCCTAACGGTCTTGGTTTTCCTATAAATACCCCCACCCTCTTGCTTCAAAACTCACATTTGATCTGATTTGGCTCTTTAAGTTGAAGTATACACTTCATACCTAAGAGTAATCGGATCAAAACTTCTATTCTTAGACCCGTTGTAAGTCCTCTTTCGTTCTTTTTCGCGTGAAAGTCAAACTGTGTTTGACTTTCTGCTTTGACCAGTTTATGGTCAACATGAAGTTCATTTGAACTTCATAACGTGAGCGTAATCACGATGGTTTTAGTCTCTTGTGACTATACCTACTGATTACCACGTTATCTAGGCATAGTGGCGAGTCGTAGTTTCGGCCAAAATGCGTATTCTTGCGTATTTTGTAACCAAACTACTTTTAGGTATCAAAACCGTTTGTTTTGATACCAAACCTGTTTTCAAACCTCGTTAAGCATGTTTTAACATGTTTAGCTCGTCACTTTAGGTTTAGTGCTTATGTAGGGTCGTAAGGTAAGTGGTCTAAACAACCGTTTATACTTTCGAACCCGACCCGTTTGGTCAATCTTTAGGATCCGACCAAACACATTAGGTGACCATAGTTACATAGGGAATAACCTTCCAAGATTATACCTTATGGTCATGTCGTTTAAGTAGTTGTATGATAGGTAGTTTATATGCCTTAGGTAAATGACCAAAATGCCCTTTTTACGCCAAAATTCATTTTAAGCATATGTAACATAATTTTTTATATCTAAACTGATTTGGAAACAATATTAGACATGTTAAGGCATATTTTACTTATCATAGGACTAGTTAGGCGGTCCGAACGCGTTTTACACGAACGACGCGTTAAAGTGGCGTAAGCTACTTTAACGAGACGTAATGGGTCGTAAGCACTTAAGTTAGGTTTTGTTTTAGAATGTAGGCTTTGTTAAACCATATTACATGAGTCCCTACACTCATTTGGTTTATGAAACCTCATTTTATCCGATCCTCCAATTTAGGTCCGTTTATTTACATAGTTATCTATATTAGGTGCCGTTTGATTTTCGTGATCCCTCTAGCTTTGCTTGGTTGTTATTCAAGACTTCTAAGCACCCTCAAGTGAGTACATAGTCCCCTCTTTTACTGTTTTCAAACGTTTCAGGGTGAAACACATGTGCCTACTTGTTACTTTCATGCTTTCCATGTTTTCATATCATATACATGCTATGTTCATTAGTACACTATTAGTACATGATTTCATTGTGTTTTGCTATTTATGTTCACTTAACATGCTAGCCCATTGTTTTACATGTTGAACTATTCGAACCATTTGTAACCATTTGATATATGTGAACCATTTGTAACCATTTGATATATGTGAACCATTTGTAACCATTTGATGTATGTGAACCATTTGTAACCATTTGATATATGTGAACCATTTGTAACCATTTGTTATATGGGAACCATTTGTAACTATTTGAACCGTTGGGTTAGGGAAGTGATTAGGTAACGGGGCGGGTGTAATGTGTTAAAAGCATGGTGGATACGCCGCTGGTACTTCCTATATATAAGTGCTTTTAACACATTATATATCGTTGCGTTATCTAGATCACTTGGGTAAACGATTTCGAAACGATGTCACACAATGATGTTTTCTGAATAATATAAACCATATGAGTTTTGTTAACAAGCTTCTACGATATGTTTTACAATTTGATTTCATAAAACAAATGTTTTGGAGTTAAGAATCATGGCTACGAGATTTTATAAATCATATCCAACTTGATTTGAGTTGGTTAATTATGTCGCAATACTATACTTTTCAAAATAAGGTTTTTAAATAAGTATTGCAACATGTAAAACGAGCCATGAATATGACACTCACATAAAACCTATGTACTCGCCGGCATTTTTATGCTGGCGTATTTTCACATGTGTTTCAGGTACCATAGTTGATGATGATACTTGTGTACGCTCACATAGGAATGGACGAGGCCTTAGTGACTTAATAACAATAAAAGTTTATTTGTTCCTGTTTTGTTTCTAAATCCAATGTAATGTAATACATTTAATTCAATAAAACGAAACTGTTTAATCCATGATTGTGAAAAAATGATTCTGTTACAACACTCCCCGACGTTTCCGCCACGTTTTGTTGTTTTACGTGGTCGGGGTGTGACAATTATAAATTTAAAAATATGGTGGTTTTACTCTGATAAAATATTTCCTAACTACGGTCCTGATGAAAATTCCGCTGCCAAATTAGACAATACGCGATACCACCGAAACTGGCTCGCGGCCGCCCGTTCCCGGGGATTAGGGAATCGGGGGTTGCGACACATACAGGGTTGTTAAAGTCATTATATCAAGTCACCATATTGTTACTAATCAACAATTTCATACATTCTCTAGCATCTAATTAATACAAATTTCAAGTTATAAAGGTCATTACATCAAATAACCATACAAGAATTGAGGTTTTATCTCTATGATAAAAAATAAAAAAAATAAAAAAAAAACCTAACTTCGTAAGATATATGAACATTTACCCAATTCTCTAAATTACTCAAATACTCCACATATGCTAGTTAATTTACATTTAATTGCTAAGAATTGAGGTTTCATCTCCATGATTCTAAACACTATTACTAGATCAATTTACATTTAATTGCTAGAATTCATACTAGACTTTCATTATTTAAGAACTCTCTATCACAGTAAACTCATCAAATAAGATTCCTGTAACACCTCGTAAAATCACGACCAATGATACGTTGACACGTGTACAAAACCCTAATCAGGTCAATCGTTGACTATGAAGGACTAATTTTGTGAAAAATCAAAAACTTTGATTTTGGAAGGACTGGAAGTGTTAACATACTTAACATAGGCCTCTGAATAACGTTACACAGTAATCATATTCACAAATGAGCCACTTGTTGATCGAGTGTAGCCGTTTGCGTAATTAATTGAAAGTTTGCGTGATGAAGGGTTAAAAGCGTCAACATGTTAATTCTTACCTCTAAGTGACCTTTTAACAAACTGGGAGCTTCATGATATTTTATTATACTCTCGGGAATGCCAATTATTGTCCGTCTAAGGTTTTTATGCCTTAAAGTGACAATACGCGCAACTTCGCAAGTTTAAGGGGTTAAAAGCGTCAATATGTTTAATTATACCTCTGAAAGACCTTTCTTTGAACCCGAAGAATTATGAGTTTTATAATACTCTGTAAAAGTCGGATTACTCGGGCGAGTACTCGGCGAGTAATCGGTCCTCGGACCCCCTCCGAGGCGACTTCCTCCTAGGCGGTCTCAATTAGTCGGCCTCGGGATTACTCGGGAGTACTCGGTGCCTAGTCGGCCTAGTTGGCGCCTAGTCGGACGTAGTCGGCCTAGTCGGACGTAGTCGGCCTAGTCGGTCTAGGCGGTCAACGTGGTTTGTTGACTTTTAATCGGTCAAACTCGGTCAAAATCGGCCTACTCGGCCTTGTACTCGGACTACTCGGCCTTGTACTCAGACTAGTCGGACTTGTATTCAGAATATTTGAACTTTAAACATGTTTCATTTTAAATTATACTCAGTTGACATGAATTATGCTTATTTTAACACATAAATAATATATGACAATTAATTTTCTTTATATTTACCATGTCCGCGTACTCCCCGAGTACTCTCCGAGTACTCCGATTACTCCCAACTCCCCAGTCGGCCGACTAGGGACCGCCTAGCGACTTTTACAACACTGCCTCTGAGTGACCTTTTAATAAACCGGGAGCTTCATGATATTTGATTATACTCTCGGGAATGCCAATTATTGTCCGTCTAAGGTTTTTATGCCTTAAAGTGACAATACGCGCAACTTCGCAAGTTTAAGGGGTTAAAAGCGTCAATATGTTTAATTATACCTCTGAATGACCTTTCTTCGAACCCGAAGCATTATGATGTTTTATAATACTCTCGAGAATGCCTAATATGGATTAGATAAGGCTTTGATGCTATTAAACGATGATATGCGCAAGTTTGCGCATTAGAGGGACTCTTTGCGTCAAACTGCAAAAGTATGCCGATTCGTATGGTATCGAACCTTCCGAAATATGATCATAAGTTAAACATGCCCTAAATATCCTTTATATAGCTTAGAAATAGGCTTTGAGGTGTTTGGTGAGCAAAAATAAACTTATTCGATCAACAGGGACTAAAAGCGTCAAAAAGTGCATAAGTTTGCATTTTCGCGCATATCTTACGTTCTGAATATATCCGGACATCCAAAAATTTATGTAATCACTAAAATATTTTATTTTTGTGTTTGGCATGATAAAATTACATTTGTCGCGTAATTTGGATCGTTTTTCGCGTCCGTTCGTGTTTCGTCATAATTAGCCGAATGACGCAACCGTACGACCAAACGAACCGACATCCGGCATATTTTTGAGCATGTTTTATGTTCCCTATGTTTTGGTATCATAGTAGAGCCTTGAAATGAGGTTAACGGGCCTTAAATGAGTCAGAAATGACATTTAACAAGTACAGGGACTGAAACTCCATTTTCTGAAAGTTTGTTGCTGATCTAAGCTGAGTAGGCGGGCTGCGTAAGCTGGGGACTCAGCCTACGCGGGGCGCGAGGGCCCCCAGACCTGCTGAAAACCAGTTTTTCACTTACAACAGTTGGTTTCTGGTATTGCACTTGGTTTCTTCATTGCTATGGGCTTGTTTTAAGCACCCATAGTATTGAAAAACAATGGGTGATACTTGTACGGTCCAGATTGAAGCACGGGTTACGAGAAACGATCCTAACGGTTCTCAAAATCCTATATATACCCACTTATTTTGGCTTTCTTCACTTCATTCCATTCCAATCAGCTTGCTCTCTGATTCTAAGAGGATCTTGAACTTTTTGAGAACCTCCTTCAGTCCTAAGGACCACTTGTAAGTGCTCCTTTCGTGCTTAGTTTAATTGTTTGGCTCTTAAAGCCGAAAAGTCAAGCGTTTACGATAAACTCTTTGACTTTTAAACGATCGAGCCATTGTTCGCAACGAACATGGCTACGTGATCGTAATTAGGTAGGTATTAAACCCTCAAAAGGGCACCTCCTAATTACCACATTTGCTTAGTTAATTGTCGGGTCAATGTAATCAAGATAAAAGTCAAACGAGTCGGTTTTTAAATAAAATTCATAACTAATGATGTAAAAGCAATAAAATCAGTTTTGTCACTTTAATAACTTGGTAAATATTAATTGAACATGTCTAGGCATGTTCAACCCGACAATTCTAAGTTTAGGCTCGGTTCGGAACCGAAAGTCGCAAAAGTAGACTTTTGCTTCGACTTTCAGTTCTGACCCGATTTAGCTTAGTTTAAATATTCCTTAGGATTCCTTTAGGACCGTATTATTTGCTAGTATAACCCCCCAAGGTTATACAACTTGGTTCCTTAGAAATCCTAGTTCATTGCATGTTTCCGTTAATTGCTTAAAAGTTGACCATTATGCCATTTTGATGTAAAAACGAGATTTTTGAAAATGTGAGAAGACAAAAACCTTTATTACTGATTTATAAACATGTCCTAAAAATTTTACATCATTTTGTTGTCTAAATTAGGAGTTATGCTCAATATCGTAAATTGAAGCCCTTTTTATTAATTAAACAGAATTTTCGGCATAAAACCTATTTAAACCCAAATTTTGACACCAAACCTTTTGCCCACTGATGTAATATAATATTTAGGGATTTTTGAAGATTTTTTTTGAATTTTAAACTGATCATAACATAGGGTTCTTGCATTGACTCGGTTATGCCCCTTTTGCTAATAAAATGAGTTTTACACATCCTTTACATATCAAACCTTTTTCTACTGATTTTATATATTAAATAAATTATTTTAAACAGTAACGGCTCTTCAAAATCTCTGATTTACTTATTTAACCCGAATACCGTCAAATACCGACTTTTATGCGATTTAGGCGCATAGTATGGTTTAAAACCATATTAGGCACCTAAAGCTTGATACCTACTGATGTTATGAATAAATTATTATACTTTAACAGTAAATAAAAGTTTTGAACTCAGATTTCCAAAATTAACCCTTAAAGCGTATGGGAAATGACCAAAATGCCCCTACGGTGCATAGTTTGGCCATAAATGATAAATTTCACATATGTGAGATATCTTACTGATATAACTTGATAAAATAAGTATTTTTACTGATTATTTAAACCCGAAACTCAGATTATTATTTGACCTCTTTTATAAACATTAAAATGACCAAAATACCCCTACGGGGCATAAATTGGTTTTAAATTCATTTTGGGCATAATAGAAGGTATCCTACTGATATCACAACATATTTAAAGCATATTAACTTGTGAAACATGTTCATGACTCATTTGGTTATCCGTTATGCATTTTACGCGTTCGGTACGGTTTATGTAAGTAGTTTACATGAATTAACCGAAACGGGTCAAACCTTATCATTTTCACTTCAAAATTCAGATTGTGTTTAGTTTACCCATATTATACAAGTCTCCATACTTGTCGGGTCTAAATCACATTCTAATCCGGTCTTCGCTTAATCTTGCGTTTTAAACCGTAAACCTTTCCTTAAAACTAACCGGTCTAAGTTACAACTTAAATAAGACCCGTTAGGAATCTGATAGGTTAATAAAACCTTCGTTCCAGATTGAGAGCCCCAGTAGAGGTACTTGTGCTTGCTGATTTGAATATACGGCTGAGAATAAAATTACATTTTAGCTCAGGTAAATATTTTTAACTTATTTTCCCTGTACGGGCTTGGGATACGATATTCTAATAACACCGCTTGGTCGGGTATTGAATGTTTAATCGGATTGTGATTAAATTATTGAGGTAACCCGTTTTAATCTGTCTTGTTTGAAATAAAGCCTTTGGGGGTTAATGACCATGTCCCGGGTATCCTTGGCATCATTATTAAGAAATGGCCACGTCTTAAGCACGGGGTGTAGGCATACACCTGACAGTTGCGTAGGAAAAATGGTATCTCACTCTCTTGTGGGCCTATACTTGTGGTGTGTCTGTTAATCTTGACTCGGTTTCTACATCGGGCCCTGAATGTATAACGAACATGTAAATTTGTATACAAGATTATTTTTATGTAATTGTCCCAAGTTATAAAAGGATATTTGTGCCTTGTGCATTTAAATCAATTTTCATAAATGTTTTCAAAAGAGTCAGTTAATTGTATTTACCAGTGTAAACTGATGTATTTTTCCAAAAAGATTAAGTGACAGGTACTGTACGTAATTGGCTGGGAGCTCAGGGCGTTAATAAGGAATCTTGCAAGTTCTAAACGTCTAAAGTCTGTTGAACAGTGTTTATAATTCTGTTTTAAGATCCGCCTGTGGATCCATCTTACAATCCGTTTGTAATATTTGATGTTACTTTTGAATCGGTTTGTAATACATTTACTTTAGACTTCTGCTGTGCATTGAACTGTGATTATTTGACTATGATGATATCAACTACGTCACGATACTCTCCACCGGGCCCGCCGGTAATACGTGGAAATATCGGGGTGTGACAATTCCACAACGTACCTTATTTTTTGATTGTGTTAATGGTTTAGAATTCTCAATCATGCAGGGATTTCGCCTTAATTTTCCTTGTGATCTTGCTAATTTTTGTGTTCTTGTTAAAGAGATAACTCTCTCTCTCTCTAATCTCGACACACACACACATCTCGTGCACTTTTCTTTTCTTTTTTCTTCTTTTTATTTAACTAACTTTCTAACATGTTCACTTTCAACCCCTTATGTTTTGTTAGTTATTTTGTTTGAACACCCCTTGCTTATTATTTCTTATAGAAAACAAACAATAACTAGGTTTAGTATTTCTAGTAACAAAACTTCATGCTAAAGTATCAAAATAAAGACAATGGTCAAAATTGGTATTTTGAGGTGTTACATCGGTGCGCCCCTATGAAACCCCACATCACGGGTGTGATGAATGTGAAACATCGCCGCAAGCTGGTGTTTCAGACGGTGAAGAGGGAGATCGTGATGTATATCATGATAGTGGAACTTGATTCAAGGGTTATGATTGGGTATGGGTTAATGATCGTGGTGGTGTGATGGAATATGATGAGTGTTGCAAGTGTGATATTGAAAATGTGATGGAATGATGTGTTAAATAGTGATTAGGTGTGATAACGTAACGAATGTGATAAAGTAAGAAGTGTCCCTTTCATCCTAAGAAGCATTTTAATGTTGTATTAGTTTGGATATAAAAAAAGTAATCCTGAAAAAAGTTATTAGTTTGGATATAAAAAAAGTAATCCTGAAAAAAGTTAATTTTTTTCTCGTATATAAATAATTGTATTTGGAAATGGAAATAATGGAATATGAAGTATGAACCAATGGCCGATGGAAGCTTAAATGGACATACATTAAGCCCAAGTGATTTTTAATAATTCAAATGAAACATTAGTTCGTAAGGCCCATTTTCATTTATAAAAAAAGCCCATTCATTTACCCCGTCCAATTTTAATCAGGCGAATGGTGTGGTACTGTGGTGTAGAGTTGCCAAAAAAACCGTAATAGGAACCGGACCCGATAAAAAAACCCGGAACTGGATTTTTTAATACCCGGGTATTTTTTTATCCGAAACCGGAACCGACCCTATCCATGGGGTATAGATAGGGTATGCATTTTGATCTCAATACCTAGAACCGGAACCGATCATACCCGAAACTAGACAAGAACCAGAACCAGAACCGATTATACCCGGCTATACCCGATACATGATTCATGTTAGTGCATTTATTTTAATTTTCTTGCACTATACAATCCATATTTAATAATAATAAACAAAAAAATATGGGAAATATGGTAATAAAAACGCAATAGAGTATTAAAAAATATGAAAATATAGAACTAAAAAACTCAGAAATAGGGTATAAAAAACCTGAAAATAGGGTATTTTAATATCCGGTTTCTTAAGAATCTGAACCGAACTCTACCCAAAATTGGGCACATAGGGTATGGTTTTTTCGTCAAATAACTAGAACCGAACCGGTTATAGCAATAACCGGTTCCAACCCTTAAACGAGAAACCAAAACCGGTTCCATAACCAGAACCGGTTATTAAAAATACCCGGTTTGTGCACCTCTACTGTGGTGTGCGGACTGAAAAAAATAGTTCAATCATAAAACTTATTTGGATGATGATAAAATATAACTTTGAAAATTAAAAAAACAAACACAAAACAAAACAAAAAAATATTTCTGTTAATTATTTCCAGATATTATCATATGGTAAAAAATAAACTAAAAAATAAAAAGTCTTTTTCATTAATCACGTTCTTGGCCAAGTATAAATAAAACTCTTAACACATATTTTCTCGAACAACAACTCCTATGTTTTTAAGATAAAAACACCATAATTACACACGGATTTAAATTCATAACCTTTTGGTCATGAGCACACCACTTAACAACCTTTATGTCACCTTAGGGACACTCGATACATACTTAGGTGACCGAATAAATAAAGTTTAATATGTGTGTGGTTTAATGAAAAAAAATTCGAATAGCGTGGTAAGCTTCTTATAAATCATCCCACTAAATGTGATCAAAAATGAACAAATAAGAAACCAAATTATAAGAATGTACAAAAAATATATATATACTGGGTTGAGTTATAATGATCAAGAGTGCTTCCAAGTCTTTGTGTGGATATTCTATAAAAGTAATCATTTTGTTTGTAAATTTGAATGTTATTTCCATTTGTTAACCCCTCATTCACTCATAAACTTCTATTGCAATGCAAGAAAAGCTAAAGTTCATAAGTCAAGGTCCATGGACCCTCTTTGTGGACCCTTCTTGCATCACACTTTGTACTTCATGCTTAAATACTAGTACATTTTGAAGGACCAATTAAAAAGAATACCTTTTTGGTTAGGGTAGTTTAACATGACCCCTCTCCTCAAAATCATTTATGTATCATAACAAACCCACAAAAAAGATACACCAATGGTTAAAACTTAAAAGTTAAAACCACTTTAATAATCCTTTAATTTATATAATCATAAAAAAATCAAAGCAAACTATTTAGAACAAGATTGAGTAAACTGCTAAAATGGTCCCTGAGGTTTAATCACTTTTACCACTTTAGTCCAAAACTCAAACATTTTGAATCTAGGTCCATGTGGTTTCAATTTTGTTGTCATTTTCATCCAAAATCAAAATCTAGTCAGATTTTTCAATTAACATCCAACTTTTTACCGTTTGCCCTTCATTAAAAGAAAGGAAAAAGACAAAAAAAAAAAAAAACTGAATGTTAACTGAAAAATCCGACCATATTTTGATTTTGGATGAAAATAGCAACAAAATTAAAACTAAAATAGTAAAATGACCAAACCTCAGAGACTATTTTGGCAGTTTACTCGATAAGATTTCACATAATTAGCAAGCATTTTGTAGTTAAGTAAAAGCAATTCTGTAGGGCCCATTTGGTTGCTATGTTCCAAAACAGCTTCAAGAAAGTCCATCCTTTGGCTGCCTACCACACAAACACACACACACTAAAACACACAAATAGCACCATTTAAAGACACACATAATGTACATCAAAACATGGAATCATGGTGAATTTTCAAAAAGTAAATCACCATTATTCATAGCACTTCCCACTAACACAATATGCTACCAAATTCCAATAAGAACAAGTCAATAAACCATACCAACAGTGAACACCAAAACATCTTAATTTCTTGGGATTAAAGCATAAATTCAAGATCTTGATGATTGGGGACAGAAGTTACCATAGCTACAGTCACGGTTGAAAAAATATTGTCTAGGCTCCGATTAGGTGCCAATTAATCACTAATCGGAGGTTTACTGAGTAATGACTGATTAATCGCTAGACGATCAACGGTGGTCCTATTTCGGCCAAACCTTAGAAATTCCCTCCAATTACTTAAAAAATGGGTCAACGAGAGGTTAAAACATGTCTATTTAAAAAAGTTACATATAAAATGTGTGTGTATATAAAACTAAAAATTACATATAAAAATCCTAATCTGATTAATCCTGATTAATAGCTAGTATGTACTGTACCTTACCGACCGACTAGTGCCTATGGATTCTTACAACACTGCCTACAGTGAAGAAGAAGAAGCATGACTATATCTTGAAACAACTAAAACAAAACTGGGAAGTTAGCTCTGAACTTTTTTGAAAACTAAAGGCATATAATCAAGATTTATATAAATTGACAAAAGAAGCATCATAAGATCTTGAAAACAGCTTAAACAAAACTGGAAATTTAACTTTAATGGTCTTGAATGAATTATAGAAAATGTTCAAAAGTTAAAAACAGTCTAAACAGTAAGATGAAAGACAGAACTCTCACCTCTCTAATGTCCTCTTTGAAACAACCTAAAACAAGTCCTATTTGCATTATTAATGACCCTAATCCTCTTCTGGAGCAGGGAGATTAAGATCAATCATATCAGTATAAGTTGCTTCCACTTGTTCGATTGCTGCCACATGATCGGTCCTATCTTCAGAACCGTTGATGAAATGAGACCGTTTGTGACCCCCTAAAGCTTGCCCTGACTTGAACATCCTGAAACAAATCGGGCATTCGTGCCCTTTGTTCTTTTTCGGTCGCTCAAATTTAGTCTTTTGGTTGCGTGCATATTCGGCCTCTGAGCTGTTTCCACCTGCGATAAACGCGTTATTCTTTTTGTGACATGGTCTATGTCCTCCAAGCCCTTGAAATGAACTAAAAATTCTGTTGCAGTTCACACATTCATATTTGTTTCTCTTTTTATGCGAATCATCATCTCGACACGAACTAATTCTTTTCTTTAAAGAACTATCATACCCGAATTCCCTAAACAAGTTTCGTCGAATTTCTTGTTTTTCCTCATAAGACAAGTCTCTGCAGTTGAAACCCTTAACCGAAATATCCGATTCCACTTTCTTGATTCCATTCCTACATAACCCAGAATTCGAATTCTCAAACGCGAAACTATCAACATCATTCTTCGCCAAATTCAATTCCTTTCGACTGTTTTTCATCTCAACCGAAGACAGTTTGGCCTCCAATTCACCCGAGGTGTTGTCCGATGATTCAACAACCGAATTAACACCACCCCAGTTCGAACTATCCTTCGATAACATCATCAACCACATTGCAACATCTTCTTGTTCAAACTCATCAATTTCGGAAACCGACGAAGACCCATAATTATAATTGCTATTAGTACTATTAGTATTGGTTAAAGACAAAGAAGTTGGTATAGTTACTACCTTCTTGTACCTTTTCGATTCGGATCTTGTCACACAAACCGGATCTTGCAGCTCGTTTTCATCGGTATCATCGGTATCAGAATCACTTTCACTTGTCCATGAATCATCATAACCCTTCAAACCCCTATCTTTTTCAGAATGAAAAGCCATGTGACCACATAAAGCTTTCAAAGATTTAAACCCTTTGCCACATTGTTTGCAAATTTTCGCATTTTCGAAAGGTAAAGTTGCAGTTGCAGCTGAAGATGAAGATGCTCTCCAACTCTTTTTAGGGTTCTCTCTCAACCCATATGAACTTGAATTCACATTATCATTTCCATTAATGATCAAAGTAGAATATTCTTTCATGGGCTCAAATTTATCATCAAATTCATTTGAATTAGCAGCAGCAGCAGCAACTACATGAGACCTCATATGCCCACCTAATGATTTCCCACTTGGAAACTTTTTGTCACACAACTTGCACACAAATCTCACTTCATCATGATCTTCATCCATCTTTATTCAACTTCTTGTTGCAAGATCAGATTTTTAGAAATACCCAAATTGTAATAATGAAAAAAAAGATCTAATTCAACTGTTCAACTGTTGAAGCTTACTACATTTGCTGATTCTTGAACCTGAACCTGAACCAACATCTTTAGGGCACAAATCCCAAGAACACACACCTTTAAAACAGATCAAAACTCAAAAGTAGTTACAAAAGGTCATCAAATTCAGCAACTTTTGAACTTCTCAAAGCAGATCATGTGTCTGAAACAAAAAGATCAAACCTTTTTTTTATTTCAATTTGGGGGAACTTCAAGATCAACCCAAAAAAAGAAAAATCAAGAAAGAAAGAAAGCAACACATAACTTTAACAAATCTGGTACCAAAACTTCAAAACACACACACAAATGGAATGAAAAACACAAAACACACAACACTATGCTTCTTGTAACACTCAAAATTGGTAAAAATTAATGAAAATTGAATACCCAGAAAATAAAAATCAAAACTTTGTGAAAAAGATTAAATTTTTAAGCAATTAACAGATGAAAAACAGAAAAAAGACCCCATGACTGTTTCATATGTGTGTTGTTGTTTCTCTCTCTATATATGAGTTGTAGGGGAGAATTTCATGCATGGAAGCAAAGTACTAAAAGAAGAGGGGGTGGCACGTGTAATCAAGAGAGAGAAGCTCGTTGAACTGATCTGACGGTCAGTAATTGAGTTGGATCGAAATTGGAGGATCCAGGGTTTCATAAGGTTGGTTTTTGCAGAACAGAGGATTTGTTGAGTGAAGATTGAAGAACAAATTAATGAATTATTCCACTTTATTATTGTGAATTAATAATAAATAATATGATGTAACGCATGTTTCACCTTTCAAGAATGTTGATTTATCATTTATTTAGTTCTTTTTTAGATATACTTCACATTGTTAAAGTTAATCCGCTTTAATGTGGTGGATGAATGGTTGTTTAGATTAATCTTTATTATTATCAAAATTAAATGCAATTTTAGTATCAGAGGTTTGGTTCATTTTGTAAGTTTAGTTCAAAGGTTTCATTTTTTTCTTATGGGTCTAAAAAGGTTTTACTATTGTCATTTTAGTTCACTAGGTTAACTTTATCCATTATTTTTGTTAATGAGAAGGGCAATTCGGTTATTTTATATGGCTGATTTGCCCTTCTAGTTAACAAAATTACATATAAAATGACCGAATTGTCCTTCTCGTTAACAGAAAAAATGGATGAAGTTAACTTAGTGGACTAAAATGACAATAGTGAAATCTTTTTGAATCCACAGACGAAAAATGAAACCTTTGGATTAAACTGTTAAAGTGACCCAAACCATAAGGACTAAAATGGCATTTAACTCTTATTATTATTATTTATGGTTAATAATATACTAAATCCTATCATATTTCAATATTTGTATTTCGGATTTTATAAAAAGAAATGATGAATGTAATCAAATTACTTGAGTTGATATTTAAATATCACAAGATATGTTCGAGAATAGATTACAACTTAGATAAGTAAATTTCAATAGAACATAAGAAAAATTACGTTATCTTATGTAATATCTATACTATCTATTAAGGGAGCTTAGATGATGACCTAGATTTGTCTACGTGTCAAGTTTTTAGCTATGCCACATAGTCCTTGCTGATGTCATAATTCTGATTTATTTATTATATATAAAAATCTATTAAAATCTGATTTTTATTTATTAGTAGAAAGTAATTTTTTTAGGAGCGAAATTCAAAATCAAATCATAATTTCAATCCTCTCTCTCTCAAATATAGTCCTGCATCATTTTCAAAATTCAAACCATCATCTTCAACCATCTCTCTCTAAAACTCATTTTCAAAAGTTTCAAATCTAGAACTCTCTCTAAATCTCTGTAATTTGTTCAATATCTTCAACTCGATATCGATTCACAGCTGGTACAACAAAACAACTCGATTTCTGCAATTAGGTATTGCTCTCTCAACCGAACGTGATTTCCTGTGAAATCCATCAAGACCAATCAAATCCTTCATCTTATTATCTTCTCATATTTCTTAGATTTAGGGTTTTTAATGGAGATTTATATACCTGGCAATTCAAAAGATGTAAGGAGTAGGAGGTGGATTCCATCTCTGAAATGTATCGATCTAGGGTTTGACATCTTGATTTTGTAGGGTGAGTTGAGGAAGCTGCTTAAAGTGGAGAATCATTATATTAAGTCTATTGTTGTTGTGAGTGGTTTATTTGAATTAAGGCTTTGTTTTTGGTTTTTTGATTGTTGATTGAGTTGATTTATAGGTTTTGATTTTGTGTTTATATGTGATCAATTTATAGGTTAGGAAAACTGGTGGGGTGAAATTGAAAGCCATGTCTACTTCTGTAAGTATTGCTTGCTTCAATAGTTTTGATTTTATTCAAATATGTCATTTGTAGTATACTCTTATGTTGTCAAAACTCTTTAGGTAATATTTTTTGGGTTTGGTTTCGCATCAAACGACGACGATGATGATTAGTAGGTACAAGCATGATAGTTTTGAGTCAAACCCGGTTCATATGGACAAACCTCAAATCGATTAGGGTTTTGAGAGATGTACTTCGAATGAAGGGTCATTGTATGCTCTGATCTAATCATTACTTCATTTTGTTTCCTTCGTTGACTTTTTTTTTGCCAACCTAAAATTTATTATATGATTCTTTATTATTTTAAAAAGTCACAAATTAATGTTTATACAGTAAACCATCGTGTTTTTTCCAATGACTTTTGAAAATAATTAACATATAATGAAAGTTAATAGAACTACCGACGATGATAGTCCAATATGTTTCTTCAAATAATGCTTATTTGTGTATTTTCAGTTTCTGTTTAGTACATGCATTGTATATTTTTGGGGTGTCGTATGTATGCACTTAGGTGTTCGATATTGAGATTTGGAGACAATTGGGCCTTGAACTTTTTCTCAAACCGTCATCTTCTTATACGGCTTATGTCCCTACTTCGATGGTATATATTCATCTCTCTATTTAGTATGACGACCTTTTAATATATAGTCATATTTTGTAGCAAATAAATGATGTAAAATGTAATTGTTTTGTTTTCAGGTGGTCATTGGAAAACAGAGCTGGTCATTGGAAAACATAGATGTAAAGCCTCAAAACATCATTTGAAGCCTCGCGATTTCATTTGAAGCTTTGACCAGGTGTTTGAGGGATCAAAATGACACCAATAGAAGAATTACAAATATTTTTAGTAGGTATGCTTCTACTCAAAATTCTTTACTGTTTACAATTATATGCCTATTTTGTGGTTTGGATAAATTAATGTTTTAAGCTTTGTTGATCACATACATGTTGCCAACTTTTTAAATGCTTTCACATTTATGTACAGAAGTGATGTTTTGTTACGTCAATTGGAATATTTTGTATCCACTTGAAGTGTGGTATACCATTCTCTAAAATAGAAGAAATAACATGACTCTCCATAGAAATATATGATATATGCATGTAAATGTGACATCTGAGGCGACTGTGGAAGTTATGCGGAGGCTATGAAAGTGGTACCTTGGAGGAGCTCCTATATGTTGATATGCCATGAGAGTATTAGAATTTATATGCAAAAGCCATATTGTTTAAACTATGCTTAATCATCTTACATCAAATTAAGGTACCATTAATTTTAGTTTTTCAGTTTTTTCTTTTAAGATTGGTTTGTTTCTGCTACATAAGTAATTGTTTTTTTCAAAATCCGAAGGTGATTGAGCTTGATTGAAAGTGGCACTGGTGAGGACAGAGAGTCGCTGGTTTATGAGCATTAGGGGTTGCAAAATGTAAAATATGTAAAATATGTGGTAAGATTGAATTAAAATTAGTTTGTAAAAAAATGTGGTAAGATTGAATTAAAATTAGTTTGTAAAAAAATGTAAAATATGTCTCTTGACAACCTTGGTTTATGAACATTAGGGGTTGCAAAAGTGGTGGCTTGGGCGGGTTTGGATAATGGGTTAGGATGTGTATGGGTTAGGATGGGTTTGGTTTAGAATGGGTTTATTAAGAAAAAGGTTAGGATGGGTATGGGTGAATACAATAGATGAATGAAAATGTTGTTTAAAGAAATTGTTTTGGGTTTTGAGGATTCTTGATTTCTTTGAGAAATAAGAACCTGGTATTTTGTTGTTGTTTGTAATTTAGTTTACGGGGATGGTTTGGTATTAAAGAGTATGATTAAAGGAATTTAACTTTTTTCAAGATACCCATGAAAGATGGATCTTTTTTAGTTTTGAGGAAAGTAGTTCATATGCTTTTAGGTCTCTTTTAGAGTATGATTCTTCTATTCTTGGGTTGGCTGATCTTATACTAAGTGCTTGGGATTATCAGTTGTTTTACATCAATAGTTGGAATTCATATTGGTTTATGGACCATGTTTACATCAAATTAAGGTACCATTAATTTTAGTTTTTTTAGTTTTTCTTTTAAGGGTGGTTTGTTTCTGTTACATAAGTAATTGTTGTTTCAAAATCCAAAGGTGATTAAGCTTGATTGAAAGTGGCACTGGTGAGGACAGAGAGACGCTGGCCTCTTAGAACATTCAACGAATGCGAGTTAGACTCACGGTGATTACACCCATGATCGGAGGTATACCGAAACCAGCAGATCTGGTGGTGACGGCGTCTAGGGTTCCACCGCAAGTGGGAGAGACTGCTGCCATGTGGTTAGAAAAGAATCGTCGCCGTAGCTGTGACGGTGGCATATGAACGGGGATGCACGTCAGAGGCATTTTATACAATATTGCTTTTAGTTATTTGTTTTTTTTTTTGGGGTATTTATTGTCTATAAATTACAAAAAATGTGATCAGTTTGGTTTTGTGGGAAGGAATGCGGGTAATTTTGTTATGGATTATAAATTGTTTTACATCAATACTTGGAATTCATATTGGTTTATGGACCATGTTTACATCAACTTGAGCTTTAATGATGGTGGTTACAATGCACTTCAGATGTCCCCTAGACAATTTGTTGATAGGGTATGAAATGTTAATTTTATAAAATCATTGTTGTCTTTAGAAAATCCAGTTTTTATTGTTGATAGATGAAACAAAGAGATGGCAAAATGATTTTTTTATCGGTAGCAAAATGAAAAAAAAAAGTTTAGTGCGACAATGGTAAGTGCCTTTTTTCCTATAGCACAATTTAGAAATCATTCAAAGTATTTACTTTTGACTATATTCTTCTAGAAATTTACATTTGCCTGGATGATTCAGAAGCAAAAGAGCGTGGCTTGTGCGGATGGAATTTAAGCTGATGATCAGGTTAGTAGCATGTAAATTGTAGTTAAAGATTGCGATTTTGACCCATTTGTAGACACTAGCGTGTAAATGTATATGTTAATTTAGAGATTGATCTTTAACGGGTCAAATGCGTTTTTTTTTTTTAATTTTTAATGTGTAGTGTGGTAGTCATTTATAAGACATTAGTTATTGATAAATTAAAATAATGTGGTCTGCTGAAACCCAACTTTGTGATCAGTGGAAGATCTGTCATACCTTAAGTTGATCTATCAGTTGATTATTTCGTCACAATCGTTATTCTTCATCAGTGGATCAGATGTCAATCAGCGGATGTCGCGTCATTGTGAGTTTAAATTTTGTCGTTTTTAGTTAATTCAGTGATGTTTGAGATCGAGCTCTCTTAAGTTAAAAGAGTCAAGCTCGGCCTTGATTTGATTCATTGACACCCCTACGCAAGAGTGAGACATATGTTTTACCTTTGAAATTTGTGATAAGATTGAATTAAAATTAGTTTGTAAAAAAATGTAAAATATGTGTCTCTTGACAACCTTGGTTTATGAACATTAGGGGTGGCAAAATTGGTGGCTTGGGCGGGTTTGGATAATGGGTGAGGATGTGTATGGGTTATGATGGGTTTGGGTTAGAATGAGTTTATTAAGAAAAAGGTTAGGATGGGTATGAGTTAGGATGGGTATGGGTTACAATGGGTTTGGGTTAAGATGTGTTTATTAAGAAAAAAAGTTAGGATGGGTTTGGGTCAATATTGGTTTCGATCTAGACGATTATGGTACAGTTGATGAATTGGTTGAACCTGGTCCTAAATATTTAAATGAGGTTCACTCCTTTACTTCTTTTGCTTTCATATGTCATGCTCTTTGCTATTTTAGATAATATTTTTTACTGTTACAATGCTTCGTTCAGGTATCGTCTTGATTAACATATACATTCGCACTCTTCCACTTGAACCGAGTGGGCAATATCATAATCAAAATCAAAACAAAAATCAAAGCGAACCACGATCATACGTGTCTCCATTTACAACCAAATGTCAATTGTATTTGAGCTGCTCTCATCAAACTGGATACACGTTAGTATTTTATTAGCGTTTTTGATGTTTTGAGGATCTGATGATGAAATTATTACTTTTTTATAGAATATAATTTTTATATTTATTTTTTAATTCCGAGTCAAGGCGGACGCCTCGTGAGGCGAAGGGAAAACGCCTCGAGTCACGATTCCCGACTTTTAAACCTTCGCTTCTACTCCGTTTCGTTTTGGTTTCTACAATTTTTACAAATCAAGTTACTTATAAAGATATGTAACTAAATGCAAATAATTTAAATGATATATTATAATCTGTTTTTTAGTATTTGATTTGGATCGTTCTTAAACATACCCGTGTATTCACACGGGTGTTACAACTAGTTTGTAATATAAATGGCCATATAACGTGGTATGCCACGTATTAAAAGCCAATGAGAATTAACTATCTTTGTGTTAAGGTGTAAACGAGTTAAATTGAGTTGAGCAAAGCTTGATTAGTCTTGTTTTTGGCTCTTTTTATTTAAGCTATATTTTTAAAGTTAGAGTTCGGCTTGGGAGTAGTTTTCAAGCTCGGTGTCAACTCTTTTATTTTTTCTTAAATAGTTTATGTAGTTTATATGGTTGGGTTCAATGAGGAACGCTAAAAAAACGGGTAACCAGGAAACAGTGCGTTTAACATTTTAACATGTTAAATATTTCACAAAAATCAATTTAACATGTTGAAAATAATTTTTTTATATTTTTTTCGAGCTTTTACATATAAATACATATAAAATCCTTTTTAATAAAAAAAATTCAAAAACTAAAAAAAATAAAAAATGCTCAAAAACAGTTAAAAAGGTTAAAAAAAAGTTACAAAAATGATTTTTTTTTTGTTGAAATAGCTTCTACATATTTTTATATGCAAAGCTCTGATTTTTTTTTAAGATCTTTAATTTTTAACATTTTAAATTGATTTTTTATGATATATTTAACATTTGAAATGGACTATTCTCTAGTTTCCTTTTTTTAAATGAACCCTATGGAACCTCCCATTGTGTAAATGTATATAGAGTTTATCCTCCTCTTTATATAAACATTTAGATTAAATATTAATATTTATGTGTTACAAATTTTCAAATCCTCTATTAAATATTTGTAATTCCTTTTCATTTTTAATCAATTTTTGTGAGTTGACCAATTATTAAATATAGTCTTGTTTTCACCCTCTTTGGTCTACTGAAAATCCCATTGTTATTTGTATGAGTTTTCCATTCACGAGGACCTTTTTTGTATTAAATAAGATTATATAATTTTTACAAGTGAACATTGTATTAAATAAGATTATATTACTTTTACAAGTGAGTGTCTCAACAAGTAACTATTATTATTATTATTATTATTATTATTATTATTATTATTATTATTATTATTATTATTATTATTATTATTATTATTATTATTATTATTATTATTATTATTATTATTATTATTATTATTATTATTATTATTATTATTATTATTATTATTATTATTATTATTATTATTATTATTATTATTATTATTATTATTATTATTATTATTATTATTATTATTATTATTATTATTATTATTATTATTATTATTATTATTATTATTATTATTATTATTATTATTATTATTATTATTATTATTATTATTATTATTATTATTATGAGGTGGTAGTTTATTGGTAAAAATAAAGTCTTTAAACACCTAACTTTGGAAGGAGAGGTATTATTGTTGTTATTGTTATTGTTATTATTGTTATTATTGTTATTCTTGTTATTCTTGTTATTGTTATTATTGTTATTATTGTTATTATTATTATTATTATTATTATTATTATTATTATTATTATTATTATTATTATGCAAATGAGGTGGTAGTTTATTGGCAAAAATAAAGTCTTTAAACACCTTGACTTTGGAAGGAGAGGTCTTAGGTTCAAATCTAACAAACGATGGGATTAAAAGAAATTTATCGTTCAAATCTAACTACCAATTCCGGCGAACCCGGAACTTCGTCAAGTGAGTAAATCAAGTTGTTATTGGTAGTGCTTACCGGATTACCATCGAAGTAACGAGATACATGCTGAACTTCGTTGTTAAGTTGTTATAAGATGGAGATGATGTTTATCGCAAAAGAAACAGACCGAAAAAGCATAGAAATGGGGTTCCAGAGTTGCCGGAATCCGGTAAAATTGCCGGTCGGATAAACGTAGAAGATGGCGTCTGATGCTTTTGTTTTGTTTTTGAATGTTTCACTTTTTTACATAAAAGGTCCCTCATGTTTGAAGTTGAGAGAGACAGGGGGTTTTAACATTAAAAGATAACTGGGTGCCCATTATAGGTTGCAAACATAAAGGACATAGAGTGTAATTTTTAAACTTAAAGGACAGCGCCTGCGGAAACCCTGAAACATAAAGGACGAAAAGTGCAATTTAGCCCACATTTTTATATGCAAAAGCTCTGATTTTTTTAAAGATATAATAACTTTTAACATTTTAAACTGATTTTTTATGATATATTTAACATTTAAAATGCACTATTCTCTGGTTTCCTGTTTTTTAAATGTACCCTATTGAACCTCCCATTATGTATATGTATATAGAGTTTATCCTCCTCTTTATATAAACATTTAGATTAAATATTAACTAGTATTAATCCCCCCCCCCCTCCGCATTGTGGTGGGGGCGTAAAACCGTGACAAATAACACCAAGACCACAGCACCGCCAACGACCACCAACACTGAAGTTGCGACGTGTTAATGCGGAGAAATTAGACCGAAACATAAAACATAGAAAATAATAATTAAGTTGATTTAGGACTCGTGCGTCACGATGAACCTATCAAACGGGAAAAATTAGACGACCATAAAAATGTTGAATCACACATGCACGTTCGTAATGTTAACTCGCAAAATTTAGAACGAAGCGTAAAACAAAACGTAAAAACGTTGAACCACGCATGAACGTTGCGTTGTGTTAAATCACAAAATTTAGAACAAAACATAAAACGGAATTTTTGCGAAATATGAAGAGTATATGGTATCAAAGTTGAAAGTAAAATAGTTATAAGGTTAAATTGACAAAGATAGAAAACTTTAGGGTTAAAAGTAAACAAACCAAAATAGTTTTAGATTAAAATTGTAATTATATGAAACTTTTTTTAAAACCTCCCTAAGCAAAAAGTACAACTACTCTTTGCATCACAATGTTGTTAATTTATAATGTGTAAATATTTATGCGTTACAAATTTTCAAATCCTCTATTAAATATTTGTAATTCCTTTTCAATTTTAAACATTTTTTTTGAGTTGACCAATTATTAAATATAGGCTTGTTCTCACCCTCTTTGGTATACTGAAAAATCCCATTGTAATTTGTATGAGTTTTCCATTCGCGAGGACCTTTTTTGTATTAAAAATAAGATTATATAATTTTTACAAGTGAAAGTTGTATTAAATAAGATTATATTACTTTTACAAGTGAACGTCTCAACAAGTAACTAATTTTATTATTATTATTATTATTATTATTATTATTATTATTATTATTATTATTATTATTATTATTATTATATACAAATGAGGTGGTAGTTTATTGGTAAAAATAAAGTCTTTAAACACCTAACTTTGGAAGGAGAGGTATTGAGTTCAAGTCTAACAAACGACAGGGATTAAAAGAAATTTATCATTCAAAAAAAGTAACTACTTTTTTAAATTGTTTTACTAAAGTTATTTAAAAAGTTTAGGTTATTACAAATTCATACAATTTTCAATAGGTGTTTTAATCTTGTAATTATTTTTTTATTTTTTTAAAAGTTAAAAAAATAAATTAAGTGACCTAAATCAAATGTATATGAAATTTGGTTAATTAATAATATTTACTGTTTTCTTTTAATTTAACTTAGATTGGACACTTATGAAACTATATAAATGATTTTTATTTTCTTTACTGTTACAACATACACAATAATCACTAAATACCAACTAGAATTTATATATGTTTCATTTAGATTTGTTTTATATGAAAAGAATAACACTTATAAATCAATTCAAAAGATTGAAAGAAAGTTGAAAGGTTTAAAAAAAATATAACTTTGGTAGAATACATTAGAAATTTTGTTATTAGACTTTTCCCATTATGTAACTACGAATTTTATTAAAGTAAATGCAACTTTGAGCATTAAAGTTACGAATATCAGGTAGTGATGACTAATAAATAGAAAAGTGAACTTGAGAAAAATACTTATTATTGATAAAAACCAAAAGAGAAATTGAGATAAACTGAATTCATCTTCTTCATTCTATTCAACATTACAGTATATAAATAAACATAACTAAAAACCATAAAGCCCATAAGTAAAGGGTTGGACCTAAAATGTCTGGTTTATAACACTCCCCCTCAGACATTTAGAATTATACACAGTTTAACAACATACTTCTGGATGATGTTAAATAGGTACTTCAGGACCTGAATAAATAAACTGATACTACTGGATCAGCTATGCTGCCTCATTAAAAACCTTACTAAGAAAACCCAGTGAGACAAAACTTAGTTAAGGGAAAAAGAGTACAGCGTGTATAATTCTCCCCCTGAATTCAACAAACATCTTTCAATCTACGAAGTCCTATCTTGTGTGATAGCTGCTCAAAACTGCTTCTGGGTAAAGATTTCGTGAACAGGTGAGCTAGATTTTCACTTGACTTAATCTGGCGAACATCAATTTCCCCTTCCTTTTGCAACTCATATGTTGAGAAAAATTTTGGTGAGATGTGCTTTGTTCGATCACCCTTGATGTAACCTTCTCTGATCTGAGCTATGCAGGCAGCATTGTCTTCATAAATAATTGTCGGCTCCTTCTTGATCTGTTCTAATCCGCATGCTTCTTGTATGTGATTAATCATTGATCTCAACCACACGCATTCTCGACCAGCATTATATAGTGCTATCAATTCGGCATGATTGGATGATGTTTCTGTAAGTGTTTGCTTAGTTGACTTCCAAGAAATTGATGTGCCACCGTATGTGAATACATAACCTGTCTGAGATTTGCTTTGTGAGGATCTGATAGATATCCGGCATCTGCATACCCAATAAGCTGGGACTTTTGATCTTTCTGATAGAAAAGACCTAAGTCTTGTGTCCCGCAAATATACCGGAATATATGTTTTACACCATTCCAGTGTCTACGTGTTGGATTCGAACTGTATCTCGCTAGTACATGCACTGCAAATGCAATGTCAGGTCTTGTGTTATTTGCGAGATACATAAGGGCATCGATCGCGCTTAAGTACGGTACTTCTAGACCAAGTACTTCTTCGCCTTCTTCTTGATGGCGATAAGGATCCTTGTGTGGATCTAGCGGTCGGACAACCATAGGTACGCTAAACGGATGTACTTTATCTATATTGAAACGTACTAACATCTTCTGGATGTAGTTTGATTGATGGACAAATGTGCCATTGCACAGATACTTAAATTGTAGTCCGATGCATAATTTCGTCATACCAAGATCTTTCATTTCAAATTCCTTCTTTAACAACTGATCAGCTTTCTCTATCTCTTCAAGAGATCCGATGATGTTGATATCATCAACATAGACTGCTATTATAGTGAAATTTGAGAGTGATCTTTTTACAAAGACACATGGACTGATTACATCAGACTTGTATCCTTCTTTTTCGAGATATTCACTAAGTCGATTGTACCACATACGACCAGATTATTTGAGACCATATAAAGATCTCTGGAGCTTTATAGAACACATATCTCGAGGTGTTGATTTTAATGCTTCAGGCAATTTTAATCGTTTAGGGATTTTCATGTACATGTCATTTTCAAGTGTCCCGTATAAGTATGCGGTGACGACATCCATTAGTCTCATGTGAAGTCCTTCAGAGATTGTGAGGCCGATTAGGAACCTAAGGGTTATCGCATCCACTACAGGGGAATACGTTTCCTCATAATCAACTCCTGGGATTTGGGAAAACCCTTGTGCTACAAGTCGAGCCTTATATCGTACAATCTCATTCTTTTCATTTCTCTTTATTGCAAACACCCATTTATAACCTACTGGTTTAACGTCTATGGGCGTTCGGACTACAGGTCCGAAAACATGTCGCTTTTCAAGCAAATTTAATTTGGCATTTATGGCTTCTTTCCATCTTGGCCAATCATTTCTGTGCATGCACTCTTCTAAAGTTTTAGGTACGTAATCATTTTCATTGATTACATCCGTTGCTATAGCATATGCGAATATATCATCAACACGTGTTTTATTCCGGTTCCACATTGTACTATCTTGTACATAATTAATAGAGATCTCATTTTCGTTCGGTACCGGTGTTTCTTTTGAAACTTTATTTTCCTCTGGATTCATAGTTGTCTCTTCTGGGACATTTACCTCTACCGGGGTTTCACTTATAATCTTTTGTGAGTTTTCACCAACTGCGTTACTTTGCTCTTTCCGTTTCCGTGGGTTTTTGTCTTTGGAACCGATTGATCTCCCACGCTTTCGTTATATAGTAATCGCTTCTGGGATTACTTCAATTCGAGCAGGTGCATTTGATGCTGGTACATGTGACTTTGTCACTCTATTCGTGTCTGTGATTGCATCTGGTAATTCATTCGCTATTCTTTGAAAATGTATAATCTTTTGGACTTCATATTCACATTGACCACTTCTGGGTCGAGATTTGATAGCGACGATGCATTCCATGTTATTTCTTGTGTTACCAGTCTTTCTTTGTCCTTATCTCCCCCTAAGACTGGTAACATTGTTTCATCAAAATGACAGTCAGCATAACGTGCTGTAAACATGTCTCCCGTCATTGGTTCTAAATATTTAATTATGGACGGGGAGTTAAAACCAATATAGATACCCAGTCTTCTTTGGGGTCCCATTGTAGTACGTTGTGGTGGCGGTATTGGTACATATACCGCACAACCAAAAATTCTAAAGTGGGACAAACTTGGTTCTCGTCTGGAGACCAGTTGCAATGGGGAGTATTCGTGATCAGCAGTTGGTCTCAATCTAATCTGTGCAGCGGCATGAAAAATAGCATGACCCCATGCAGAAGATAGTAATTTACATCTCATTAAGAGTGGTCTAGCGATTATTTGTGATCGTTTAATCAGAGATTCAGCTAAACCGTTTTGTGTGTGAACATGAGGTACTGAATGCTCAACATTGATCCCAATTGACATACAATAGTCATTAAAAACTTGAGATGTGAACTCTCCTACATTATCCATCCGAATGTTTTTAATTTGATTATCGGGGAAATTGGCTCTCAATTGTATGATTTGAGCTAAAAGTCGGGCAAATGCTACATTTCGAGTAGCTAAAAGGCTCACATGTGACCACCTTGAGGATGCGTCTATTAAGACTAAGAAATAACGGAATGGTCCACACGGAGGATGAATAGGCCCACAAATATCCCATTGGATTCTTTCTAAAAATGATGGGGTTTCATGTATCAATTTAGTTTGTGAGAGCCGAGTTATAAGTTTGACCAGAGAGCTTGCTGCACATGATAAGTCTTGTGGTATCAAAACTTTTAAGTTTTTTTTTTTGAGAGGGTGCCCGGTTGCACTTTTGATTATTCATCTGATCATTATGCTACCAGGGTGACCTAGACGGTCATGCCATATATTGAATGTGTCTTTATCTAACAACTTTTGGTTACTCACCATGTATGATTCGATAGGATTGATATTAGTACAATATAATCCAGAGGATAAGGCTTCTAATTGTTCAACAATTATTTCTTTGCCATTTTTGTTTGAAGTAATTTGAAGATATTCAATATTATTTTCAGATATTGTTTTTAGGTGGTAACCGTTTTTTCGAATATCTTTAAAGCAGAGTAAATTTTTTCTGGATTTACTAGAATATAATGCATTATCAATAATTAATTGGGTACCCGAAGATAATGTTATGTGTGCTCTGCCGGAGCATTCTATAAGGTTACTGACACCAGATATAGTACTAATCGGTGTCTCTGCCGGAGACAACTCAGAGAAAATTTTCATATCTTTGAGAATAGTGTTAGTACTACCGCTATCTACCAGACATTCATCACCTATAATAGCTCTACTTGAGCTAGTATACATATTTCTTCAGGAAATAAAAATAAATAAAAGTTAATTCAAAGAAGTAAAATGAAACATTGCAAGTGTTTATAACAAATGCGTTGATATGCCTCAATGAGGTGTTTAGGGGTGCGACATGTGTGGGACCAATGATTTGACATCCCACATTTATAACAAATGTTGCTTTGGTTCTCGCTACTTTTCCCTTTTGAAGGTCGCCCCGTATTATGTCGACTCGATTCACCACCGCTATTTTTTTTAGTGTTCTGGGACTCTCGATGCCATGCATATCCCCGTCCTCGACCACGACCACGACCACGACCTCTGCTGGGGCCGCGGCCTCTATCTCTACCTCGTCCGCTTTAAGAATTGGCCACATTCGCTTCAGGGAATGGGCTTGCACCGGCGGGTCGCGATTGATGGTTTTGTAGTAGGAGCTTGTTGTTTTGCTCCGCGACCAGAAGACATAATATCAGTTCGGAATATTTAGTAAATTGGTGTTCCCTATATTGCTGCGACAGGAGCATATTTGAGGCATGAAACGTGGAAAAAAAATTTCAAGTATCTCTTCATCGGTTATTTTTTTCACCACTTAATTTTAACTCAAAGGTAATGGGGAATAAGGTAGAATTATACTCACTGACAGTCTTAAAATCCTGTAGTCGTAAATGAAGCCATTCATTGCGGGCTTTGGGGAGTAAGACCAACTTCTGGTGGTCAAAACGTTCTTTGATATTTGTCAATAATTCAAGAGGGTCCTCAACAGTTAGTGTCAGGACCCCCGACCCGGTTTGACCCGTTTCAGGAGCCACGGAACAGAAATCCCGTGGTATTTAATTAATTGAGTTTAACAGTGGAAGTTTATCATCAGGATCTTTTTAAAGCTAAATTTTCCCGATTATTTTATTTCACAACTCGGGATAAAAACCCCGGTAATTTACAATACTATGATTTCACGAAGAAATCTTTATGTTACAAAACATAATTTCTTTATTTTATTATGAGCCACTTTCTTAAGCTTGAAGTGCGTCACGGCACTTTTCCTGAATCATAACAGATCACCTGAAACATGTTTGAAAAAGGTTTTGTCAGCGGGAAATACTGAGTGAATCATTCTATTTACTAAAATGACCTGTTTGTTATAATTTACAGTATTAAGGGAGATTACAATGTTTCAGATATCAACCAACTACCCACGGTATTTGTCACTCGACATTCATCGGTAGCCTTTTAGCCCGATGGTGTCTGTGACTATGGTCATATCACCCATTGGCTAACTCGTTGTCCAATGGTGAAGTTTATCAAGTAATGTATACAAAACCCCACATACTGGCTGTAATTTGGTGATTACATAAACTTAATCACTGTAATTATAACCTTTGAAAATAAACATGATTTTGAAAGTAATTAGATAAAAAGAGAATGACTAACATTGCAGATTTAACACGGACAGAGTCTAGTCTACGGATTAGCCTTGTTAACCTAATTTAAATAACAATGCACACAAAACTGGGTTAGTAATCAATACAACATTTATGATAACTCACGAGATCAAACCCTCACAACGAATGACAAAGTGCGATACTTAAACATCCATCGAATTAACGACGAATGACAAAGCATAACCCTAATGTGGACAGCACTTAAACATCCATTGGATATTTTGATCGATCGGACAATGAATCGTAGCAGCGATTGAGCTATAACCCTGTTTTGCGGCAGCACTTCGTGAATTGTGTGTGTTATGGGACTGTTTCTGCTATAACTTATTGTACGTAACGAGATTTTACGTCGTTTTAATTCCAGAAATCAAGTCCCAAGGTCTTCTATTTATAGCCAGATTTTGACCCCCTTCGCGTGACGCGAGGGGTCCCCCTAGGGGCTTCACGTGACGCGAAGGCCACCTATTCACCATAGGGTAGCCACATCCTCAACTAGCCTTGCTGACTTGACAGTTTCGTAAAATTCGAATTTGACAGCGTTTTATTTAGATAATCGTAACTAGGGTTTTACCCCCCCCCCCCTGAGTTTTAGGGGCCCTGATCCTGATTCTGCTAATTCTGAAAATTTTAGGGTTTGTGCAGAATCACTTGGGTGTCTTAATTAGGGTTTCCTATTGAACTAAATATAATAATAATTATGACTTTTGATGAGAGTTGTTACATCCTCCCCACCTTAATAAAAATCTCTTCCTCGAGATTTACTGGAATAAGTGTGGATACTTTCGCTTCATTTCAGATTCTAGCTCCCACGTATATTCAGCTCCTCTCTTTGAATCCCACTTAACTTTAACTAACACTAGTCGTTTGTGTTTAAGAAACTTCACTTTTCGATCTTCTATCTGAAGAGGTTTCTCAACAAATTTTAACTTTTCGTTTACCTTTATGTCTTGAAGAGGTACTACCAGAGACTCGTCTGATAGACATTTCTTGAGATTGGATACATGAAATACATCATGTACTCCAGATAACTCTTCTGGTAATTGTAAACGATAAGCAACTGGTCCTATACGTTGGATTACTGGAAATGGTCCTACGTATCTTGGACTTAGCTTTCCTTTCTTACCAAATCGGACTACTCCTTTCCAAGGAGAAACTTTCAATAGTACCTTATCTCCAACTTGGAACTCCAATGGCTTCCTTCTATCGTCTGCATAACTCTTTTGACGATCTCGAGCCGTCTTCAGTCTTTCCTTGATTTGTGTAATCTTGTCGGTCGTCTCTTGCACAATTTCTGGACCTGATAATTGACTTTCTCCTATTTCTGCCCAACAAACTGGAGTTCTGCACTTTCTTCCATACAGTGCTTCAAATGGGGCAGTTTCAATGCTTGAATGATAACTATTGTTATAGGAGAATTCAATTAAAGGTAAATGGTCATCCCAATTTCCACCAAAATCTATCACACATGCTCTGAGCATGTCTTCCAGAGTTTGGATCGTCCTTTCACTTTGCCCGTCTGTTTGGGGATGATATGCAGTGCTTAAGTTTAATCGAGTTCCCATTGCTTTCTGGAAACTTGTCCAAAAATGAGAAGTGAACCGACTATCTCTATCTGATACAATGGAGAGTGGAACTCCATGTAAAGATACTACTTCGTGTACGTACAATTTGGCTAACCTTTCCATACTAAAGGTTTCCTTTATGGGTAGAAAATGAGCTGATTTGGTTAATCGATCTACAATTACCCAAATCGCATCATTACCTTTTCTGGTTTTGGGCAACTTAGTAACAAAATCCATTGTTATGAGTTCCCATTTCCATACTGGCATTTCTAATTGTTGTAGTAGACCTGAAGGTTTCTGGTGTTCTGCCTTAACTTGTGAACAAGTAAGACACTTAGAAACATATCTAGCTATATCCTTTTTCATGCCTATCCACCAGAAATTATTTCTTAAATCTTGGTACATCTTATTATTTCTAGGGTGTATGGTATACCTAGATTTATGAGCTTCCTCTAAGATCTTATTTCTTAATTCTCCCTGCTTTGGTACCCAAATCCTTTTCTTATGGAATCTCCAAATTCCATCATCTCCCTGTTCTAATTCTTTTATTCGTCCTTTCATTCCTTCAGCAACATCCTCTATTGTTGTTTCTTGAAAATGCTTCAGTTGTTCCATTAAATCTAATTGTAGATTTAATCTAAGAGCACGAACCCGTCGTTGTTTCTCATGGTACTTACGACTTAAGGCATCTGCAACTACATTTGCCTTTCCTTCGTGATATTGAATATCACAATCGTAATCACTTAAGATTTCCATCCATCTCCTTTGCCTCATGTTTAACTCTTTTTGCCCAAAAATATATTTTAAACTTTTGTGGTCTGTATAGACAGTAAATTTACTTCCGTAAAGATAATGTCTCCAAATCTTAAGGGCAAAAATTATGGAGCCTAACTCTAAGTCATGAGTTGTATAATTTTCCTCGTGCTTTTTCAACTATCTTGAAGCATACGCAATTACCTTCTTGCGTTGCATTAGCACACATCCAAATCCTAGTTTTGAAGCATCACAATATACTTCAAAATCTTCAGTCCCTTCTGGTAATGCTAGGATTGGAGCATTTGTTAATTTCTGCTTCAAGATTCTAAAGGCTTCTTCTTGTTTAGATCCCCATTCAAACTTAATGGCTTTACAGGTTAGCTTAGTTAATGGTACAGCTATCTTGGAAAAATCCTTAATAAACCGTCTATAATATCCAGCTAAACCTATAAAACTTCTAATTTCCATTGCGGTTTGCGGAACCCTCCAATTGGTAATTGCCTCTATCTTAGCAGGATCTACATGAATACCTTCATGATTCACCATGTGTCCTAGGAATTGCACCTCTTGTAGCCAAAATTCACACTTTGAGAATTTGGCATAAAGCTTTTCTTTTCTTAACAAAGTTAAGAGTGCATGTAAGTGCTCACAATGTTCTGTCTGACTTTTGGAATAAATAAGTATATCATCTATAAAAACAATTACAAATTTATCCAAATACGGTTTACAGATTCTATTCATCATGTCCATGAATGCAGCAGGTGCATTTGTTAATCCAAAGGGCATGACTGTAAACTTGTAATGACCATACCTAGTCCTGAAAGCAGTTTTAGGTATGTCTTCCTCTTGTACCTTCAATTGATGATATCCGGAGCGTAAATCGATTTTAGAAAAATATCTAGCTCCTTGAAGTTGATCAAAGAGATCATCAATCCTAGGTAATGGGTATCGATTCTTAATTGTAACCTTATTCAATTCTCTATAATCAATACACATTCTCATTGAACCATCCTTTTTCTTTACAAACAACACTGGCGCTCCCCAAGGAGATGAGCTAGGTTGTATGAATCCTTTACTTAGTAATTCATCTAATTGCTTTTTTAGTTCTAACATTTCGGTAGGAGCTAACCGATAAGGTGCCTTAGCTATCGGTGTAGTTCCAGGAATTAGATGAATTCTAAATTCTACCTCCCTATCTGGTGGTAATCCTGGTAATTCTTCTGGGAATACCTCTGGGTATTCTGAGACTACAGGAATTTTCTTAAGTTCTTTACCCTTAGTATTAATGATTACTGAAATCATATATACTATTCATTGTTTTCGTTCATAACTAGCAACTTTCATTACTGATATGAACTTCATGGGTTTACGCGGTTTATCTCCTGTAATCATGATTACTTCTCCAGTAGGTGCCTGAATTTCTATAGAGTTCTGATCATAAAGGATTCGAGCATGGTTGGCTACTAACCAATCCATTCCTAACACAACATCGAATTCAGCTAATTTCATAGGTAACAGATTTGCAGAAAATTTATGACCTGAAAGTTCTATTTCTACTTTTTGCAAAACCTGATCTATTTTAACTGAATTCCCATCTGCGGTTTCGACTGTAAAAATCTGCCTAATGTTGGTTAAAGGTAACTTAAGAGCTTGACAGAATAAAGTATTTATAAAACTTTGGTTTGCACCAGAGTCAAATAATACTTTTGCGTAAACGTTGTGAACTAGGAACGTACCAGCTATCACTTCTGGAATGAGTTCTGCTTCCTGAGTGGTCAGCTGAAATGCTCTAACATTCTTCTTGGTAGCTCCATCGGCCAGCTTAGGTTTGTTGTCTGCTGGTTTGATCAATTTAGGACATTCTGGTTTAAAATGCCCATTTTCTCCACAGTTATAGCAGACTCTTGTTTTCTTTCTGCAATCTTCTTCACGATGTCCTACCATTTTGCAAAAATTACAGGTTACATTACATCTTCCATAATGTTTCTTTTTGCAATTTCTGCAGAAAGGTGGAATTGAGGATTGCCCTGTTCCTCTTCTCTTAAAGTTGCTATTATTACCCACCCGAAATCCTTGGGTAATTTTCTGAGCCAGTTCCTTTTTCCTGTTTTCATCTCTTGTGTGTACCAGTTCATCCGTTAGGGTGTTAGCTAATTCCACCGCATCGTCAATAGTGCGAGGTCTCGCAGCTTTAACGATGTTACGGATTTCGCTAATCAGTCCCCAAATATATCGAGAAATGAGTACTGGTTCTGGCGAAGCCAGTGTTGGTACCACTCTAGCATATTCGAAGAATGTCGAAGTATAACCTCGACAGTCCACATTCACCATCCGATGGTTTAGGAACTTATTTGCCATTTGATCTTTTTCATACTCGGGACAGAATTTTCTTTCTACAAGATTCTTAAATTCTTCCCATTTCATGGCATATGCCTCGATCCTTCTTTTAGCTTGTAACACTGTGTTCCACCATTCTAGCGCCCCTTCTTTAAAAAGATTCGACGCATACATAACTTGATCTTCCTCAGCACATTTACTTATAGTAATTACTGCCTCAGTTTTCTCTAACCAACGCAGTGCTGCAATAGCCCCTTCATTACCTGCAAACTCAGTTGGTTTACAGGCAAGGAATTCTTTATAAGTGCAACCAGGTGTTGCAGCTTTCATTTTCTTGAAAATTAGGGCTTGCAGATCATGATTGTTATTAATATGATTACCACCTCCGTTTATACTATTACTAAAGTTGTCGCCTTGTGTACGTTTACTATGAATGATTGATTGAGGTTTAATAGGTTTTTGAACAGCAGCAACGATTGCTGGAATAGCATTGGCTATTCCTTGTGCAACGATATCCTCGATATCTTGCCTATTTAATAATTGCTCTTCCTGAATTTGCTCGGATTGATTTACTTCATTTACTGGTTCATTACCAATGTTTGCCATCTGATAATTAATTTAAATAGTTAATATAGAATAAGAAATAATTCAGTATAACAATTAATCGCACATACTCACGTAAACAAATATACAAACAAAATTGTAAATTTTCTAAATTTATATATTATGCTTCTATATACAACCGTTTTATTGTTTATTTCACACATACTGATTTTCATTAATATTACGGTTATTATACAAATACAGACTCATAACCCATTTCTCCCTCGTCAACTTGCATCTTTAATAACGATGTTCCCTCTCATCATATTTCCATGAAATTTGTCCTCCTATTTCTCGGATCCTATTCCCAGCATCCATCAACTCTTCACCAAAATGGCGAAGTTCAGCTATATTCTCGTTACTCATCGGTGGATTTGGTAGGGGTTCTGGATCGAATTACGGGAGAAAGGAATAAGGACTGTTGATAAGGTTTTGGAATTGCTAATCATTTGTCCACCATTCATCCATTCCTAAAGGTTGGGTGTGGATTATTGGTTCTGGGATTGCTGGTTCCAGATTTATAGGGAGTTGATTTTTGATAGGATTAGAGTAAAAATTATTATTATTGACAGGCCTAATAGTATCACAGCTTGTCAATATAAAATCTAGTTCCTCCTGAAATGTCATTTCCAGGGTTTGTTTAGAGCTTTCTCCAATTTCCATTTTAGTTTGTCTAGAACCTTTTCCAACCTCCATTTCTATTTGCTTAGAATATTCCTCGAACTGTATTCCCATTTGTCTAGCATCTTCCCCTACTTCTATCTCCAATTCCTGATGTCTCGAACTTTCCCCGGTTTCAATTTCTTTTCCTTTTTCTAAGGGATTGTTTATTTTAGGAAGTCTCTTAGCTGGTTTTTTCCTATGTACACGCCTCCCCCATACGAATATCTTTCTTTTCTTAGGTTTTGGCTTTTCCAGAGGTGGAGCGTTGAATTCTATTGGTTGTTCCACATCAGGAAAGTACCCAGTAAATTCTTTAGAAACTTCTATGTTTACAGGGTAAAGGTTGAGATTCTCTAGGGCTCCAGATAACTCATTCATGCTGTTTAACATATATGTAAAAATAAATTAAAATTTTATAAAAAATTTTACAGATAAACCTCAAATATTATTGCATATTCTGTGACTAATTTAATACAAAGGAAAATTTTGACAATTTAAACATACTAAGTTTTATTGTAATTTTATTTATTTACTAGATGATATTTCTAGCTTGTAAGTTGCTAATACGGAGTCATAGTATTCTAAAGATTAGCATTTACTGCTACGGTGGCTAGCATATAAAGATCCGCCCATTTTTCATCTAAATTGTCTTCCCATGGTGATTTACTGATTAATTCCTGGGTTTCCTTTTTAACTTTCTTTTCTCGGGATTTCTTTAATTTCTCCTGACTTTTTCTAATAATCAAATTTCTTTTATCAGGAGAAAGTGGTTCCTCGTATTGGGCTTTTCGAACAAATATTCCTTCTTCAGGAGTTTGGGATGAACTTCCTTTTTCATTTGATGACCTATCTAATTTAAGATAGATGTTTGAAAGCTTTTGTTTACCCATACTGTAACTAACAAATAGTCAGTTAATAAAACACATAATCACATAATAATAATCAGGAAAAATTAAGTATTTCTAAATACTTAATTAGCTTAACTCAGTGGCTCTGATACCACATTTTTCTGTCACGACCCCCGACCCGGTTTGACCCGTTTCAGGAGCCACGAAACAGAAATCCCGTGGTATTTAATTAATTGAGTTTAACAGCGGAAGTTTATCATCAGGATCTTTTTAAAGCTAAATTTTCCCGATTATTTTATTTCACAACTCGGGATAAAAACCCCGGTAATTTACAATACTATGATTTCACGAAGAAATCTTTATGTTACAAAACATAATTTCTTTATTTTATTATGAGCCACTTTCTTAAGCTTGAAGTGCGTCACGGCACTTTTCCTGAATCATAACAGATCACCTGAAACATGTTTGAAAAAAGTTTTGTCAGCGGGAAATACTGAGTGAATCATTCTATTTACTAAAACGACCTGTTTGTTATAATTTACAGTATTAAGGGAGATTACAATGTTTCAGATATCAACCAACTACCCACGGTATTTGTCACTCGACATTCATCGGTAGCCTTTTAGCCCGATGGTGTCTGTGACTATGGTCATATCACCCCTTGGCTAACTCGTTGTCCAATGGTGAAGTTTATCAAGTAATGTATACAAAACCCCACATACTGGCTGTAATTTGGTGATTACATAAACTTAATCACTGTAATTATAACCTTTGAAAATAAACATGATTTTGAAAGTAATTAGATAAAAAGAGAATGACTCACATTGCAGATTTAACACGGACAGAGTCTAGTCTACGGATTAGCCTTGTTAACCTAATTTAAATAACAGTGCACACAAAACTGGGTTAGTAATCAATACAGCATTTACGATAACTCACAAGATCAAACCCTCACAACGAATGACAAAGTGCGATACTTAAACATCCATCGAATTAACGACGAATGACAAAGCATAACCCAAATGTGGGCAGCACTTAAACATCCATTGGATATTTTGATCGATCGGACAATGAATCGTAGCAGCAATTGAGTTATTACCCTGTTTTGCGGCAGCACTTCGTGAATTGTGTGTGTTATGGGACTGTTTCTGCTATAACTTATTGTACGTAACAAGATTTTACGTCGTTTTAATTCCAGAAATCAAGTCCCAAGGTCTTCTATTTATAGCCAGATTTTGACCCCCTTCGCGTGACGCGAGGGATCCCCCTAGGGGCTTCGCGTGACGCGAAGGCCACGTATTCACCATAGGGTAGCCACATCCTCAACTAGCCTTGCTGACTTGACAGTTTCGTAAAATTCGAATTTGACAGCGTTTTATTTAGATAATCGTAACTAGGGTTTTACCCCCCCCCCCTGAGTTTTAGGGGCCCTGATCCTGATTCTGCTAATTCTAAAAATTTTAGGGTTTGTGCAGAATCACTTGGGTGTCTTAATTAGGGTTTCCAATTGAACTAAATATAATAATAATTATGACTTTTGATGAGAGTTGTTACAGTTAGATATTCCCACTTTAGATCTTTGGGAAGATGATGGCTGAAAAATATCATAACTTTCGCTTTATCTTGAGGTGAAGTTTGATTATCGTCAATAATTGTCTCCCCCAAATTATTTGCGGTCAAATGAATTTTAGCATCAAGAGTAGTTGTTGCCCGAGAATTCAAGTGCTACGAATTCAAGCTTTGACAAGTTCGACATCTTATTCGGATTGTGTATAAAATTTATGCTGTATGAGAACTTCAGGTTCTTGTTAGTGAGAAATCTGGGTTCTATAGCATAAAGAGTCTGCTATATAATCGAAAAAGAATTTAAAAAAAATGTTTGTATAAATCTCATATTGTGTAATGTGAACCGTATAAAATTATGGATATAAATCTCAGAATGCGTAAACAAATGAGAACCACATACAATTTTGAGAATGAGTTGTGTGCATCTGTAGATGCGATTTGTAAGTTATATATTTACTTTGATTATGGTTATTTTCTTTATTAGAAATAATTGGACTTAAAAAAAAAATAAGAGTAAACTTCCGTTTTGCTCCCTGTGGTTTGGTCAGTTTAACGGTTTTGCCCCAAACCTTTCAAAATAGCCATTTTGCTCCCTGATCTATGACGTCATTCTCCAGTTTGCTCCTCAGCTCTAACTCAGTTAAATTGTCTGTTATCTAAAAGGGTATTTTGGTAACTTCAAGTATAAAAGTAGGGGTATTTTAGTAAAACTACAAATAAAAGATTATATTATATATAATAATAATAATATATAACATCATCATCATCTTCATCTCTGATCTCTCTCTCTCTCTCTCTTATATTACCCTCTCTCTTATCTCTCTCTACACTCTCTCATCCTTCCATCTCTGACCACCACCCGACCACCGCCACCGCCACCATCACCACCACCTTCGGCCTTCATCTCTTACACCCCCCACACAACCACCACCATTGAATCGGAGCTCATACCCCAACCATCACCTCCGTAACCACCTGCTACGACCACAACCACCTCCTACGACCACCGAATCCACCCAACCCCCACCACTACAACATTGATCTGAATCGTGCCGCCGTCATCTTGTTTATTTTCGTCGATTAATATATACACAGTGAAGATTGTGGTACAACTTTCGATTTTCGGTAAATTTCAGTCAAGTTTCGGTAAAATCAGATCAATTTCAGGTGTGATTCGGTGTCTTGGTTGTGTATCTCTGATATGGGTTTGAAATTTGGGGGTTTTGATGATACGAGTTAGGGTTTTGAAATTTGGGGGTTTTGATGATATGTGTAGTGGGTGGGGTGGTGATGGTGATGGCGATGGCGGCAGATGTGGTGGGTGACGGCGGCAGATGTAGGTGGGGTGGTGATGATGATTCCGGTGTTTTTGAGGCTAGGGAAGTGATTTTTGGCGGTGATGATGATTGACGGCGGCAGGAAAAGAGTTGGCGGTGGTGATGATTGCCGTCATGGGTTGAAGGAGTGGTGGTGGGGTTGTGGCGGTGGTTCAGTGACAGGGATGTTATGGTGGACATTTTGTTGGGTTTCTTGAAGATGTGCATTGTGGTTGTGTGGCTGACGGTGGCGAAAGTGGTGGGTGATGTCGGTGGATGGGCGGAGGTGGTTAACAATGGAGGAGGTGGAGGTGGGTGGCGGAGGTTGTAGAGAGAAGAAGAGGTTGCAGAGAGAGACAGGGGAGAGAGAGAGAGAGTCAGGGTATAAGTTGGGATTTTAAAGGCAGGGTTGGGAAAAGACATAAATGCCCCTTAGGTGATTTGCACGTGACATGGGTTAACTGCATAAATGGATGAGGTTAAGAGCTGAGGAGCAAACTGGAGAATGACGTCATAGATCAGGGAGCAAAATGACTATTTTGAAAGGTTTGGGGCAAAACCGTTAAACTGACCAAACCACAGGGAGCAAAACGGAAGTTTACTCAAAAAATAATCTTTCTCAGGAAAAAAAATATAATAATTCTTCTTAACATGTTTTTTCGTTGGGTTCCTTTATATCGGAATTGGTGCATTTTCAAAGAACTCTTCTAGAATGATTTTTTATTTTCAGAATTTAAAGGGTGTATGATTTATTATTTATGGTGTATAATCAATTACTGTTATATAAAGATCTACCACCCAAAATATTTGCCCAAAACGAATAATCCACATAATATTCTGCCTACATTTCTATATTTTAAACTTTAAATTTTATTAATTATTAACGTATATAGTAAACTCATTACAACATAATATTTTATTGATTAAAAAGTTATAAGGAATCTTTTCCTAATAATCGAATCGACTTTTTTTTTTTTTTTTGATGAACTGTAGATTTAATGAACAAAAATAATAACTAGTGGTGAGCAATTGAATTAATAGTACATGAAGGTTTCAAACGAAAGATTGAAAAAAAATCTAATTTACTGTGATTTCATTAATATAACCTTGAGTAAACTTCTGTTTTGCTCCCTGTGGTTTGGTCACTTTAACGGTTTTGCCCCAAACCTTTAAAAATAGCCATTTTACTCCCTGATGTTTTGGTTTTGTTGCCAGTTTGCTCCCTGTGGGGAGCAAAATGGAAAAACAAACAATTTGGATGGAGTTAGAGGCGGGGAGCAAACTGGCAAAAAAACCGAAACATCAGGGAGTAAAATGGCTATTTTTAAAGGTTTGGAGCAAAACCGTTAAAGTAACCAAACCACAGGGAGCAAAACGGAAGTTACAATGGCCAACATAAAGTCAGCATCATAAATTGAATGTGGAAAAGTGATGGCCAAAATATTAATTATGATTATAATTTTGTCGTTGTTATAAGAAAAGGCAAATGAGAAACATAACAGTCCGTGTTTTCTTCTTTTATGGATGAAGATGACATTTAGAGAATGTTTAAATGAAATAAAAATCCCAACTTTCCACATCTGATATGGTAGCCCATTCGTTGTATCTGTTCAGCCGCCTGAACGGAGAGGCGGGTAAGATTGCTATGTGTGATGGTAGGAACCGTCGTGTGTTTGATAAAAAAAATCTAATTTAATTGTGTATCGGTTCGTTAATTGTTGTGTCGGAGTTGTTTCGAATTCGAAATAATTATTTCGTTTCTGTTCTAACACACAAAGACAGGGCAGTCCTAATTTGTTCTAAAGTTCAAAAGAAAATTGCAGAAAAATTGATAGTGTACCCGGATTTGATGAACGGCAATTATCTGAATCCAAGCCGCGGTAAATTCCCTAACGAATAGAGCGATCGTGCTGATAACGTGATAAAAATCAAAAGAGAAATAAAGATAAACTGAATTCATCTTCTTCATTCTATTAAACATTACAATATATAGATAAACATAACTAAAAACCCTAATGCCCGTAAGTAAGGGTTGAGCCTAAAATGTCTGGTTTATAACAATTATAAAGATAAAAAAAAATTTTGAACTGCCCCACAAAAATGATTGTATTTTTTATTTTTCTCTTAAACAGAAAGGTCAAAGACTACGTGGTAAGATATGTAGCTTTTGACTAGAACATGATGATTCGGGCATTCGGCAAGCACTGTTCATATGTTGCAATCAAACAAACCAAAGAATTTCTACCAATTAAAATAGGGTCCTAATATTAACATATGGGAAAACTTATTTACACATGGTGTATACGGGCCGTATAATAGTATACGGGCCGTATACACCATGTGTAAATAAGTTTGCCTGGTCGTATACAATGTATACGAACGTGTATACGGGCCGTATACTGTTATACGGCCCGTATGGAACGAAAATTTGATTTTTCAAGTATTTTAGAGTGGTGAGGTGCTCAAAACTTTCTAAAAGTAGAAAAAAAATAAAACATCAACAAGGAGTCTGAATAAAACGGAAGCTATCAACGCGGGATTACGGACATGCGTTTAATTCCCAATAATTTCCTGGTCAAATCACACACTATAAAGTTTAAACTTATCGTGTGTGTAGTTTGGAAAGATGACCGAATAGAGATCTGAATAACAAACTGTGGAGAACTTGTTTGCGTTATCCACCAACAATCCGTTCATTATCTGTTGTTGTCTAAAACAATATCAATTAACGTTCAGTTGTGTATACAAATTCATCACCGGTTTCTACAGCACAAGCACATACACACGGAGAATGTTCTCGAAATTGAAGGAAAAGAAAAAATGGTTGAAAATTATTGAAAATTACTATATCACCCGCCAATGTTCTCCTACTTCAATCATTCCTACATTATTGAAAATTACTATATCACCCGCCATTCTCTTGCACCTGTATACATTGATTGTGGATTTTCTTGAGTCGTCGGGAAAACTTTTCCTCAGGGGAGGGTGAGTAGTATGAGTCTGAGTCCATTGTGGTTCGTGAATGTTGGAAGAACCCGACACGTCTTCTGCTGCCTCTTCGGTTGGTAAAAGACATAGGATGGCTTCTAATACAGGCTCTTTGTCAGTTGTGGTTGATTTATAGGAGGAGGTTATGAAACGAATATATGTTTATGCGAACATCCTTATTTTGTCACGTACATGAGCTTCCTGATGCAATTTTCACAGTGGTACCAATGTCCTACTACTACAATCCTTCCAACGCCTAACTCATATACTCTCGGTTAAAAAATGGTAACTCGCCATTCAATACAAACTCTTCTGAAAGACAAGAATACAACGTTCATGTATCACAAGGAATGACCGAGTTTGGAAACCAGACGGAATCTACGAAGAAACTGTTGGAATTTGTGGATTTCGGTTGGTTCAGAAACTTAACAAGAGAAGCAACTAAAAAAAGGAAAGAAAGAATTTTTTTACCATTTTTTACCATATGTATACGGGCCGTATACCGTTTATACGGCCGTATACTCTCGGTAAAAAACAAATTTACCGATCGTATACAATGTATACGATGATTGTATACGGGCCGTATATTCTGATACGGCTCGTATACTATGGTAAAAAATGGTAAAAAAATGGTTTATTCTCTTTAATCTATTAGAACGATCCTTGTATTGAGAACCTGATTCTGGTTTAAACAATGGAATTTGTGAATCAACAGAAATAACTGAAAATAACTCGCCATTCTCTTGCACCTGTATACGTTGCAAGGTATAGAATGTTTGAAGTATTCTTGGTTCAATACAAACTCTTCTGGAAGACAAGAATACAACGTTCATGTATCACAAGATAATAGTTTCTCGACAAATGAAGTATTATCTGACATCATCTGTTCATCATTGTTCTTGAAGATGAAGATGAAGAAACGAGAGTTTGTTTTGAGAAATTAACAAGGTAAACCTGAATTTTCAGATTTTTAGACACTTACTTGAACATGAGTCTGAGTCCATTGTGGTTCGTGAATGCATCATCCTTACGGTTACAAATGAAGCGTTGGGATTCAAGGGTTTATGAGTAAAATAATTGTGGATTTCGGTTGGGTCAGATCTCGCAAGTTGTCATTTTCAAGTTTGCACATTTTGTGAAAATACCAATGTTGTCTTTTTCAAGTGTGAGATTAGCCAAACGAGGATGAAAGATACTCAAACCATCTGATCCCGTTGTTGCAAACTCCTTTAATGTGAGATTCTTCAAGTTTGCACATTTTGAGAAAATACCAATGTGTTTGTCAGCTTCGTCAATACACAAAGTGACAGAATTTGTGGATTTCGGTTGGGTCAGAAACTTAACAAGATAAGCAACTAAAAAGTTAACATTCTGATTCAGATTCAGAAAGCAGATGTTTAGTAGTGTTTGAGACACTTACTTGATTCGTTAGTAATGCTAGATGTCATTTTGGCTGAACCACAACCTATTACAGCACTGTATGAACCTGCGTTTTGAAAATAGGCTTTGTTCTTCGTTTATTGGATCGTTCTGATACGGCTCGTATACTATGGGTAAAAAATGGTAAAAAAGGGGTTATTCTCTTTAATCTATTAGAACGATCATTTTCTTGAGAACCTGATTCTGATTTAAACAACGGAATTTTTGGATCATACTACTAGCAGAAGAACCCGACACGTCTTCTGTGATGATTCGAAACATTCACGAACCACAATGGACTCAGACTCATACTACTAGCAGAACAACCCGACACGTCTTCTGTGATGATTCGAAACATTCTGAATAACTAGCAGAAGTACCCGACACTCTTTCAACCTACCGAAACACCAAAACCCGTACCGGTGATTGTTTATCCATACTATTCTTCATAGCCATATTCCCACTCACAATTTGTTGATACATATCGTCCGTTCAAGTTGAGTATTTTTCTAACTTTATGCTTGCATCCACCACAGTGAATATTAACTTTGAGTGAAAGAGTTTGGAAACCGGACGGAATCTATGAAGAAACTGTTGGAATTTGTGGATTTCGGTTGGTTCAGAAACTTAACAAAAAGAAGCAACTAAAAAAATACAATTGATTTCTCTTCCGGTTACCAGGCCTATCATCTCCGTCTACGTTTGGTTTCTTCAACGAAGAACCATCAGCCATTATCAGCCCTTTTTTCCTTTGGTTTCTGGTTGATTTTGAGGGTGAGGGTTTTGAATTGATTCCTGCGCTCAAGTTTCAACTACTGGAGTGAAAATTGGTAAAAAAATGGTTTATTCTCTTTAATCTATTAGAACGATCCTTGTAACCATCAACCGTTCAAGTTGATATAGGACAGTTGATGCAATTTTTATCGTGTGTTGTAATTTTAATGAAGCAATGAAGATTGAATATGCAAACCGCATCCGTCTTTTGTTATAGATAAGCGTATCACTCGATCCACTTACATTCGAATAACGCTGAACAACCGAGATAACAGCTCCGGTATTTATCACCAACTCATCTTTGGTAGTGTTTGTTTGAGAACCTGATTCAGATACCCAACGGTCTCTTTGCTTCGTCCACTAGAACTATTTGTGTATGCATTCTTTTGGTAGTTAACAACGCTAATTAGAATGTGACACACATAGATAGATAAAATGTCACAGTTGTCAAGACTGTTTGTCGGGTTTCCAATGCTCACACAGGGTGATAAACAACGCTGATACACGTAACATCTAGTTATATTCAGATTTAAACAATGCCCACCGTTTCCGTATTAAAAAACGGTTGCGGTTTGTATTTCGCATAGCCATCGTTTCCGTAGTAAAAAATGGTTGGGTTTGCACATTCAATCTTCAATACTTCATTAAAATACCACTAGTAGAAGAACCCGACACGTCTTCATGTAACAGAGAATGTTTTAGAAATTGAAGGAAAATGAAAAGATTTGTTGAAATCGAATTTGACAACTATGACAGCTTATTAAAAGTATCGTGTGTTGTAGTTTGGAAAGATGACCGAACAGAGATCTGAATAACAAACTGTGGAGAACTTGTTTGTGTCAGGTTCTTCTGCTAGTTACTCGGAATCGATAAATAACCAACACGAATATCTCTGCGATCGCTAAGGTTTTCATCAACGGACTGATCGGTAACGTTACTCTACCTGTGCTCCGATTTAAGCGGCATGTTCCGATCAACGTTTATCGACATTGTTAAAGGTGATGAAGAGTTTAGAAACCCTAGAATGATTGTGTTTTTACGAGAATAAAACGTGATACTTGAAAAAACGCCAATATATACGGCCCGTATATAGTTATACGGCCCGTATACATGTGGTAACATCAAAAACCCACAAAAATAAATCAATTGAGCCGTATACGTTTTACAAATCGTATACACATGTATACGACCCGTATAACTGTATACGGGCCGTATATAATAAAACAAAAAAAAACATTCCCTGCGCATTTTCCTATTCAAAAACATTCTATACGAGCCGTATAATTGTATACGGCCCGTATACAATAGGGGATGTGAAAATAAGATATAGGGTATGTGGGAATAAGGCACCCCTTAAAATATTAACAAGATAATTTAGATTGATAATATATATCTTAGAAAAAAAAATATTTTTAAATCATTTGATTATTGTATCTGTTTTAATTCGAATTTAAATTGTTATTTATAAACATCCACCATAGGTTTTGGCCTAGCAGTAACAATATGTAACAATGATGCCTCGTCATATAAGGTCAAGCACCCAACTTATATTGTGATCAATGATTGTGGAATTAAAAGTATATTGAACTATTGGTAAAAAAATATTATAAACATTTAACAATTTTATTGTATGACAGTAATGCTGATGTATATGCATAATATATGTCGTCACCAAGAATACTAAAAATGTTTTGGGTGCGGAACGAGTAAAAACAAGTGTGCCCTATAATATAAACTCAATAAATGTATATAAAAAATAACTCTAGTGCGGCAAAAATAAAAAAAATAACTCTAATACGGCAAAATAATTATTATAAATTGTAATGAGTTTTAATAGGTTAAAAGTTTGAGTATGTGGTTTAATTGTTTAAACTAGTTAGATCTTATATTATTTGAAATTCAATATGCATTTGACATAAATTTTTTTTTTAAAAATCTGGGCCTTTCGCCGTCGTCCACCCGGCCCTCCCTCAAAGTCGGCCCTAATCAAATAATGAGAAAATGCAGTTACAAGACAAAATTAAAAAAAAATTACTACTACTTACTAAAAATGAATGTTCTGGAAGTTGGTGATGATTCGACGATTTGTTTTTTTTTTTCTTGTTTTTAAGTTGGAATTTCGTTCGTTATATACAATTTGAGTTCATATGGTTGACACCAAATGGCAGCACCAGTTCCTACTTCTCTAATTTGACCAATCAAGTCCATATGGTGGTTAATTTGAATCAATCAAGTCCCTTAGCCTAATGTCCGTTACCCAACCATTTAAATAGATAATAGTGTGATTTTTTTTGTCGTTTCACCCAAAAGTCACACCTACACACCATTATAATCCCCTATTCTTCTTCATTAAGAATCTTAATCATCTCTGTTCACCATAAAACCCACCGTTGTCGTTCAAAACGCACCTCCGATCAACTCCGTCATTCAAAACCCACCTCCGATCAACTGAAAATGTTGTAGTTTGGCACGATCATTGACAACGAACATGTTACATGTACCACATTAGTTCAATTTTACTTAAATACCATGTGAATGTGATACGGCTCTTGTAATAATTTTGAAATGTGGTTGGTTTTACGTGAAATTTTAGTCAGATTCAGGCTGCAAGCCACCTCCTGGCGTCTCCTGATCCACAACCGTATGGTGATATGGTTCCTGGGAAATGCCAACGTGGAGCTGAGGTTCTACAGGGGTTGGGAAAATGATCATATAAATTAGCTTGAACTTGATTTTCGTAAATATTAGTGATGCCTAAGTATAATCTAACTAGAACGGTGTAATGTGTTTTTTTGCTTGATCATTTTTTGGGATTAATCATTATTGATCAAGGTTACCCATATGTTGTATGTAACTAACCATTAAGTAAGAATGGTATTTAATGGATGATTGTTTGACTTATGTTTCACATCTGTTTGAATTTGGCGGTATATTGGGTGTTTGAATTGTAGTTTTGTTCATGTTTGAATGGCTCTGTTTTAATGGATCTGCTTAACTGATGTAAATTAATGGTTCTGTTTGAATTATAGTGGTAGGATCATAGTGTCTGTTATAATTCTAATGTGTAGGATCATCGTGATTGTTATAATGCTAATGTTCATGATTATATTGTAGTTGCAATGCTACTGTGTGGTGGCAGGATCATAGTATTTGATGTACATAGTGGCATTAGGATCATAGTGCGGGAGTGTTATGATTCTCTATATGTACATATGGTTTTGTTTGAATTATAGTGGTAGGAGCATAGTGACTGTTATAATGCTAATGTGTAGGATCATAGTGATTGTTATAATGCTCATGTGCATGATCTTAGTGTAGTTGCAATGCTACTGTGTAGTGGCAGGCATGATCATAGTATTTGATGTACATAGTGGCATTAGGATCATAGTGCAGGACTGTTATGATTTCTATATGTACATAGTTGCAATATACATAGTGTTTGATCCTTTATGTTTGATGTTTGACTGTTATGATTCTCTATATGTATTAACTATTTGATGTACATAGTGGCATTGACTGTTATGATCCTCTATATGCATTAGGATGTTTGATGTTTGACCGTATTAGTGGCATTAGTTATAGGATCTTCTATATGCAATCGCAGTCAATTGCAAATGCATATAGGTATATAGATAATAGTCAACTGCACATTTGGATTGAGGGTCAATTGCATACATGATAATAGGCAATAGCACATTAGGATTCTCTATATGCATTTGTATCTACACATTAGTTGCAAGATCATGTTGCATAGTCAATTACATACATAGTCTATATGAGGATCATGTTGCAGGATGATAACAGTCAATTGCATATAGTCTATTTGAGGTAAATCGCATAGTCAATTTAGAAGTCATAGCATAATAATTAATTGTAGGATGATAATAGTGAATGACATTGAGTGTTTGATGTTTGATGTTAAGAAGTTTAATGTTTAACTAAACAGTAGTCAACCGCACAATCAATTGCATACATAGTCTATTAGAAATTTTGATGTTTAATGTTAGGAAGTTTGATAGGCAACTATACATTAGTCAATTGCACACATAATGTATTTGAAGATGATAACATTCAATTGCATTGTAGTCTATTTGAGGATCATGTTTCAAGATCATAACATTCAATTGACTGGTCAATTTGACAAAAGTCAATTGCCTTGTAATTTAGAAGTCATAGCAATATAGCATAATAGTCGATGAGAACTCCATGTAACAATTCTTTTTAAGGAAAATGATAAAATATCTTAGAAATATCTCATTGTTACGAAAATTTAAAAAAAAATTGTCTGCAAAAAATTACAGCAGTGTAAAAGAAGAATTACACATGTGTAACTTATGTGCTAACTGACGGAGATTTATCTTATGTCACTTTTCTTACATATTTCTTAGTTAATCATTGATACGTGTTTTGGAAATTTTTTTAAAAAGTTGCATGGAAGGTCGTGTTTGTCGGGGAGTTCTTTTGGTTCTCACAACTCGAGGGGTTCTCATTTGAACCAGATCATATATGTGAGTGTGTGAATTATAAATAGGAAATCCATTAAGCTAAGGTAATGATGAAAACTTTTTATTACACACAAAAAATAGTTTTTTTAATAAAAAAATTAACACATGTAATATATATGTTTTTAAAATTTGAGGCAAAAAAAATAAATAAAAAAGCTCCTAATACTTTTTTTAATAAATAAACTTTTTCCGTTACGTGTGTAAAAATTCCTGTTGTTTATGTAACTATGATGTTACATGTGTAACATACTAACATATGTATTTTGTTTTAAACAAAAAATGCTCTGCGCTTTTTTTTTTTGTTTAAATGCTTTAAATCATGTATATTACATGTGTTAATTTTTTTTCACAAAAAACATTTCTATTTTCAATGAGTTTCCACGGTTTCGTCAACTAGAGTGGATTTTTAATTTATTTACAATTTGAGCTAAAGACTTCATGCGAGGTTTAGATCTGAAATTTAAGAAGGAGAGATTAAAGCCCCACTCAAGCCTGTGCTTTTGATCGGAAAATTGAGGAGATTGGAACAACTCCAACCAAAGATAACATTTGAGAGTCTACATCTGAGAAGGCGAAGTAGATGAAGTTAGCAAAAGGAGATAGAATAACAAATTTTGAAGATAGAGATGATGGATTTAGGATGAAGAATTCGATATTTAATGAAACTTGTTCTCATTCTAATACTGCACTTGATAAGTGGTTCGTGAATCTTCTGATGAAGTGGAGCTCTGATGAAGTGGAGTTCTGATAACTTGAAAAGTTTACTAACGATAAGGTGAATTGTTATCTATACCTACAATCGTGAAAAGAAAAAAATAGGCTCACACTATTTACACACCTTGGCAGGCTATCTACACACTTAGGGTTTACATACGCTGCGTAGAGGTCTCTACGCAGCGTATAAGGTTACCTCTATACGCTGCGTATAGGTCTCTACGCAGCGTATGTAAGGGGCAGGTACACGACCAGACAGTCAAACCTAGTACCATGTCAAATCAGTCTGACATACGCTGCGTATTGATCAATACGCAGCGTATAGAGCTCTATACGCTGCTTATTGATCAATACGCAGTGTATGTCAGACTGATTTGACCCTGATACGATGTTGTCTAGGAACGTGAATAAAGCAATACGGGGAGTAGAGATCTATACGCTGCGTATTTCAGTAAATTTAAAAGTCTATTTAGCTCTGCTTTCTTTTCATCTTCGCACAAGCACAACACTTACTTCATCTCTTCTTTTTTTTTTTTTTCATATTCTTCTTCAGTAAACAATTTACACCCCAAACCAAAATCATTTGTTTTGTTTTTTGTTCAATCTTGTTAAAATGTCATTATTTTGGAACGAGAATTATTTCGGTAATCGCTATTCTAACGACACATGGGGAGCAAATGATGCCAATGAGGAGGAGGAGGTTGTGTCTGGAGTCCCTGTTGATAAAAAAACACAGTTGCCAGACTTGAACAAGACTCCCACTCCACCTGCTGATGAACCAAATTACCCGGCGCATCAAGTGTATCCGGATTACGGATACGAGTATGAATCTCCGTACGTGCAACAAAGTGGATACGGTGCTGAGAATGCACCTGTTGATGAACCATATTACCCGACGCAGCAATCGTATCCGGGTTACGGTGGATACGGGGGTGAAGGTGGATACGGAGGTTACAGTGGATACGGGGGTGAAGGTGGATACGGTGGATACGTGGTAGAAGATGGATACGGTGGATACGGGGGTGAAGGTGGATACAGTGGATACGATAGATATGGGGTGAAGGTGGATACGGTGGATACGAAGAATATGGTGGATATGGTTATGAGCCCCGTAACACACCACTTGATGAACCATCTACCCCGGGCAATCCGTTTCAAATAAATGAGGTATCACATTAAAATTATTATTATTATTATTAATTATAATTATAATTATTATTATTATTGTTAAAAATATTATAATTATAATTATTATTAAAGTTAATTACATAGTTAGTCCCTGTGGTTTGCACAAAATAACATACTTAGGTATTAATAGTTTAAAATCATATTTTGGGGTATTAACTTTTCATTTTGTAACGTTTTGAGGTATTAACTTCTAGGGTAGTAACATAGGTAGTCCCTGTGGTTTGCACAAAATAACATACTTAGGTACTAATAGAATGTGATTTTAAGCCTACAAATAGCCTTAATACCCCCAAACGTTACAAAATGAAAAGTTAATACCCTAGAATGTGATTTTAAACTATTAGTACCTAAGTATGTTACTTTATGCAAACCACATGGACTAACTATGTAATTAACTCTTATTATTATTGTTAAAAATATTATAATTATAATTATTATTATTATTATTGTTAAAAATATTATAATTATAATTGTTATTATTATTGTTGTTATTATTATTATTATTATTGTTAAAAATATTATAATTATAATTATAATTATTATTATTGTTATTGTTATTATTATTATTATTATTATTATTGTTGTTGTTGTTGTTCTTATTGTTGTTATATTATAATTATAATTGTTATTATTATTACTATTATTATTGTTATTATTATTATTGTTAAAAATATTATAATTATAATTATTATTATTATTATTGTTAAAAATATTATAATTATAATTATTATTATTGTTAAAAATATTATAATTATAATTGTTATTATTATTATTATTATTATTGTTGTTGTTGTTGTTGTTGTTGTTGTTATTGTTGTTATATTATAATTATAATTATTATTATTATTGTTAAAAATATTATAATTATAATTGTTATTATTATTATTATTATTATTATTATTATTATTATTATTATTATTGTTATTGTTATTATTATTATTAGTGTTAAAAATATTATAATTATAATTATAATTATTATTATTATTATTATTTTTATTATTATTGTTGTTGTTGTTGTTATTATTATTAACATAACTTTTTTTAGCGTTTCATGTCTCTAACTGATTTGAAGAATTGGGTACAAGAAACGGGAAAGGAGTATGGTTACGTAATTGTTACCCGCCGATCGAAAAATATTGGCGGTACTACTGGGATGGTATGGCTTGTGTGCGACCGTAGTGGTGAGCACCGTAGTAAAGCAACAGTTAGGAAAGCTGGTAGCAAAAAAATCGGTTGCCCATTTTCATTACTCGCCATCCGGGACGTGACGAATGACACGTGGGAGTTAAAAGTGGACAACGTGAACCATAACCACGAACCTACGACGAGTCTGTTGGGCCACGCTTTTGTGCGAAGATTTACTGAAGTCGAATACAAGCTAGTGGAGCAGCTAACTGCTCAAAACATGGAGCCACGTATCATATTTCAAACCCTAAGAAAGCAGTTCCCCGACAGCCTATATGTTCAGAAAGACGTGCAAAATGCGGTACAAAAAATTAGAGCGACACTGATGTCACACCCCGAATTCCACATGTCACCGGTGGGCCCGGTGGGGAGTATCGTGACGTAGTTGATATCATCGTAGTCAAACAACACAATATATAAATGCACAGCGGAAGCAAAAGATAAATATATTACAATCCGAATATAAAGTAATATCAAGTATTACAACGGAAAGTAAAGGATCCACAGGCGGATCTTAAAACATAAATATTGTTCAACAGACTTTAGACGCCTAGAACTTGCAAGATTCCTTATTAACGTCCTGAGCAGCTTCCAGCCTATTACGTACTTGTACCTGTCACTTAGGCTTTTGAAAATACGTCAGTTTTCACTGGTAAATACACTCAACCGACTCATTTGAAAATGTCTATGAAAATTGGTTTAGGTGCTCCAGGCACGAAGATATTTTGACACTTTGATTAAAATGCACAAGGCAAAATTTAATCTTTTATACTTGGGACAAACTATATTTCATGTTATCAGTTTTACATAACTTACTCTACATACGGGGCCCGGTTCTATGCCGGTTCAAGATTAACCGACACACCACTATTCCCTTATTGGGAATCCCTTATTGGGTATAATTAATTAATAAACATATGGCATCTGTCAGGTGTATGCCTACACTCCGTGCTTAGGTCGTGGCCATTGCATTTAATGAGTCAAGGATATCCAGGACACGGTCGCATTAATCCCCAATGTTTCAGTCAAGCAATACGAATTAAAAACAGGTTATTTGGATTTCCCGACTTATTAGTCTTTGAATCCCATACCTGACCATGCGGTATTTAAATTACCGTATCCCAAGCCCGTAATAGGGAAAATAAGTTAAGAGTATTTACCTGAGCTAGCTCCTGTCTTAAATAGCAAGAATTATAATAACTCAGCCGTATTCACTTAAGTAAGCGTAGGTACAATTTACCGGAAGGCTCTAGTCTGGAATGATGGTATAAATAACCAATTAGAATGCTAACGGTCTTTAATTAAGCCTAAGCTTAGACCGGTTAATTATATGGTTCAAACGCACGATTAGGCGAAGACCGGAATAGAATGTGATTTAGACCCGACAAGATTGAAGACTTGCCTTATATGGGTAATCTAGGTACATTCTGAATTTTGGGGTAAAACCGATAAGGTTTGACCCGTTTCGGCTAATTTATGTAAACTAGTTACATAAGCCGAACCGAACGTGAAAGAGGCGTAACGATTAATCATAAGGGTCCTAACCAGGTTTCCTAAGTTAATATGCCTCAAATATGTTGTGATATCAGTAGGATACCTTCCATTATGCCCAAAACGAATTTAAAACACAAACTATGCCCCGTAAGGGTAGTTTGGTCATTTACAAGGTTATAAAAGAGTTTAAGTATTAACCTGAGTTACAGGTCTGATGTAATCAGAAAAAACACTTAATTTGATAATTTATAACAGTAGGGTATTGTATATATGTGAAACTTATCAATTATAACCAAACTATGCACCGTAGGGGCATTTTGGTAATTTCACATAAGCCGAAAAGCTCAAAACTGAAGTCTGAGTTAAACAACTTTTGCTTACTGTTAAAATATCATAATTTACCTAAAATATCAGTAGGTATCAACCCTTGTATGTTTAAAATAGTTCTAGTACATACTATGCGTTAAAAACGCTTAAAAAGGCGATTATAAGCCATTTCCGGGTTCTATACATAAAGCTGACATTTTTATCATTCCAGAAGGCTTAAAATAATTTATTTACCATATGTAATCAGTAGCAAAAGGTTTGGAGTCAATTAGATATGTAAAACTCATTTTATAGCCCGTAAGGGCAAAACCGACAATTACCGAATTAAGCCTACGACTATAAGTTATGCTCATCCTAAAATTAATAAAAAATCTTCAAAAATCCCAAAATAATATATTACATCAGTGGGTACAGAGTTTGATATCAAAAAGTATGTTTAAATAGGCTATACGCTAATTATGCCGTTTAATTAACATAAAGCTTTCAATTTTCGCTAACGAGCATAACTCTCAATCTACACCTCAAACTGATGTCAAACTTTGGGTGCAAGTTTATATATTAGTAACTAAGGTTTCTACTCTTTTACATTTTCAAAAATCTCGTTCTAAGGTGAAAAGGGCATAATGGTCAACATATGAGCAATTAACGGAATCATGCATATTAATTGGTTAACTAATGAACCAAGGTGTATAATCACAGAGGGTTATACTAGCATGTAACCTGGTCCAATTAAGGCTCTAAGGTATTTCTAAAACATACCAAAACGGGTCAGAACTGAAGTCAAAGCAAAAGTCAAAGCTTTGCGACTTTCGGTTCCGACCCGGGTTTAAACAGTAAATTGTCGGGTTGAACATGTTTAGACATGTTCTTACACTAATTACCAAGTTATATTAATGATCAAACAGGTTGTATGTGTTCTACATTGCTAATTATGCATAAATTAGAAAATAAGCATCCTGTTGACTTTTTATTAACAAGTTTGACCCGATATTTGACCTAGTTAGAGTGGGAATCAGGGGGAACCCTTTTAAGGGTTTATTACCCACATAATTACCAACTTATAACTACTATCAATTTGACTAATCACTGGACCATTAGTGATTAATCGCTAAGTCAACCGTTAATTACGACGGTTTGACTTTTAAGCTAAAACTAAGCAAAAACTTAACTAAGGAAGGATAAGCAAACTTACTGAAGTCCTATGCACGATTTGTGAAGCTTAGAGAGAAGTCTTGAGCTCCAGAAGTGATCCAAAGTGCAGATGGAAGGTGTGAGAAAAATGGTTGCACATCATGGCCTTTTATAGTGTTCATAACTCCATAGATTGTTGACAACAAGAGCTATAACTGATGTTTGATCACTAACAAGTGTCCCTAAGAGTCTAGGGGTTGTTTAGGGGTCGTCCAAGATGTGAAAAATCGTTTTAAGGTCGGTTAAAGGGCTGGACAGGAGGCTGTCTGATGTTTCTGTATCTGGGCGGTCCAGGCGGCCCGCGTAAGGGGCTGTTGAGGTTTACGCGGCCCGTATGGGCCTTGTGTTCAGGCTAAACATTTTCTGTTTTTCGCATATTTGTCTCTTGGCTCTTCCGAAAGGTCAACTAACTTATATTTTGCACTTTAAGCCCTCTAAATTGACATATAAGGGCTTCAAGACTTATACCCACTTTATTTAGTCCTTGGCCACTTCATGTTAACCCGAAAAGTCATAATTTTCGATGTTAACGCTTTTAACCCCTCGTATACGAATTTGATCATAACTTTCTCATACGATAACGAAACTTTATGAAATTTATATCGTGCATTCTAGTGAGCATAATTAACCGTTACAAAGCTTCGGGTTTGTCAAAAGGTCACTCAGAGGTATAACTTAAACATGTTGACACATTTAACCCCTGTAGTTTGTAATCTCTCACTTTCTTTCATATTTATCTTCGTATGATCCATGATTTATTCGTTTGAAGGTATGAGCATTATGTAGGGTTAATGTACAATATATTTATTCACTGTTGACATTTAGAACTCGTATATTTACATACTTTCCATGATTGTCAACTTTAGTCCTTCTATAACATTCTTTCACTCGTTCAAACATATGACACGTGTCAACACATTATAGGACGCAAATTTTCGAGGTGTTACAACTGATGGATGGAAAGACTCCTATGCAGGCACTGGAAAGCCTGCTGCATGACAACCGATTCATTTACGACACCCGACAGGAACCCAAAACAGATGTCGTAATAGAGATTTTCTTTGTTCATCCTTATTCAATCACTATGTGGCGTGCATTCCCGTACGTGATGTTGATCGACGCGACCTACAAAACAAACATCTACAACATGCCATTTGTCCAGGTTGTGGGTATGACGTCGACCAACAAGTCTTTTTGTATCGCACATGCCGTTATTTGTAAAGAACGAAGGGGTAACTACGTGTGGGTGCTTGAGCGGATCAAGTCAATGTTGCATGAATGTATGATGCCGCGTGTGATAGTCACGGATAGAGAGCTTGCCCTAATTAACGCGTGTGCTAAAGTATTCCCGAACGCAACCAGGCTTCTATGCCACTTTCACATCGAACAAAATATAGTTAGACATTGCAAGAAAGGGTTCAATAAAGAAGATTGGGGGAAATTTATGTCGTACTGGCGGAGAGTGTGCGGATCTGCTTCAGAGCCCATGTACAAGTACAACTTGGAGAAAATGTATAACCGACTCGTGGTTGCCAACCGAGAAAGTAAGTGTTCCTTCAACAAACGACTCACCCAATCTATTATATTTTACACACGCTTTTACATTTCATTATTTTATTTTTGCAGGTGTCTTTGATTACGTCTACGGAAACTGGCTCAAAGACTATAAAGAAATGTTCGTTTATGCGTGGACCGATAAGTGTCGCAACTTTGGTCAGCGCACCACCAACAGAGTTGAGAGCCAGCACGCAAATTTAAAAAGATACGTTACGTGCGGGAGTTCATTGGAGCGAATAGCAAGATGCGTCATTGATATAGTTGAAACTCAGTACGATGAAATACAAAAAAGTTTCACCGAAAGCATCGAAAAAACGATGAACCACCATAGACACCCACTGTTGGACAACCTACGTGGAAAGGTTTCCCATGAAGCACTTGATTTGCTGGCAAAAGAGCTACTGAGGAAGCTGGAGGTGTTGCGGAAACTTAACGCATCATGTGATTGCCATATGTGGCTTAGCTGTGGATTGCTGTGTGCTTGTAGGCTGGAAAACTACAAACGTACAGGTAAAAAATATTAAAACTACAAACCTTTTGTTATTTTGTACGGTTTAGCTGTTTCTCACACCGTATTAACTTAACTGTGCAGGGCGTATGATACAACTCGACGACATAGATGTATTCTGGCGTAACCTTGACTTGCTCCCGTGTAAACTGGTAGACGAGGAAGTCGATGTTGTAGCAGAGCTCAATAATGTGCGGCAACATTTAGAGGCGCAGTCTCCCGTTCAGCAAAAGAGTTTGCTTTCAAAGATAAAAGCGGTCTTCACCCCGTAAGGCGCGTGCGGGCCTAACGAGCGTCGAATCTAAGTTCGTCGTTAAAATATTTTATTTATTATTTAGTCTAAGTCGAACCGTAAGGCGCGTAGGTCCCTAACGAGCGTCGAAACTAAGTTCGTCGTTTTATATTTTAACGACGAACTTATTTTGACGCTCGTTAGGGACCTACGTGACTTACGGTTCGACATGGACTAAATAATAAAAAAAAATAATTTAACGACGATATTAGTTTTGACGCTCGTAAGGCGCGTACGGTCCTAACGAGCGTCGAAACTAAGTTCGTCGTTAAAATATATTTTTTTATTATTTAGTCGAAGTCGAACCGTAAGGCGCGTAGGTCTCTAACGAGCGTCGAAACTAAGTTCGTCGTTTTATATTTTAACGACGAACTTATTTCGACGCTCGTTAGGGACCTACGCGACTTACGGTTCGACATGGACTAAATAATAAAAAAATATAATTTAACGACGATCTTAGTTTAGACGCTCGTAAGGCGCGTACGGTCCTAACGAGCGTCGAAACTAAGTTCGTCGTTCAAATATATATTTTTTTATTATATAGTCGAAGTCGAACCGTAAGGCGTGTAGGTCCCTAACGAGCGTCGACACTAAGATCGTCGTTTTATATTTTAACGACGAACTTAGTCTCGACGCTCGTTAGGAACCTACTCGCCTTACGGTTCGACTTCGACTAAATAATAAAAAAAATATATTTTAACGACGAACTTAGTTTCGACGCTCGTTAGGCCTGTACGCGCCTTACGGACGACGCAGACTAAATAGTAAAAAATATAATTTAACGACGATCTTAGTTTCGACGCTCGTAAGGCGCGTAGGTCCATTACGCGCGTCAAAATCCGTAACGAGTCAAAAATATATTGTTTTTTTATCCTCATTTAGTCGATGTCGTCTGATTATTATTTACTGACTGGTTTCCATTTATGCAGGTATTTGCACAAAATGATTTCCACTTCGATCATTGCTCGAAACAAAAGTCGGGAGTGGTGTACGAGTGGTGACTTGTTTTTTTCTTATATTGCCTCTTATACAAGAGGCCGTGCGCTCTCGCCTACGGGTTGGCGCAGTACTTCGCCTCCGCGCATCATCCACAGGAGCGCGGACTGCTATTTGGCGGCGCCTACGTGACCAGGATAGCCCTTTCGTTGGGCTATAATCCGGAGAATGACCGCGGCCGTGTAGGCCCGGTGAAACAGCCGAAGCGGATGGGGATGAACACAGTAAACGGAATGCAAATTACCAAAGACTTCCCATGCGGGAAGCGGTTAAAGAAACTGGACGGTACGCAATACGAGCTTACACAGCTGCCGGAACAGTTCCCTCCGGTATTTCCCCCGCACGATCCGGAGGCGCCGGAGCCGCATGAGCCAGCAGCCATCATTCCACAGCCACCACAGCCGCGTGGACCACCTGGGGCGCCTCAGTTCCCACGCCATGTTTGGCCCGGTCCTAACCCATCACATCAGCGGCTGCTTCGGTTAGCTGAAAGAAACAACTATCTGTTGGAGTGGGTGGCTGCGGAGCTGCGGGAGCGTCGACAGCATGACGGGTTAGCTCCACGACCCTTCATTACGGATGCGGAATGGGATCAGCATCAGCAGCAGCAGGAGCAGCAACCATAGTATTTTATCATTTTATCATTTTGTTATGTATGCACAAACTTTTGCTGTATATATCAAACTTTCGGTGTACATATAAAACTTTTGCTGTAAACGGTTTAATATATTCGAACAGTATCCGGGTATTTCCACTTATTTAAGCTGTAATATTTTAAAGTTATCCGTATATACGCTTTTCAAAATTTTAACATTATACGCTTTTCGACGACATCGACTAAATAAATTAACGTCGACGTCGACTAAATTATAAAAAACATTATATATTTTTAACTCGTTATATATTTTAAGCGAGTTAACGTTGTAACCGGGTGAGAATTTATACCACAAGTAGGCCAAATGTTGAAACAAAATTCTGGAAGGTTATATACACTGCGTATAGGTCAATACGCAGCGTATATAAACCTGGTAAAAATCTGATGCTTCAAACCTACCAAATTGACCCCAAATTTTCATATGTTTTATATACGCTGCGTATAGGTCAATACGCAGCGTATAGGGTTAACCCTATACGCTGCGTATTGACCTATACGCAGTGTAGACCCCCCTTGTTTTATGTGCAATGATTGGTTATCAGGCACTGAGATCTATGGTTTATATACGCTGCGTATAGGTCAATACGCAGCGTATAGGGTTAACCCTATACGCTGCGTATTGACCTATACGCAACGTAGATAAACCCTAATTTTGTCAAAAAATAACTACCGACACCATCTGAAGTTATTAAATTGTCGGCACAATGATGGTGGAACTCAAGGAGAAGGGTGGTGTCGGTTGTGTTCTATAAGTGGTGAAAAGTGTTGCGTTAGTGATTTTGTGTGGAACAAGTCCATCGATTTAAACATCCCTAAAAGCCCATCCTCCCTCGTTTTAAAAACCTTCATCGTAGCGCCGTCTTTGATGCCTGCAATCGTCGGTCAAGTTTTGGATTATAGGGAAGATGATGATTTCTTATTAAAAGGATATTTTTGCCTTCACAATCTCACATGTTATGCACATTGCATGATTTAACAACAAAAAGAATGAGTTAGTGTTAAAGGATGTAACTTGCAACAAAAAATAAACATAAAGGATGCTCATTTGTTTTTTAAACCAAAAGGCTAAAACTTGAAAGTCGAGGCATGCATAAACGACGTTTTCTGTAATTTTGTCTTATAATATAGCATAGATATAATATCAATCCTATGTGATGGTGAAAAGTATAAAAGAAAATCGGAAAATAACAATTTTGATCAAGCCATCGTACCAAATAACTCGTTTTATTAAGGTTTCAAAACTAGTGATCTAAATTCAACAAGTGCTTTGACTTGCACCTATTTAAGTTATTGGTAACAAGTAAGAAATTTATGACATGTATTTTACTACCTTCGTGATTATCTAGTCTACATTTTTGTGTCTGGAGTACGTCTTCTTTCAAAATCAACCTCATCATGAAAATTTAATGTGATTGCTAGAAGCCTGGTATTCAACGCTGTCACTATTTACCGCTGGTGTGAGTAGCATAGTCATCACTTCAACGGCTAATGGTGGTGGTGGTTGTTGAGGGGGAGAAAGCAAAAGCGGTTGAGGAAGCGAAGAGGAAGAAGGCTAAGGATGAGAAGAAAAAAGCTGAGGATGAGAAAAGGAAGAGATCTGCTGAAAGAGAGAAGGAGAGAGAGAAAACTAAGGAGAAGGAGAAGGAAAAAACGGCTGCCGACAAGGCTATTGAAATAACTTCTACTGCTGAGGGATCGGACTCTGGTGCTCATCGAGCCAAATCCGCTGGTGCAGGAGGCGCGAGTGCTGGTTTTGCAGCTGGCCAGGCTGGTGTGGGAAAACACGGCGCGCCGCCGCGCTCTCCAATAGGCCCCCGAGATACTTTGGGGGATATTTATTATAAGTCTTATACAGAAGAGAGCCGTGGTGACGCTCCGCACCAACCGCCATGGGGTTTAAAGAAAAAAGATACTTTTCTCGAGTTCGCGCCTTGCCGTGACTGGTTTCTGAATTCCATTCCTCCTGGTGAGGTTGACCGTCAAAGGGCGCGAACCCACAATGGGTTGTATCACGCATATGTTGTTGGTGAGGCCAACACCCGTGCTACTAACCATCAAATTGTTTGCGAGTGGCGAACCATGGTAAGGGAGAGGGAGGATTGGGAGAAATACCGCGAGCGGATATTAAGGCGTGTTAATGATTTCGAAAGATCGAAAGCTGCCTTTGATGAAGAGAAGGCAAAATTCGAAGCTGACAGGAAATCGGAGGAGTGGGGCCGTGAAGGCCTTAAGGGCAAACTTCGCGCTGCTGAAGACCTCTTAGCAAAGGAGAAAGCTGAGTTTAAGAGGTTATGCGAGAAGGATAACCAATGCGCGTTCGCAGCTCGCAATAAGATTACTGAGCTTGAAGGCAAGGTTGCTGAGCTGACAGCGAAGGTTGAGGATGCGCAAGCTGCTAAAGAGCAGGCTAAGGTTCGAGAAACTTCTCTTTTAGTTTATGCTTTTCTTGGCAGAATTAACTGGGCCTTTTATCCCTTGTAGGTTGAGCTGGCTGAGGTGAAGGCGCAACTGTCTGGTAAAGACAAGGATTTGATGGCCAAGGACGTGGAGATTGCTGAGTTGAAGCGCCGCCTTCAAGAGCAGGTTGACAAAAGTGAATCCTTGGAGATCGATCTTGAGGCCGAAAAGTCGAAAGCTGCCTCAGCTGAGGAAGCCAGGCAAAATGCCGAAGAGGCGCGTGCCATAAGTTCGTCTGCCCTGAATGTGGCGCAAAATAACTATCCTGAGGTCCAGGGTATTATTGACACGCTGTCCTCTGATACCGAATGGCTGCGCAGCAGAGGAATAGTTCTGGTATTGTTGTCTTTTTACTTGGATTTCATTTACTGAAGTCAGCTTCGCATTTGTTCGTTTTGGTGTAGATGGCCAACTCGATTTTGAATGCTGGAGAACTGGACGGGACTGTTGCTGCTCTCATAGATGCATTGCGCGCCATTGGTCATCGTGGAGGTTACCTGGAATGCGCGCATGTCACACCCCGACTTTCCACGTGTCACCGGTGGGCCCGGTGGGGAGTATCGTGACGTAGTTGATATCATCATAGTCAAACAACACAATATATAAATGCACAGCGGAAGCAAAAGATAAAATATATTACGATCCGAATATAAAGTAATATCAAGTATTACAATGGAAAGTAAAGGATCCACAGGCGGATCTTAAAACATAAATATTGTTCAACAGACTTTAGACGCCTAGAACTTGCAAGATTCCTTATTAACGTCCTGAGCAGCTTCCAGCCTATTACGTACTTGTACCTGTCACTTAGACTTTTGAAAATACGTCAGTTTTCACTGGTAAATACACTCAACCGACTCATTTGAAAAATGTCTATGAAAATTGATTTAAATGCACCAGGCACAAAATATTTTGACACTTTGATTAAAATGCACGGAGGCACAATTAATCCTTTATGCTTTGATTAAAATGCACAGAGGCAAAATTAATCTTGTATACTTGGGACAAACTATATTTCATGTTATCAGTTTTACATAACTTGCTCTACATACGGGGCCCGAATCTATGCCGGTTCATGATTAACCGACACACCACTATTCCCTTATTGGGAATCCCTTATTGGGTATAATTAATAAATAAGCATATAGCATCTGTCAGGTGTATGCCTACACCCCGTGCTTAGGTCGTGGCCATTGCATGTAATGAGTCAAGGATATCCAGGACACGGTCGCATTAACCCCCAATGTTTCAGTCAAGCAATACGAATTAAAAACAGGTTATTTGGATCTCCCGACTTATTGTCTTTGAATCCCATACCTGACCATGCGGTATTTATATTACCGTATCCCAAGCCCGTAATAGGGAAAATAAGTTAAGAGTATTTACCTGAGCTAGCTCCTGTCTTAAATAGCAAGAATTAATAACTCAGCCGTATTCACTTAAGTAAGCGTAGGTACAATTTACCGGAAGGCTCTAGTCTGGAATGATGGTATAAATAACCAATTAGAATGCTAACGGGTCTTTAATTAAGCCTAAGCTTAGACCGATTAGTCTTAAGGAAATATACGGTTCAAACGCATGATTAACCGAAGACCGGAATAGAATGTGTTTTAAACCCGACAAGTTTGAAGACTTGTATAATATGGGCATTTCATACACATTCTGGATTTTGAGATAAAACCAATAAGGTTTGACACGTTTCGGCTAATTTATGTAAAGTTGTTACACAAACTGAACCGTACGCGTGATAAGCGTGACGGGTACTCATGAGAGCCATATACAGGTTTCCTAAGTTAATCATGCCTCAAATATGTTGTGACATCTGTAAGATGTCTTTCATTATGCCCGAAATGAATTTAAACACAAACTATGCCCCGTAGGGGTAGTTTGGTCATTTAAAAGGTTATAAAAGAGTTTAAGTATTTACCTGAGTTACAGGTCTGATATAATTATCAAAAATACTTATTTTACTAAGTTCTATCAGTAGGGTAAGGTATATATGTGAATTTACCAATTATAATCAAACTACGCACCGTATGGGCATTTTGGTAATTTCCCATAAGCCGTGAAGCTCAAAACTGAAGTCTGAGTTAAAAAACTTTTGCTTACTGTTAAAATATTATAATTTATCTAAAATATCAGTAGGTATCAACCCTTGTATGTCTAAAATAGTTATAGTACATACTATGCGTTAAAAACGCTTAGAAAGGCGATTAGGAGCCGTTTCCGGGTTATATACATAAAGCTGATATTTTTATCATTCCAGAAGGCTTAAAATAATTTATTTATCATTTAAGATCAGTAGCAAAAGGTTTGGAGTCGTTTGGATATGTAAAACTCATTTTATGGCCCGTAAGGGCAAAACCGACAATTACCGGATTAAGCCTACGACTATAAGTTATGCTCAGTCTAAAATTTATTAAAAATCTTTAAAAAATCCCAAAATAATATATTACATCAGTGGGTAAAATATTTGATATCAAAAAGTAGGCTTAACTAGGCTATACGCTAATTACGCCGTTTTATTAACATAAAGCTTTAATTTTACGCTAACGAGCACAACTCTTATTCTACACCTCAAACTGATGTCAAACTTTTTATACAAGTCTATATATCAGTAATTAAGGTTTCTACTCTTTTACATTTTCAAAAATCACGTTTTAAGGTGAAAAGGGCATAATGGTCAACATATGAGCAATTAACGGAATCATGCGTATTAATCTGTTAACTAATGAACCATAGTGTATAATCACAGAGGGTTATACTAGCATGTAACCTGGTCCAAATGAAGCTCTTAGGTATTTCTAAATCATACCAAAACGGGTCAGAACTGAAAGTCAAAGTAAAAGTCAAACTATGCGACTTTCGATTCCGAACCAGGTCTAAATAGGAAATTGTCGGGTTTGAACATGTTTAGACAAGTTCTTACACTAATTAACAAGTTATATTAATGATCAAACAGGTTATATGTGTTCTAGATTGCTAATTATGCATAAATTGCAATTTAAGGATCCTGTTGACTTTTTAGTGACAAGTTTGACCCGACTTTTGACCTAGTTAGAGTGGTAATCAGGGGGGACCCTTTTAAGGGTTTATTACCCACATAATTACCAACTTATAACTACTTTTGATTCGACTAATCACTGGACCATTAGTGATTAATCTTAAAGTCAACCGTTAATTACGACGGTTTGACTTTTAAGCTAAAACTTAATTAAGAAAGGATTAGCCAACTTACCAAGGTCCTATGCACGAAATGTGAAGACTTGAGCCTGCTTAGGAGCTCCAAGAATGATCAGAAGTGCAAATGAAGGTGTGAGGAACAATGGTTGCAACTAAGGTCCTTTATATAGTGATCAAATCACCATAAGAAGTTGACAAGCAAGTCTAGCACTGACCACAAATCATTAACATGTGTCCCTAGTGCTTAGGGGGTGCCTAGGGGTCGTCCAATATGAGGAAATTCAGTTTAAGGTTGATTAGAACGCTGAACAGGCATGCTGTCAAAAGTTTCTGTTACTGGGCAACTGAGGCGGCCCGCGTAAAGCCTTAGTATGGCTTACGCGGCCCACGTGGGCCTTCTGATCAGATTTTCACATTTTCAAGTTTTTTTATTTTGTCCCTTGGCTCTTCGAAAGGTCAACTAAGCATTTTTCTTGCAATTTGACCCCTTCTTATTTACCTACAAGGGCCTTAGGACTTATACCCACTTTTCCAAGTCCCTGGACACTTCCGGTTAACCCGAAAAGTCATAACTTTCAACGTTAACGCTTTAACCCCTTGTATACGAATTTGATCATAACTTTCTCATACGATAACGAAACTTTATGAAATTTATATCGTGCATTCTAGTGAGTATAATTAACCGTTACAAAGCTTCGGGTTTGTCAAAAGGTCACTCAGAGGTATAACTTAAACATGTTGACACATTTAACCCTTGTAGTTTGTAATCTCTCACTTTTAGCTTCGTATGATCCATGATTTATTCGTTTGATGGTATAAACATCATGTAGGGTTAATGTACAATATATTTATTCACTGTTGACATTTAGAATATGTATATTCACATACTTTCCGTGTTTGTCAACTTTAGTCCTTCTATAATATTCTTTCACACGTTTAAACTTATGACACGTGTCAATACATTATAGGACGTGAATTTTCGAGGTGTTACATCCTCACCCCCTTAAAAGAAATCTCAACCTTGAGATTTGTTAAAGTAAGGGAAGTATTTTCTACCTTATATTGGGCTAAATCTTCCCCAGTACCTTTGAGCCTCTACGGCACTCCAATTGACCTTTATAATAGGTACATGTATCTTTTTGGAGCTTCTAATCCTGTCGATCCTTAATCGACACAGGTTGCTCATACAATCATAGATCTGCATATCATTATGTGACAGTGTTTCTTGACCTATTGGCGAAACACATCCTTCAGTCACTAGTGTGCAATGTATTGCGAGCTCTGCCAAGCTCCTTAAATAGGTTTTAGCTTATAAGCTATTTGATCTTGATACATTCGATTTCCTTCGAACGATTCCATATATTCAGAACTTAACTAGCCTGAAAATTTAACAATTTGGCACACCCTTCCTGGGTGATATCCCTTGTTGAACCCTATTCCTTAACAAGAATTTAGGAAGGTTACTACTTTCCACTAATCCTTGATTTTCTGCCGAATAATGGCAACTTATAGATAATTAGGCGTTTGTATGATCTTATTCGTTGTTTCTAATGCAACTTTCAGATCCTGATAAGTGGACTTACCAATCTATTGTCCTAACAATAGATGTTTAACATTTCATCTTTACAAGGTCTCCAAGGGAGCAGCCTTGTTGCTTATACATCACTATTATAGAAAAGCTTTTCTTAAGGTGAGATGGTTATTCCAACCATTGCTTAACTAATCTTACGAAATAATTAATTCTTACAGTTAGTCGAATGAATCGACGATCCTGGGCAGGTAATAGCGATTCTTAATTGTTGCCTAAGGAGGGTTGCGGTACAATGCATAAGCAAGATGAAACGTCTTTTATATTTAACTATACCGAATTCTCCGGATATTGAGTTAGGCTATATGAATCTATATCTTAAAATTTACTTAATCAGGGTTTCGATTATTCCATAATCAACATGGAGTTCTTACAACACTCTAACCCAAAGCGGGATGTTTGTCCTAACATCCACTTGCCTCTCAGAAGGTAAACATGGTAATTCTTATAAAGAAGATAATCATGACACTCGCAGAGATGTTAGAGGTGTCTGTACACTCAGGCTTTGGTTCGTCTATCGATGTCGGTGTCAGATAAATGACACATTCTCTTTACCAAAGCAAGGATGCCCTAAGTAGAGATACTTATAAGGACATTTTTATATTGGATATCTTCTTTGAATACTACTAGTCGACTTTAGTACAATATGACCATCGGGATATCTCAGGGGTTCCATGCATTAAACCTCCATACTGATCAGGCATGGAAGCAATCTATGGGACACACTAGGATACGCCAATCCTCATATGGAACTCTTATCAAACATAGTTTGTCATTCGCAGGAGATACAAAATAATGAGAAACATAATAAAATAAATAATATATATTGTCGTACTCTTTCTGGGGAAGAGTACTCCAGATTCTTATGAAAGGATTATTTCCGAGGATGGGAGAGAGGGTCATTAAAAATTCCATTGGTAAATTATACCTCATTTTTAATATCTGAAGTTCTTATGAATGCAATCAAAAGTTTGCTAAGCTTATGGTTTACTAAAGGTTTATTAACCCTTGCATTAACGTAAAATACTTAGCAGATACAATCGATGCTAAAAGGTAAGGACGTACCTGATGCTATTATTGATATGTACTGTCTCTGTCATGCAATCGGTAGTTCAGGCGTTTCCTTCCTTATCCTTCCCAGACTTAGGTGCTCCTTTCTTGGCAGCCTCAGGGCAATTAGTACTGATGTGGCCCTTTTCCCCACAGCTGAAACAGTTTGCATTCTTTATGTCCCTACATTCGTGGGACTGGTGGCCAGTTCTTTTGCAGATGCCACATTGCTTTATCTTTTGGTTTGATCGACACTGTCCCCAGTGTCTTCTTTTGCAGGTTTTGCATGTAGGCTTCTTGTTGGAATCCGGTTGGTTATTGTTGAACTCGGATTTGCTCTTCTTAGGATTCGGGGAGTTATCTTCCTCCCTTTTACGCTTCCCATCTTCAGAGGCCTTGGCAACCTTGTTTCTCACCACATCGAGTGTGAGAGATAACGACAGATCTGCCGCTGACCTGAACGTAGTAGGTCTCGAAGCCTTAACACTGGCTTTGATTTCTGGGGCTAAACCCCCAATGAAGCGAGCAATTCTTTTGGGTTCTGGTGTTACTAGCTAAGGAACCAGTCTGGACAGGGTATTGAAACGGGTTAGGTAAGCTTGACAATCTAAGTTTGTCATAACCAATGATAAGAAATCTGACTCGATACTCTCAACCTCGTGTTGAGGGCAGTAGTTCTCCATAATGAGAGCAACAAACTGTTCCCATGACATATTGTAAAGTGGGATCTTCCCAGCAGCTTGAATGAGAGCCTTCCACCATGCTAGTGCCTCTCCTTTGAACGATTGGGATACATATTTCACTACATCCCTCTCAGCACAACCGCTGATATCGACAACTGTGTCCATTTCATCCAACCAGATCATACAATCTACTGCTCTTTTCTCCCCAGTGAAATCTCGGGGTTTACAGGAAACAAAGTACTTATAGGTACAAGACTTGGTATGCGGTTCATTATCGAACACTATCTTCTTGGATGGAACACTGTGTTCATTTGATGAATGTCGATCATCATCCTTCTTTGGCTCCTCTTTCTTAGAGGGCGGCTTGTTATGAGGCTCTGAATGAGTTTTAGGAACAGATTTAGAGTGGGGTATAGATGAGGCTCGACTATGCGTCCCACTATACTCCTTAAATTGTTCTTCTACAGCTTTAGATACAGCTGTGTCAATCAGTGAACGTAGCTCTCCTTTGGTTATATTTATCCTATCATTATCATCGCGGTTTTCCAAAGGATGACTGTTTATCTCGTCAGAGTCAGCCATGTAGTCTAAGTTGCTACAAAAAGAAAATAGGGCACGATTTATTTAGAAGCCCATACAGTACTATCGTTCTTAAACGATTTATTAACCATGCTTTTAATACACATGTTAGTTAATTTGTTAAATATAAAAATTGTTCAGGATCTTTATCATAATCCTAAATTATAAGTTAATAACAGCACAAAAGGCCTAGTCACGTAGACAAGTTTAATTTATAAGCCTTAATTTTACAGAATCGGGGCATTAAGGTTTGAATCAAAGTTCATTACCTTTTCTTGACAGGGAGTTGTAGGCTACCACTGTCTTTAGTCCAGAGGACGTTAATTATAGCCCGTGGGCACTTCATCCATAAGGGATGATTATATAAATAAGGGAATTTAGAATAACCCAATTAAAAATGACCTATGTGATTTTATCGTATCACACTTTGTCAGGCATGTTAATATGCTTTCAGATGTTTAATAAGGATTTGAATCTCTTGAATAGGTTCTACCATCTTGGCCTTGTCTGCAGTGACATTTAGGCTAGGTTTTACCCTTAAGATTCTTTTTAATATTTAACGCAGAACAATCCTAATTGAACTGTTAACAAGGATCTGAATCTAATTGTGGAACTACCATCTTGGCCCTGTCTTAATGTGACGTATGGCTAGGTCTTGTCCTTTTTAGATTTTGCCATTTTATCATAATGGTAGATCTTAAAACATGGGAATGATATTTTAAACATAATCGTTCCTTTAAAATTTAAACAAGTATATGGTTGCCCTAAACGGGACTTCTACAGAAAATGACTTGCCCATGCAAGAGCTAATCAGAAAAATAACAAAGGAACCAAATAAGGACAATAAAACGAATTAGAATTTGTCCTATGTTCTTGTCTAGACTCAAGAATGTGCAACTGTGTAACTGAGATTAAACACAAAAAGGCTAGTGTTTAATTCACTCAGTATTGGCTCTGATACCAACCTGTCACACCCCGACTTTCCACGTGTCACCGGTGGGCCCGGTGGGGAGTATCGTGACGTAGTTGATATCATCATAGTCAAACAACACAATATATAAATGCACAGCGGAAGCAAAAGATAAAATATATTACAATCCGAATATAAAGTAATATCAAGTATTACAATGGAAAGTAAAGGATCCACAGGCGGATCTTAAAACATAAATATTGTTCAACAGACTTTAGACGCCTAGAACTTGCAAGATTCCTTATTAACGTCCTGAGCAGCTTCCAGCCTATTACGTACTTGTACCTGTCACTTAGACTTTTGAAAATACGTCAGTTTTCACTGGTAAATACACTCAACCGACTCATTTGAAAAATGTCTATGAAAATTGATTTAAATGCACCAGGCACAAAATATTTTGACACTTTGATTAAAATGCACGGAGGCACAATTAATCCTTTATGCTTTGATTAAAATGCACAGAGGCAAAATTAATCTTGTATACTTGGGACAAACTATATTTCATGTTATCAGTTTTACATAACTTGCTCTACATACGGGGCCCGAATCTATGCCGGTTCATGATTAACCGACACACCACTATTCCCTTATTGGGAATCCCTTATTGGGTATAATTAATAAATAAGCATATAGCATCTGTCAGGTGTATGCCTACACCCCGTGCTTAGGTCGTGGCCATTGCATGTAATGAGTCAAGGATATCCAGGACACGGTCGCATTAACCCCCAATGTTTCAGTCAAGCAATACGAATTAAAAACAGGTTATTTGGATCTCCCGACTTATTGTCTTTGAATCCCATACCTGACCATGCGGTATTTATATTACCGTATCCCAAGCCCGTAATAGGGAAAATAAGTTAAGAGTATTTACCTGAGCTAGCTCCTGTCTTAAATAGCAAGAATTAATAACTCAGCCGTATTCACTTAAGTAAGCGTAGGTACAATTTACCGGAAGGCTCTAGTCTGGAATGATGGTATAAATAACCAATTAGAATGCTAACGGGTCTTTAATTAAGCCTAAGCTTAGACCGGTTAGTCTTAAGGAAATATACGGTTCAAACGCATGATTAACCGAAGACCGGAATAGAATGTGTTTTAAAGCCGACAAGTTTGAAGACTTGTATAATATGGGCATTTCATACACATTCTGGATTTTGAGATAAAACCAATAAGGTTTGACACGTTTCGGCTAATTTATGTAAACTTGTTACACAAACTGAACCGTACGCGTGATAAGCGTGACGGGTACTCATGAGAGCCATATACAGGTTTCCTAAGTTAATCATGCCTCAAATATGTTGTGACATCTGTAAGATGTCTTTCATTATGCCCGAAATGAATTTAAACACAAACTATGCCCCGTAGGGGTAGTTTGGTCATTTAAAAGGTTATAAAAGAGTTTAAGTATTTACCTGAGTTACAGGTCTGATATAATTATCAAAAATACTTATTTTACTAAGTTCTATCAGTAGGGTAAGGTATATATGTGAATTTACCAATTATAATCAAACTACGCACCATAGGGGCATTTTGGTAATTTCCCATAAGCCGTGAAGCTCAAAACTGAAGTCTGAGTTAAAAAACTTTTGCTTACTTTTAAAATATTATAATTTATCTAAAATATCAGTAGGTATCAACCCTTGTATGTCTAAAATAGTTCTAGTACATACTATGCGTTAAAAACGCTTAGAAAGGCGATTAGGAGCCGTTTCCGGGTTATATACATAAAGCTGATATTTTTATCATTCCAGAAGGCTTAAAATAATTTATTTATCATTTAAGATCAGTTGCAAAAGGTTTGGAGTCGTTTGGATATGTAAAACTCATTTTATGGCCCGTAAGGGCAAAACCGACAATTACCGGATTAAGCCTACGACTATAAGTTATGCTCAGCCTAAAATTTATTAAAAATCTTTAAAAAATCCCAAAATAATATATTACATCAGTGGGTAAAAGATTTGATATCAAAAAGTAGGCTTAACTAGGCTATACGCTAATTACGCCGTTTTATTAACATAAAGCTTTAATTTTACGCTAACGAGCACAACTCTTATTCTACACCTCAAACTGATGTCAAACTTTTTATACAAGTCTATATATCAGTAATTAAGGTTTCTACTCTTTTACATTTTCAAAAATCACGTTTTAAGGTGAAAAGGGCATAATGGTCAACATATGAGCAATTAACGGAATCATGCGTATTAATCTGTTAACTAATGAACCATAGTGTATAATCACAGAGGGTTATACTAGCATGTAACCTGGTCCAAATGAAGCTCTTAGGTATTTCTAAATCATACCAAAACGGGTCAGAACTGAAAGTCAAAGTAAAAGTCAAACTATGCGACTTTCGATTCCGAACCAGGTCTAAATAGGAAATTGTCGGGTTTGAACATGTTTAGACAAGTTCTTACACTAATTAACAAGTTATATTAATGATCAAACAGGTTATATGTGTTCTAGATTGCTAATTATGCATAAATTGCAATTTAAGGATCCTGTTGACTTTTTAGTGACAAGTTTGACCCGACTTTTGACCTAGTTAGAGTGGTAATCAGGGGGGACCCTTTTAAGGGTTTATTACCCACATAATTACCAACTTATAACTACGTTTGATTCGACTAATCACTGGACCATTAGTGATTAATCTTAAAGTCAACCATTAATTATGACGGTTTGACTTTTAAGCTAAAACTAAGCTAAAACTTAATTAAGAAAGGATTAGCCAACTTACCAAGGTCCTATGCACGAAATGTGAAGACTTGAGCATGCTTGGGAGCTCCAAGAATGATCAGAAGTGCAAATGAAGGTGTGAGGAACAATGGTTGCAACTAAGGTCCTTTATATAGTGATCAAATCACCATAAGAAGTTGACAAGCAAGTCTAGCACTGACCACAAATCATTAACATGTGTCCCTAGTGCTTAGGGGGTGCCTAGGGGTCGTCCAATATGAGGAAATTCGGTTTAAGGTCGATTAGAACGCTAAACAGGCATGCTGTCAAAAGTTTCTGTTACTGGGCAATTGAGGCGGCCCGTGTAAAGCCTTAGTATGGCTTACGCGGCCCACGTGGGCCTTCTGATCAGATTTTCACATTTTCAAGTTTTTGCATTTTGTCCCTTGGCTCTTCGAAAGGTCAACTAAGCATTTTTCTTGCAATTTGACCCCTTCTTATTTACCTACAAGGGCCTTAGGACTTATACCCACTTTTCCAAGTCCCTGGACACTTCCGGTTAACCCGAAAAGTCATAACTTTCAACGTTAACGCTTTAACCCCTTGTATACGAATTTGATCATAACTTTCTCATACGATAACGAAACTTTATGAAATTTATATCGTGCATTCTAGTGAGTATAATTAACCGTTACAAAGCTTCGGGTTTGTTAAAAGGTCACTCAGAGGTATAACTTAAACATGTTGACACATTTAACCCTTGTAGTTTGTAATCTCTCACTTTTAGCTTCGTATGATCCATGATTTATTCGTTTGATGGTATAAACATCATGTAGGGTTAATGTACAATATATTTATTCACTGTTGACATTTAGAATACGTATATTCACATACTTTCTGTGTTTGTCAACTTTAGTCCTTCTATAATATTCTTTCACACGTTTAAACTTATGACACGTGTCAATATATTATAGGACGTGAATTTTCGAGGTGTTACAGCGCAGCATGTTGAAAAGGTGTTTGGGCAAGAGTTTGACATCAGTCATTGCTCGGTGACCGATGAAGCTGATGCCGAGCTTGCTCGTGCTGAAGGTGCATACGATCACCTAGCGCTGCCCGTGATGGATTTGGTCGCCAAAGCTTTGGAGCATGATGACTGGTGCCATCGTCTTAAGGCTATTCTGGACCCACCAGAAATGGTTAATTTATCTGATGAGGAGCTAGCGGTGGGCAATGATGGCGATGGTGATGGTGATGGTGATAAGCATGACGATGATGATGCTGGCGGTGACGGCTTTGAATAGATAGTGTTTACAGGATTTGTGCCTTGTAATTTTTATCTTTAGGTTTTGAATGTAACTTGGTGCGCGGTCGCGCTTGTTTTGGATCGTATGAATGATCCTTGGCTTCTATGTAATCGCTACGCGATTGCGCTTATTAAATAGGATGTTTATGTTTATTCTGTCTCGTTACAATTATTGCACTGTTGTTAGAAACTTTGGTTAAGTTAGCGTGAATAAATGCAAGTGTGGGTCTTGAGCGAGTATAGCTGCTCGGTCTCGCGCTATGTTCGCGGAGGACCTTGGAGGCATAACTCAAGAGCTCGTAATTCACTGAAGTGTTTTCGTGCTAATCAAAAGTTTAACATGCATTTGTAACTCAAGAAGCATTATGATAAAAGAAAACATGTCTTATGCTTTCATTAATTGGGAAACAGGCGCTTAGGCCAATCATACATTGTAGATAAGTAACATAAAGGGCGTTTAGCCAACATAGGAAGTTAAGAAGGCGCGTGGCCAACATGAGAGAAATGGCGCATGGCCTTGAGTATTTACATATAGCACTTGCGCAATTGTTGCGCATTCCATGTGCGCGGGATGATGTGTCCATCCAGTGTGCGCAATTTGTATGCCCCCTTTCCTAGCACTTCGTGAACCAAGTATGGGCCTTCCCATTTGGCTGCTAGCTTCCCAGGGCGTTCAGCGTTTGAAGCTTCGTTGTCTCGGAAAACGTATTCTCCTGGAGTGAAGGTACAAATGCGAACTCTCGCATTGTAGTACCTTTCCAGTTGTGTCTTGTATTTCGCTTCTTTAATACGCGCAATCTCGCGTCTTTCTTCCAGTAGATCCAAATCGAGACGACGCTCTGCTTCATTATCAACCGTGTTGACTGCTGTCAAGCACGGTGAGGGGAGTCCAACTTCCGCCGGGATAACTGCCTCCGAGCCGTATACTAGGCTGAAAGGAGTTTCGCCGGTGCTTGTCTTTGGCATGGTTCGATGAGCCCATAGGATGCTTGGGAGCTCATCTACCCAGCCTCTTCTCTTTGTGCCCAGTCGGGCTTTTATCCCCTCGACGATACTTTTGTTGACGCTTTCCACTTGACCGTTGCCTTGAGGATGCGCAACGGAGGAGAAGGTATGCTTGATCTTCATTTCCTTCATCCAATTTTGAAGGTCCTCAGAAGCAAAATTGGTACCGTTGTCTGTGACGATTTTGAGCGGAAGACCAAACCTGCAAATGATGTGCTCCCAAATAAACTTGCGCACCATCATTGCAGTGGTTGAGGCGAGAGCTTTGGCCTCCACCCACTTAGTAAAATAATCAACGGCCACGATTATGAACTTGACGGTGCCAGGAGCTTCTGGGAAGGGTCCCACCATATCAATTCCCCACTGTTGGAAAGGCCAAGCAGTGGATACAGGGATAAGATCGTTCTTTGGGCGCAGGGTTTTTGGAGAATGTCGCTGACAGGAGTCGCATTTGCGCAGCTCCTTCAGGGCGTCGACGTACATCCCTGGCCAATAATATCCAGCGTTCATAATCTTCGCAACAACCATGCGTGGTCCTGCATGGATGCCACAGATCCCTTCGTGAATCTTCCTGATCAAGTAATTCGCATCTTGGGGGTCCACGCAGCGCAACAGTGGCCCCAAGAAGGACTTGCGGTATAAGATACCACCATTCATCTCATAATGCAGAGCTTTGTTTTGAATCTTTCTTGCCTCTGCCTTGCTCTCAGGGAGTATTCCTTCTTGTAAATATGAATTATAGGGGTCATCCAAGATGGCTGCCCTTTTTCGATCACATTTACCTGGTGCAGCAGGACTGATGGATTTTTCAGTACTTCAATCCTTACATCTTTTGCGAAATGTTGAAAGGAGGTTGAAGCAAGCTTGCTCAAAGCGTCAGCTGGTTTATTTTCGGAGCGATTGATGTGGACTACCTTGTAAGATTTGAACTGTTGAAGCAACTCTTTTGCTTGCTCTAAATACAGGGCCATAACTTCGCCCTTTGCATCGTATATACCGTTAATTTGGCTGGCTATCAAGAGTGAATCAACGTGTGCTTGTATATTTTTAGCTCCCATTTTTATGGCGAGGCGTAAGCCTGCCAGAAACGCCTCGTACTCCGCCTCGTTGTTGGTATTCTTGTAATCCAACTTGATGGCGTAAGTAAATTCGTGCTTTTCAGGGCTCACAAGGCGCAATTTAGCTACTGCGTGATGGAGAGGGTGAAACCCGAGCTTTAGAGTACTTAAATATAATGATTTATGTGTATTTGATGTGTTTATTTGCTTGGAATGAAGTGACTATGAGAATTTGGTGTTTTGCAGGTAAAATACGTAAATCGGTGCATTTACGAGGGTTAAAGATGCAAGTGTGAGCATATGATGGGATATCGCGGCTCAAGAGGGAGTCTTGAAGTTGTTCGGGTGATATAAAAGCTTTCGAGTGGAAGAAAAGTGAAAAAGTGAAGTTCAGGGGTTAATTTGGTATTTTTCAGAAGTTGTGTGAAGCTTAGATATGCAAGAAATAAGAAGATTATAAGTTGAGGGGCCATTCGGTACTTATTTGAAAGTCAATATATGTCTAAATATGAAAGGAATGTGAAGACATAAAGTTGAGGGGCTTAAATGACATTTGCTAAAAGTGGTGTGAAGAAGGAAAGGAAGTTTGTGTATCACGATCGTAGGCTACGAGTTTAGACTCGTAGCTTACGAGTTCTTGGTGTCTTTTGCAAAGTTGGACAGAAATTGTGTTTCGTAGCTTACGAGGTACTTTCGTACCCTACGACCCGTGAAGTCAAAGGACGCATATGAGGGTTTGCTTGGAGGTTTTTAAAAAAAGATATTATCATTATCTTCAACAGAGGGACGGCAGCCACAGGGTTTTGGAGGGTAGCCTTCTTTCAACGACATCATCATTCATTATCATAGGCATCAATAGTCAACAACATCATCATCTTCGAAGACAAAGGGGTGCCGCCACTTGGAACAACATCAACGATCATCATCATCATTCTTAAATACAAGATTGAAGATTAGATTTTTATTAATATTATCATTATTCTTTATATTATATTATAATGAATATGATGATTTTAATAATTAATCAAGCCTTTGAAGACCATTCAATCGAGATGAGCGGCTAATCTCCTAGTGGTTTCCTCCGGATGGAGGGTTTTGTAAGTTGGATAATTTTATGTGTTTGTGACAATCGTTTTAACTTGGTGATCTAAGCATTCGATGCTTTTCACCATTGATTTGATTTATTGATTGTAGACAATTGCATTTATTTAAACCTTAATTTCTAAGCATTCAGTTCCCGAGAGTTCTAGTAATTGGGATATATTTGACATGGGGTTAGGGTTTGTAATTGTAATTGATAATCATTCGATAACCTCCCGTTATGTATTGACCGGAGTACTTAGTCGTTGATTATCACAATTGATGAATTAAGTTAAACACTTATGTCTATGTGAGTGTTTCGATTAAACACATAACTGAATCTAGCTGCAAAACCTGAAATCTGGAGGAACCATTGTTCTCTCCAACTGTTTACAACCTCGTATTTTCATAGTTTGTTAGTTAATCAAACAATCAAACCAACAACTGAGTTTTCCTTTTTCACTAGTAGTTAATCAAAACTGAGCATTACACACTTTCCACAATCCTCCTCTGGTTCGATATCCGACTTACCCTAGCTATAGAGTTAGTTGGTTTTTGCATGTCCATAACGAAAGACATCAAAATGGCGCCGTTGCCGGGGAGGCGTGCGCAAAGTGCTTAGTGTTAAGTTCTAGTTTTAGTTAAATATACAAAAATCCAAAAATAGTGTCTTTTTATTTTGTTATGTTTTGTTCGGATTTACGCGAGGTTTTCTTGTTTTTGTTTGTGCAGGTGATCTAAGAAGTGTATGCATCATACTCGGAATTCTGGGAAATCATCACCATTAGTGTTCGACCCAGAGATCGAGAGAACAGTAAAGCATACAAAGCGAGTACTACATCGTGAGAACAAGATCCTACAATCACCTATACCAACATTGTTGGGATTGAACCCTATCAGAGGAACAGATAATTAAAGCCAAAACTGGATCAGAGCAGTGGATTCATAATAAGCAGACGATTACAGATAGTTCATGCAAATCTCTCCCCTTGAAAGTGGTTTTATATCTGCTGACCTCCTATCTGCTGATCTTACTAAGTGCTGACCTACAACTGCTGCCTTACATCTACTGCCCAATGTCAAAGACTGAAGAAAGAACAAAGCTCTGCTGAGTCAATCTACTGCCTTGAGTCAAGTACTGCTGATCCGGACAAGCACTGCTGGGTTCACAGCAGTGGAAGGATGCAGCAGCTGTTTAAGTGTCTTTTGTAATGAAATGTAATAGCAGTAGTTAGTATATCAGAGTTTGTATAGATCAGAGGTTAGAGTTTGTTAGGAGGTTAGATGTCACTTTCATGGTGACGTCAGCTAAGATGCTCAGTGGTTTGCAAGTGCCTATAAATAGTTCAGTACTTTGTACTGTTCTATTAGCTCTTTCACCACATCGTCTTCTTTGCACGAACAAACTACTGAGCTCTGGCTGAGGGGGAGTTTTGCATTCATTCATCAATCATTGTAATCGTTGTTGAAACAAATTCAATCTTTCGATTCATTGTGTAAAGATGTTTGATTAAAGTATTACTCTCGTTTGATTGTATGCAAAGTTTGTTTTCATCTTAATTCCGCTGCACAACTCTTTCATTTTCATCTTAATTTCAAACGAAAATACAATCAAAAAGAAACTCAGATCCAACAATTGGTATCAGAGCCTGGACAGTCAAATTTGATTTAACAATCATTTTGACGTAAATAGTTCAGCTCATAACAGTTGATACTGATCGTTTGTTCGTCCGTTGAAAAACAGAGCAAGGATTAATCACCATTAAAGTTGATTTCTCAGTGTCTGTAAAACAACAAGAATGACGTCACAATCTCAGGATGATAAAAACAACATCGGCTCACTTTTTAAACCACCTATGCTAAAAAGAAATGAGTACAACATCTGCCAGAGGAGGATGGGTCACATCCTCGCTCAACAAAGCACAGGTTGTTGGAAATCTGTCATTTATGGTCCCCATGTTCCTTCAGTGCCAAGTGCTGAAGATGCTAAAAAGTTCGTTCCAAAACCAGTTGAAAATTATACCGAAACCGACTTTCAAAAGATCGAACTAGATGCTAAAGCGTTTAGCATCGTAGCATCAGCGCTGCCCAATGAGATATATGCTGGACTGTTACACTGTAACAGTGCCAAAGAGTTATGGGACGCACTTAAGGAACAGTTTGGGGGAACTGAGGAAGTCATAGAAAACAATAGGGAAATCCTGAACCAACAGTATGAAACATTTTGCTATGTTAAAGGTGAATCACTAACGCAACAATTTGAGCGTTTTAGTTGTCTCATCAGTGAACTGAGGCTTGTTAACACCACTTTTACAAACTCTACTCAAAATAGCAGGTTCCTCAGGTCACTGCCAGAAAAATGGGACACCATAGCTTTTGTCACCCGAAACTCACCTGAATTCAAGGATCTGACCTTGACCCAACTCCATGGTCGACTCCTGACCTACGAAAGGGAGTTGAACCAGAAAAGGAGGTTACAAGAGTCAGGAAAAGTTACCGATGATTACACTTTCGGTAATACTGCTCTTCTGGGTCAAGAAGAATCTGGGAGCAATGGTAAGGATCAGGGTTATGATCACTTCATTGACATAACTGCTGGTGCAAATTTTAACAACCCTGATCCTCACTCTGCTAGTTATGCATTCACTGCAAACGAAAACCAGATGTCAGACAATTTAAGTTTTGAACTAAATGATTTGCAACATTTTGATCCCACTGATTTAGAGGAAATGGACATCCTGCACCAACTGGCTTTGCTAAGTGTTAGAACTAGCAAGTTCTATAAAAGAACAGGGCGAAAATTCCCAGGTTTACATGGGAATCTAAGGGTTGGGTTGGATAAATCGAAAATCAAGTGCTACAAGTGTAATAGGTTGGGACATTTCGCTAGGGAATGTAGGAGTCAAACTACTGGTCCCATAATTACTCATCCTAGCTCAAATCCTAGACCTCAAAACCAAAACACTGTGCACTATGCCCAATATGCCCCAGCAGCTCAAGTGAACACTGCTCACTATGCTGCTGCCCCTGTGCCAGTACATTATGTCCAAACTACTGTTCCACAAATCCAATATGTTCAAACCCCTGCTCCACAGGTACAAGTGCAACCTGTTGCACCACAAACCACTGCTCCAGCAGCAGCACAACCAGATCAACAAAGTTTTTTCACTCAAGGGTTTGTTGACTGGAGCAGTATGCCTGAAGACCTTAATGATGAAAATTTTGCACTCTATGCTTCTAATGATTCTTCTCATGATGAGTTTTGTTTGATGGCATTAGAGTCAATACAGGAGGGGGTTGAAACTGAGGAGGAACAGCAGAGCTTTGAAACAGTGGAAGAGGTGACTGAAGCAGTGGTTACTGCTGTGGCTGGTGAACTACTGTTGGGAGAAAGTTCAGGTTCCCTGATTGAACCACTGACAGATCCATGGTCCGAAGAGGACAAACAAGAAGAGAAAGAAGAAAAGGCTGGAGAAAAGAAGGAGAAAGCTGATGATGAGGAAGATCATCAATGTGATTGTGCAATGATGGCAGCTGCCAAGGTATCTCCTCAAGTTCTTGAAAAACTGTGTTCTGACAATTGCATAATTGCATTTGCTAACATTAAAGAGGTGAATGAAAACCTTCGGGATAAAATCTTGTCTGATGAGGTCAAATTTGAAAGGTCTTTAAAAGAACTTAAAAACAAATTGGCTGAAAAAGAAAAAGAGAACAGCTGTCTAAAAGAAGAGCAAAGTATAACCAAAACCCAACTTCAAACTATGGTAGAAAAATACCAAGTTTGCAAAAAGGAGTTGGAGTCCGCCCAGATTACTTGTGAAAGATGGGTGGAATCCTGCAAAGGATATGAGGTTATGCTTGAAAAACAGAGAAAAAGCAATGTGAAATTTGGGGTTGGCTATAGAAAACATGATGATGAAAACACTGCTTTTGAAAAATCTGTTCAAACCACTAATGTAACCACTGAGTTCATCCCCACAAACAAGAATGGCCAAGAAGTGAAAATCACTGACAAACTTGGTAACAAAATCACACTTGACAGACCAATGGAATCCTCTACTTTTGAGGAGCTTGAAGAATACCAGTTTAAACCAAAATGGTCTGATGAGTGTGACATTCTTGAAAATTTCAAGCCAATGGACTTTACATCAACTGATGGTGTCAAGGCTCCAAAAGCTAAAGTCATACCTCTCAAGGACATCCCAGCAGTGGTTAAAACCTCTGCTGCAAAGGAGTCTGAAAAGAGAAAGAAGAAAGAAAAAATTGATAACTTGTTTTGTGAATTCTGTGAGAAAAGGAATCATCTAACAAAAGATTGTTTCCACTTAAAAGCTTATGATTTAAACAGAACAAGTGTCATTGTTTTAGCTGAAGGTTGCATTGTCTGTGGTAAAACAAACCACAAAACTCAAGCATGTGTGTATCTCAAAAACTTTGATGTGAAAAAGAATGAGTACATTGCTAAAACATCCTTGAGTTCATCATCATCAACATCTGTCAAATTCACCAAGAAACAACCACTGTTCGTGCCAGTTCAAACAGCTGTTACAAAACAGCTGAACCAAACATCTGTCAAAAGAGATGTTCAGGTTACTGATGCACCCCCTGCCAATCTGTTCAGAAAAGGCAGAGAAAAACAGTCTTACCAAAGGATTCCTCACGTTTATGAGGCCTACAAAAGGCCCTCTAAACCCAAAGTGAACAAGCATCCTTTTGGTTACCAGCAGATGATTGGTCAGGACCCACAACAGTGGTTAGAGAAACACTGTCCTAAAACAGTTCAAACTTCTGATCTAACCACTGTCCATCATTCTGCATCCATCCCAGACACTGTTGAGACTCCATCCAAAGCCTTGTTGGCTTTGGAGACCTTAATGAACTAATCCTTTTACTTCATGTGCAGGGAGCTTCTGCATGCTTTGATAGTCTTTGGTATGTAGATAGTGGAGGCTCCAGGCACATGACAAGATGTAAAGCCCTCCTCAAAGACTTTAAAATCCATGGAGGGGGTGATATATCCTTTGGGAATAATAGTAAAGGGAAAGTTCTGGGGTCTGGTACAGTGCAGTCTGGAAAAGTAAAATTTGAAAATGTCAATCTAATAGACAATCTAAAATTCAACCTTCTTAGTGTGTCCCAAATGAGTGACAAGGGATTTGGGTCATTCTTCACAAAAGATTGTTGTAGGATTGTTGGACCAGAAATGGTCAAAAAGATTGAAGCAATAATCAAAACTGGTCAAACTAAACTTGTTGCTCAAAGAAGTGGCAATGTTTATGTTGTTGACATGTCAAAAGAGTGTCCCAGAGCTGATGCCTGTCTGTTCTCAGCTGCCTCTAACAAAGAGACAGAACTTTGGCACAGAAGGCTGGGGCACACAAATCTTAAGACAAAAACAGAAATTTCAAAAAATGGTTTGGTGAGAGGCCTACCACAAAAATTGTTTTCATGTCCTGAACATTGCATTTCCTGTTTAAAAGGAAAACAGCATAAAAGTTCTTACAAGTCCATTGAAGAGTCCAAAACAACCCAGTGTCTGCAAATGCTACACATGGATTTGTTTGGCCCAGTTCAAGTCATGAGTCTCAAAAAGAAAAGATATTGTTTGGTTATTGTTGATGACTTTTCTAGGTTCACATGGACTTTCTTTTTGCACTCAAAAGATGAAACTACAGGCATCTTGCAAGACTTTGTAATACAGGTTGAAAAGCAATTTGACCTTCCAGTGAAAAGCTTCAGGAGTGACAACGGCACAGAATTCAAAAATAGGGAGTTGGATGCCTTCTGTGTGAAGAAAGGGATTGTAAGGCAGTACAGCATCCCAAGAACACCAGAGCATAATGGGGTAGTGGAAAGGAAGAACAGAACTCTGATTGAGGCTGCCAGAACAATGCTTGCAGATTCAGGTTTGCCATTAACTTTCTGGGCAGAGGCAGTAAACACTGCTTGCTATGTTCAGAACAGAGTTTTAATAAACCCCAGGCACAAAAAGACTGCCTATGAAATTCTGTATAAAATTAAACCACTGATCTCATATTTCAAAGTGTTTGGCTGCCCATGTTTTATTTTGAACTTAAAAGATTCCATTTCAAAATTTGCAGCCAAAATTGATTGTGGTTATCATCTGGGATACTCAACCACTGCTAAGGCCTACAAAGTGTTCAATACACGGACCAAGGCAGTGGAGGAGACTTTGAATGTTAAGTTCAATGAACTCTCATCAATGAAAATCCCAGCAAACCCTGCAGATCTGTTTGATCTTGAAAAATTCACTTTTGAAAATACTGCTGTCAAGACTAACAGTGCAGGTCCATCAGAGGATACAACACCAGACTATGGGTATGAAATCATCATCCCTCAAAGGTCTGCCACAAAGGGAAAAGCACCAGCTGTTCAAAACAGTTGTCAAAGCTCAACCACTGCTACCTCAACAGTTGTTGACCAAAGTAGCCCATCAACCACTGCTTCCACATCCTCAAACACTGCTGACAAAAGTCCTCAAACAGTGGATAAAAGTCAGCAGTTGTCCACTTCATTACCTCCTATACCACCACCTTTTGAAGCCACTGCTGGATCATCAAAGTCCCCAGCCGTGGTTAGCTCAGATGATACACATTTGCAGCCTTCACCAACCAATGCCATCATACCATACCAAGGAGATTTAATCTTCTTGAGATCTCATCCACCTGATCAAATCATTGGCAACATAAATGAAGGGGTGCTCACAAGAAGTCAAACCCAAAACATTTGTCTTTTTGCTGGTTTTCTATCACTCCATCAGCCAGTCAAGTACCTAGAGGCACTGAAAGACAACAGCTGGGTAGAAGCCATGCAAGAAGATCTCCAACAGTTTAAAAGACAACAAGTATGGGAGCTTGTACCACTGCCAGAAGAGGTTAGTCCCATTGGCACAAAGTGGGTCTTCAAGAACAAAACTGATGAAAGGGTATTGTTGTCAAGAATAAAGCCAGGCTTGTGGTTCAAGGTTACAGACAGGAAGAGGGGATTGATTATGATGAAACATTTGCCCCTGTTGCAAGATTGGAAGCCATTAGACTGTTCTTGGCCTTTGCTGTCAACCACAATATGAAGGTGTTTCAAATGGATATCAAAAGTGCTTTCCTCTATGGTACAATTCAAGAAGAGGTATATGTTTGTCAACCTCCAGGTTTTGAGGATCCCTTTTATCCAGATCATGTCTACAGGCTAAACAAAGCCTTGTATGGCTTGAAACAAGCACTAAGGGCCTAGTATGAAACTCTTTCCAACTTTCTACTCTCAAATGGTTTCAAAAGAGGTACCATTGATAAAACACTGTTTTTAAAATGGAGAGGGAAGGATTTAATGATTGTCCAGATTTATGTGGATGACATTATTTTTGGAAGCACATGTAACTTAATGTGTGAAGAGTTTAGAGAACTCATGACAGCTGAGTTTGAAATGAGTGCTATGGGTGAGCTGCAATGCTTTCTTGGTCTCCAAGTACAGCAATTGCAAAATGGAACTTTCATTCATCAAAGCAAATATGCTAAAGAACTTTTAACCAAATTTGATATGAATGATTGTAAACCATGCAGCACACCCATGGCAACAAATAAGCTGGTCATGTCTGATGAAAAGGATGAGCAGATTGACCAAACACTTTATAGAAGCATGATTGGGTCTTTATTGTACCTAACTGCATCTAGACCAGACATCATGTTTGCAACATGTGTCTGTGCAAGAAGTCAATCAGCTCCTAGAAAATCAAATCTCATTGCTGTAAAAAGGATCTTCAGATACATAAAAGGTGCTCCCACACTTGGTATCTGGTATCCAGCTAATGGGAACATCAAGCTTTCAGGTTTCTCAGACAGTGACTTTGCTGGATGTCACACCACAAGGAAGTCCACATCAGGAGGGTGCCAGTTTCTAGGTGATTGCTTAGTCTCATGGCAAAGCAAAAAAGCAAGCAGCTGTTTCAACATCCACTACTGAAGCTGAATACATTGCTGCTGCAAGCTGTACAGCCCAACTCCTGTGGCTTCAAAATCAGTTACTGGATTTTGGTATCACTGCCTTGAAGACACCACTCATGTTGGACAGTCAGGCAGCAGAAAATATCATCAAAAATCCAGTTTCCCATTCAACCACCAAACACATCGACATCAGACATCACTTTGTGAGGGATTGCTATGAAAAAGGTTTGATTTCTCTGCATCATGTCCCAACTAAAGACCAGCTGGCTGATGTGCTCACAAAAGCACTTGATACAGCCACTTTTGAAAGCTTGGTCTCTAGAATTGGGATGCTGAACATGGAATAACAAGCAACATCTTGTTTTTCTATGAATAAAAGCAACAAAATGTTTTCAGAAAATCAAAACTCCATCCTTAAAAATAGCTAAAAATGAAATTTTTCATTAAATCCTTAAAAGTCTGCCATTAACCACTGATTGTTCAAAAGTCTGCTCTACTTCAAAAAGTCTGTCCACTGCTGAAAGTCAACCCCTGCTCTCTCATTACTTTGATAAACTCTGTTGTTCAAAAGCAGTGTATTATCCACTGATATGCTATCCACTGATAGTGAAAATCATCCACTGCTTTCATACCACTGCCTTCATCTGTCCCTTTCACACAAGTACTGTCCTTCACTTTCAACAGGGGTTGTCACGTGGGCAGTACATATTGGTCAGACCTTTTGTAACGGCTGCCACCTCAGCATTCACTTTCTTCCCTATAAAATCCCCCACTCACCACCAAAACAGGGTTTTACTGTCGAATTGAATTCTTAAAAATTCTCTTCTCAAAGCAGTTTTTCTTCTCATCTTTCACAACTTTCTTCGATCATTCATCTTCAAAATGACAAAATCGAAGTCTTCCTCAAAACCCTCATCCAAATCATCATCGAAAACAGCCTCTCAAAAGGCAATCTCCACTGAAATTCCACATAAACCATCTCACAATCTCCTGGGCCTTCTCACAAAACCAGGAACCACCAAAGTTTTCGATTCCATCATTGATCTCATGGCAAAATCAAAGTACAAAACTTTGTTCACTGCCGATGCACCAATCTATTTGGCGACCCAAAGGGAGTTCTGGAAAAATGCAACCCTTGAAAAACAAGGAGACACTGCAACCACCATAAACTCTTTGATAAAGGGTAAAGTTGTCCAAATCACGCCACAATCCATTTCAGAGGTCTTTCAACTCGGTGATCAAGAAGGTAAAATTTCTTTCACTAAAAACGAGTTACAAACTGACTTTATTGAGAGAGGGTATGAAGCCACAATGATGAAGAAAATTACCTTAGAAAAAGGTTATTTTCCGTCTGCAACCAGATTTTTATTTCATACCCTCCTATTATGTGTTTCAAACAAAACCACTTCTTTCAATGAAATCCCTTTAAAGATTCAAAATCTGGGATATGCTATTCTTCAAGGAGAAACTTTTAACTATTCTCGGGAAATTTTTAAAGATTTGGTTAATAATGTTGAAACCAAATCATTCTTACTGTTTCCAAGGTTTTTAAGTTACTATTTTACAAAGAAATTCAGTAAGGATGATTTAGCTATAATAAACCAAGGTGATTCTACTCAAATAAACAGTTTAACAACTGAAACTTTTTCAAGAATGTTAGCACCTTGCAAAACACAAGCAGAGGTGCCTGAGCAGATTTTAGCAGTTACAACTGCTCCTCAGGTATCTGCTGCTGAGCCCACTGCTCAAGGTGATCAAAGCAGCAGCACAACTGCTTTGAAACCCACACCTACTATCTCCAAAAAGCCAAAAAGAAAAACTCAAAAACCCACAAAACCCATCAAAAAGGCAACTCTGGAGGATGAGATACCAGAGCTCCTGCCTGTGACAACACAAATGTCACAAGAAACCACTGCTGCTACTTCCTCACAGCAGTTGGTACAAATATCTCAACCCATAACCACAACTCCTCCTGCTTCTTCACAAAAAGAACAGGTTGTACAAATAGGGTCTCCACATCATGATGCTCTGGAAACACTCGTTTCTATCATCCACAGCTCAATACCCGGGGCAACTCCACTTTCTACACCACCCTTCACATCTACAATTCCCCCACCAACTAAACTACTGTTGGATGCAATTGATTTGAACCAGGCATTAACCAGTCCTTCTCAATCACCTATCAATGAGAATATGCCTCAACCACTGACTGGGTCTGCTGTATCAATCTTTGCTAACCCACCAACACAACCTGAGGAGGTTAGACCCCTTGAGTTACAAGTAACTCTTGGTGGTAATCCAAGTGAAGCAGCCACTACAATTGTTACACCCACTGGGTTACATTTGGACAGTGGTTACATTAATAAGACTTCCTTGGAGGCAATTCCTTTAATAGCACCTCTGTCAACCACCAGTGGATTTATTTATCCTACTGGCAACATCAAAAGGTTGTCAAGTGTTGAAGGAAGAAGACCCCAGTACCAAGACAAAGGGGCATCAGTGATTAATGTTTGGAGTATACTTCCTACATCAACTACTGATAAAACCACTGCTAGTGGGAAATCAGATGATCCCATTAAATTGGGTGATGATTTAAAGTACCAGAAATTGACGGATCGCATTGAAAAACTTGATAACTCTGTTGCAGAACTCAAAGATATGCTACAACAGGTGTTACAAGTACAAAAGGTACAATCAACTGCTATTCCACCTCAATCACCTGCTCCACAAAGGGCACCTGCTACAAATGAGCTCTGGGATCTATTTCAACCTTTTCTCCATCAACAAGCAAAACTAGCAGATCAGCAACATGAAAAACATGTTCAAAGCAGCAACATGAAAAACAAGGTTCAAGAACACTCAGGCTGATCTGAAGGCTCTCAAAACTCAGATCCTGCAAACCACTGGCACTGCTCCTCCAACAGTAGTTTTCATTGATCAACTCCCAGACGATAATGCCAAAAAGGGGGAGAAAATTCAGGAGTGGAAGAAGAAAGGAATAGATGATGGTCTATACATTGAACCTGAAAAGGATGCTATGACCAGAAAAATTCCTGTGCCAGATGGTAGTAAGAAGGTTGATGCTACTCAAGAAGCACTTGATGAAGGAGTAGCAAGTGTAAAAAGAGATAAAATGGCAAAGGATGTTTCAAGGTGGAATGAGGAGAAAAGAGCTTTCATGGAGCTGTATGAGCAGGGTTGTTCTGGTTCTAAAGATTCTAAAAATCTGAAGACAAAAAGAAAACCTAAGTCCATCCCATCCAGATTTCCAAAGCCTCCAAAGCCACCATCCAAAAGCCATCTGCATGAAACCTCCACTCAAACAGCTGTTGTAACTCCTGCTGTATCAACTACTGCTGGTACTTCAGTGATTTCAATATCTGTTCCCACTTCAACACACACTACTTCAACACACACCAAAATTACTACATTACCATCACCACTGTCACCACCAAAAACAATCTCACCACCATTTCCACCTGCTTACAAAAAGCAGAAGACAACAGATGTTATAACATCTGTTGAAATGACAATAGTGGTTGTAGCACCAGTTGTTTCAACAACTGTTAGTCAGACACAAACCACTGCCATTTACTCTACTACCACTGTTCCATCTCAGACATCATCAGTCTCTCCTAAACCAAAAAGGAGAAGGCTAATTTTAAAAGATGATGACACATCTCCATCACCAACATCTTCAAAATCTCTGTCACTTGTCACTATTCCAAAACCCATACCTCTCTCTTCAGCTCAAATTTTAAAGCCATTACCTCCTGCTGGTGTCTCATTTCCTCTAGAACTCATTGCAGTTAGAGAAGAAATAAAATCCTTTTATTATGAGGATGACCCAGCCAAAAGGAGTTTGCCATCAATTGCAGAATATCCCAGGCCTAACAATATTGAAGAATACTTGAAACTCAAGGCCAAACAAGCAGAGGATACTGCAATCAAAAACAGAAAAGGGAAATCTGATAGAGAGTTTCAACAAAACTATCAGTTTTTACTTTCACAGGTCAATGCTATGGAGCGTTTTGCTAAAAATGTATGTCAGCAAATTTCAGAAAGGGCAGATGAGTCCTTGAGGAAAGACTACATTGAGAACATCATGACCTACAAGAAATACAAGGGGGAGAAACACATGTACAAGAGCTGGACCATTCCTGAGCTTGAAAAAGAAGCAGCCAGGATTCAAGATATGATCAAAAATAAGGTCAAGCAGACTCCTCCTGAAAAGTTTAAACAATTTGAAGCTGAGAAGATGTTAGAGTTAAGGAGAATGAAAGAGGAGCTGATTGCAGCTGATTATGGGTCAAAGAACTCTGTGACAAAGTGGGGAGAAGATAGAGTCAGGGCAACCTATAAAAACTTAGAGGAACTTAGAAAGAAAGATCCAAGAGTTCCACAAAAGCCTGACTATTCCAAAGCAGGGGTCTCAAAAAGACCACCAAAGCTGCAAATCAAAAGAACCACTGCTCCAGCTGGTGCTGCCATCTACAAAAGAAGGAGCAAAAACCAGTTTAGCATGGAAACAATTCAAGATCTATTAGCTGGAGATGCCATTGTAAAAGCAGGCACGAAAGTAATGATAAAAGAAGATCTTGAATTGGAACAATCTGCAAGTGCTGCTCAGCCAGCTATGAACAGGCCAGCCTCTCCAAATACTTCTGCAAATAAACATCTCCCAAGAAACCCACCAGGCTCAAAAATACAAAAGTGGGAAACTGACAAACAGACCTGCGTATTGACTTTGCTCAGGCCTGGTGGAGAAGTGGAGAAAATATCAAGGGAACAAGCTCTTGGCCTGAGTCTCGAAGATTTGTAGGATCTCCTTGATCTTCCACTTAGCAGGGATGATGAAGATACAGATGCCCTAGACTTTGAATTACAATTTAAAGGTCAGATAAGGGAACTGTTGATGAGGCAATAAAGTCTTCCACAAATAATGAAGAGTTTTGGCATTATCTGTTCCAGGGGGAGATTGTTGGGATTGAACCCTATCAGAGGAACATATAATTAAAGCCAAAACTGGATCAGAGCAGTGGATTCAGGATAAGCAGACGATTACAGATAGTTCATGCAAATCTCTCCCCTTGAAAGTGGTTTTATATTTGCTGACCTCCTATCTGCTGATCTTACTAAGTGCTGACCTACAACTGCTGCCTTACATCTACTGCCCAATGTCAAAGACTGAAGAAAGAACAAAGCTCTGCTGAGTCAATCTACTGCCTTGAGTCAAGTACTGCTGATCCGGACAAGCACTGCTGGGTTCACAGCAGTGGAAGGATGCAGCAGCTGTTTAAGTGTCTTTTGTAATGAAATGTAATAGCAGTAGTTAGTATATCAGAGTTTGTATAGATCAGAGGTTAGAGTTTGTTAGGAGGTTAGATGTCACTTTCATGGTGACGTCAGCTAAGATGCTCAGTGGTTTGCAAGTGCCTATAAATAGTTCAGTACTTTGTACTGTTCTATTAGCTCTTTCACCACATCGTCTTCTTTGCACGAACAAACTACTGAGCTCTGGCTGAGGGGGAGTTTTGCATTCATTCATCAATCATTGTAATCGTTGTTGAAACAAATTCAATCTTTCGATTCATTGTGTAACGATGTTTGATTAAAGTATTACTCTCGTTTGATTGTATGCAAAGTTTGTTTTCATCTTAATTCCGCTGCACAACTCTTTCATTTTCATCTTAATTTCAAACGAAAATACAATCAAAAAGAAACTCAGATCCAACAAACATCTAAGACAATGGAGAACTCAGCAACTCCGGAGAAACAACTGCAAGACCCACTCCCACAGCAACATTTCTCACCAACACCTACCCAACCTTCACCAAATACTACCATACCAGTTTCATCACCACCACCACAGTCTACACAACCTACTTCTACATCTCCAGTACCATCATTCTCAACCTTTTTCCCAAACTTTGACAACACTCAACCAATTTCCACCCAAGCAGCATCCCTTCAATACCCAAGTGCAACCCAGACTCTCAATTTACAGCAGTCGTCTCCTTACGTTAGGATCATTCCTGATGACACTCCATTACCGAGTCAGACTCAAGCACCTAATGCAACATCAATTCCGCCAGCCACCCGACCGGTTATTTCACAGCAAAGTCAGCCAATGCCACATCTTTATAGATCGGCCATTTATGATCAAGGAAATAATTCGGGGGATTTCGATGATGGTTTTGAGGAATATGATAACTAAGTGTCAAAACGAGAGACAAGTGGTCAATATGGGTACCTACGAGAGGCAAACAGTTGGGGCAGGTGGATTCGAAAGAGTCAATCAAGGGAATTTGGGGTATCAACAATATGTGCAACCAACGCAGATACCACAACAATATCTTCAACCTGACCCACTCAATCAGCAGCCTGCTCCGAGAAGGCCGGTGGTGGATATTCCATTACCACCACCGGTACCTCAGATGCAGGGTCAGGCAAGACCGCTGCCAAGAAACCTACACCGACCGGTGATTTTACCGGAAGGAATTCCACGATGAAATAATCAAGGTCCAGTTCGAGGTATAGAGAGCCACTTCAGGCCTGCTATAGTTAACAACCCGTCACCGGTTGTGATCCCGCAATTACAAGGAGGGCGCTCGTTTGAAGTACGAACACAATCGATATCCAGTCTGCCTAAGTTTCATGGTCACGCACATGAAGAACCATATCTACACATTGCTGCATATGATGCACGTTGCAACACAATCAGCAGCCAAGGGTTCTCAGTTGATGATGTGAAATTGGTACTTTTCCAATTCACACTTGAAGACAAAGCACAACAATGGTTTCATTCGCTACCGTCAGCTTCGATCTTCACATGGGATGAAATGCAGCAACAATTTCTAGATGAGTTCTATACGCATTTGCGTACTAACAATGCAAGGAAGGATATTCGAGGGTTTCGACAACAGCCCGGTGAGTTATTTCACGAAGCGTTCAATCGTTTCAAAATGATGCTCAAGAACTGTCCACATCATGAGATATATTTGTGGGAGCTTATTAATACATTCCACGAAGGCCTAACAGATGAAGATGCCAGGGATGTAAATTCAATATCCAATGGTACTTTTGGAATGAATTACGAAGAAGATGATTGGGAATATTTAGAAAGAACCGCAAGGGCGTCAAAACGCAAGGCTCAATCTTCTAAAAGTGCACGACAATCAACAGTGAGAGCAATAGAGAATCCACCAGAGGTAAATGGTCAGTTTCCGTTTTGTGGTCATTGTGGGGATATAGGGCACATTGCTGATCAGTGCCCTAACATTATCGGTAATCTGGATGAGGTGAATATGATGCAGGGAAGTGGGAACAGGTATTCGGGTTTCCAAGGAAACAACCAATATTACCAGCCCCGGAACCAAAATAATTATCAAGGGGGTAATAATTCGAGTTTCCAACGAAATTACCAGCATAGTAATGGTCAAGTGAATAATGATATGATGGAGATGTTGAAAGCAATTCAGCTTGACTTACAAAATCAAAGGCTTGAATTGAAAAATCTTGCTCAAAAGGAAGAGATGCGAGATAAAGCCGTTCAATCATTAACCACACAAATGGCCCAACTTGCAACCGATGTGAAGGAGTTGAAACAGCAAAACAGGAAGCTTCCCAGTGACACTCAAACGAACCCCAAGTACGGGAAGAATATACCAGTCAGCGGGGTAAGTTTCGTTCCTAAAAACAATTTGAATGATAATTTTTTAACTTCTTCTGTTTCCCATGTGATTGCAGGTTTAAGTGGCGCAAATGAGGATGGAGATGGGTGTGACTCAGGAGAGCCGGTCGTCCCAATTCAAGTGGGAAAGTTCAAAATCCACAAGGCATTGTTGGATTATGGAGCTGGGATGAGTGTTCTTCCCGGTAGCCTTTATGACCAGTACGACTTTGGTCCGTTACACGCAATTGATCAAATGGCCATGTTTGCGGATGCGAGTTTGAAGCAACCTCGAGGGGTTGTAAAGGATGTGGTAATTCAGCTCGGCGAGTTCTACTACTCAGTCGATTTTATGGTGGTTGATTATGCACCTGCACCGACCAACGCACAACCGAAGGTAATTTTGGGTCGCCCGTTTCTGTATACAGCAAATGCACAAATCGACTGCAGGAATGGGATGGTAATTTTAAGTTACAAGAATCGTAAGTTGTATTTCAATGTATTTTTAAAATCTATTGCTTATGATCTTCTGAATGATGTGAGTCCCACAGGTGCTACTAATGAGATTGCTTCGAGTGGAGGTAATTTTTGCAGGTCTGAGTTAACGAATGATGGAAGGCAGGTGAACAAGACAGCTGTGAGAGGAAGAGCAATTGCAGGAAAACCACCTGATGGTGGGAGTGAGTGGGGCAACAAGGCCGAGGTTGAACTCAACTGGCGTGGAGCTGCGAACCTTCCACAAGATTGGACAATGATGTATGGAGAGAAATGGGGAGGAAAACGTGCAGCTGAACCACCCTGAATGTCAGGTACGGTCTGGCTGAAGACCTAAAACTTAGCGCTCTCGGGAGGCAGCCCGAGGATGTAGAGTATTGTACTTTGGTTTGGTTCGTTTTGGTGTGGTTTTGTTTTGACAGGTTCTTGATTCAATCATCACGGATGCAACAATTCAAGTGTGGGGATGTTTTGCAACATCCCGGTGAGATATCAAAGAATCTATGGAATGCGTCTATTCCGGTTAAAGCACAACAGCCGCATCACTACAGACACATGATCAGGTGCATGTGTTTATCTATCTTACTTTGTTTTTGGTGTGTTTTGTTGTTTTTGGTGGTGTGAACCTTTGTTTTGTTTAGGGGATGTGTTTTGGTTGTTTGTGTTGAGTTAGCCGCTCATTTAGGATAGTTGGTTTGTTTTCCCGGGCTATATTTTAAAAGCACCATACATTGGGGACAATGTATCCCAAGTGTGGGGATGGGGGAGCCCGGGAAGGGATTCGTGGATAAAGCTTTGAGGCGATTGAAAGTGGTTGAAATCGATGAAAATTGAAAAAATTGAAAATTTTGAAAATTTTTCATCGCCTTAAACAAGCTAATTGGATACGAAAACCTGAAGTTTCAATCACTAATAGGCTTCTTACCGGTAGTAGACTAGATTAGTCCCTTGTCATGGTTGTCCCTTTAAGTTTCATGAGAGTAGGTTTGACAAGTGTTTTATAGGAAACGAGTTGAGGAGAGATGTCTATCTAGGGGTAACATGTTTTTAATTGCATATGCTACATGTCGTCAACCTTTTTACCTTTTCTTGGTGAGATTTTGAGCCTGTAGACGGATAGGATACTTTATATAATGAATTCATTTGTTGAGTGCAGGCTACGTGTTTTTCTGTGTTAGAACTTGTATGATTCGATGCATGCTGAGACTGTGGGTTTGACATGTGCACATATATGAAAGGCATTAGGATTTCCTGTTACACCTTTTGTGTTTGTGTTTCGTCAGTGTTATTCACCAATTTCCCTTAGTAGCCCTGTTGAGCCTAGTTATCTTTCGTTTGTTCGCCTATTGTCTATTGTGAAAAACCGACCGTGATTATTTTGCTATGAAAAAGAAAAATATGAAAAAAAAGAAAAGAAAAGAAAAAAGAAAAAAATAGAAAAATATGTGGAAAATGAAAAATAAAAGAAAAAAATATAAGTATTGTGAATATCGTCTATGTTCTTGGGTAGAAACCAACCCAATAGTATAAGTTGTGTTTGAATAAAGTTGTCACGGTTTGGTTATTATTTGTGAGCCAATTAGAAAAGAAAAAGAACCTAAAAATATTTTCCTACCTTTACCCTAAGCCCAAAACCCGAAAGTCCTTTTGATATGTGTCATGTTAGATGATACGGTGGAGGTGTGATTGTCATACAAGCTTATGATTGCAGGATTTCATGTTTGCTTTTTGGAGTGTTTATATACTAGCACATTACACGCTAGTCCAGATATTAACCCGAGAGGAGAGTACATTGTGAGGGGTGTGTAGCATGTGTTTAATTTTAAACATGATAGTTTTAGATAGACAAGTCTTAAGTTTTTGAAATTGCATCATTACTTGTCAGACTGTCAATCTCGATTGTGTCAGTCTATGGGATGGGTATGACTTGGGACTGAACAGGTTGAACCTGTTAAGGGGTTTAAAGGTGGTGTTGCTATGGTGACTAGTTCTAGTTGGTTTGCTTGGGGACAAGCAAAGGCAAGTGTGGGAATGTGATGGAGAGGGTGAAACCCGAGCTTTAGAGTACTTAAATATAATGATTTATGTGTATTTGATGTGTTTATTTGCTTGGAATGAAGTGACTATGAGAATTTGGTGTTTTGCAGGTAAAATACGTAAATCGGTGCATTTACGAGGGTTAAAGATGCAAGTGTGAGCATATGATGGGATATCGCGGCTCAAGAGGGAGTCTTGAAGTTGTTCGGGTGATATAAAAGCTTTCGAGTGGAAGAAAAGTGAAAAAGTGAAGTTCAGGGGTTAATTTGGTATTTTTCAGAAGTTGTGTGAAGCTTAGATATGCAAGAAATAAGAAGATTATAAGTTGAGGGGCCATTCGGTACTTATTTGAAAGTCAATATATGTCTAAATATGAAAGGAATGTGAAGACATAAAGTTGAGGGGCTTAAATGACATTTGCTAAAAGTGGTGTGAAGAAGGAAAGGAAGTTTGTGTATCACGATCGTAGGCTACGAGTTTAGACTCGTAGCTTACGAGTTCTTGGTGTCTTTTGCAAAGTTGGACATAAATTGTGTTTCGTAGCTTACGAGGTACTTTCGTACCCTACGACCCGTGAAGTCAAAGGACGCATATGAGGGTTTGCTTGGAGGTTTTAAAATAAAGATATTATCATTATCTTCAACAGAGGGACGACAGCCATAGGGTTTTGGAGGGTAGCCTTCTTTCAACGACATCATCATTCATCATCATAGGCATCAATAGTCAACAACATCATCATCTTCGAAGACAAAGGGGTGCCGCCACTTGGAACAACATCAACGATCATCATCATCATTCTTAAATACAAGATTGAAGATTAGATTTTTATTAATATTATCATTATTCTTTATATTATATTATAATGAATATGATGATTTTAATAATTAATCAAGCCTTTGAAGACCATTCAATTGAGATGAGCGGCTAATCTCCTAGTGGTTTCCTCCGGATGGAGGGTTTTGTAAGTTAGATAATTTTATGTGTTTGTGACAATCGTTTTAACTTGGTGATCTAAGCATTCGATGCTTTTCACCATTGATTTGATTTATTGATTGTAGACAATTGCATTTATTTAAACCTTAATTTCTAAGCATTCAGTTCCCGAGAGTTCTAGTAATTGGGATATATTTGACATGGGGTTAGGGTTTGTAATTGTAATTGATAATCATTCGATAACCTCCCGTTATGTATTGACCGGAGTACTTAGTCGTTGATTATCACAATTGATGAATTAAGTTAAACACTTATGTCTATGTGAGTGTTTCGATTAAACACATAACTGAATCTAGCTGCAAAACCTGAAATCTGGAGGAACCATTGTTCTCTCCAACTATTTACAACCTCGTATTTTCATAGTTTGTTAGTTAATCAAACAATCAAACCAACAACTGAGTTTTCCTTTTTCACTAGTAGTTAATCAAAACTGAGCATTACACACTTTCCACAATCCTCATCTGGTTCGATATCCGACTTACCCTAGCTATAGAGTTAGTTGGTTTTTGCATGTCCATAACGACAGACATCACTGCGCCATCTTCGTTTGAGGCTCCATCAGTGTACAGCATCCATAGCTCATTTGATATGTCTTTTATGGGAGCCTCGACAATCTCGCAGTCTTTGATTTTATCAACTGGGACTTCTGTGATGAAGTCCGCTAGAACTTGACCTTTGATGGCTGGGCGCGGCCTGTACAAGATGTTGTGGCCCCCCAGCTCGATCGCCCATTTTGCTAACCGCCCAGATGTTTCTGGCGTTTGCAATATCGTGCCAATGTGGAAATTGGTAAGTACGGTGATGACGTGGCCAGTGAAGTATCTGCGCAGCCTTCTGGAGGCGTGCAGCAACGCCAGTACCAATTTCTCCATCGTTGAATATCTCGTTTCTGGATCCGTGAGCACTCTACTGACGTAATAGATTGGAGTCTGAACTCCATTTCTTTCTACGAGCAATACCGATCCCACTGCCTTGTCCGATGATGACAAGTACAAGATGAGCGGCTCCTTTTCGAACGGTGCAGTCAGGGTAGGGAGTTCGATCAAACACTCCTTCATTTGCTGAAAAGCACTCTCCGCTTCAGGCGTCCACCTGAACTCTTGTTTCTTCACACAGTTGCGCAGAGTGCTGATAAAAGGGTATGACTTCGCGGCGTGATTTGACAGAAAGCGGTGAAGCGCGGCTAGGCGGCCGGCCAACCTTTGCATCTCTTTGATTGTTCGTGGTGATGGCATTCGTTCTATTGCCTGGACCTTTTCTTGATTCACCTTAAATCCGCCATTTGTGACTATGAAGCCTAAGAATTTCCCTTCTTCCATACCAAAAGAACATTTGGTTGGATTCAATTTCATATTCACGCTGCGCAACGAGTTGAATGTTTTTTCTATGTCTTTCAACATTTGGTCCTCTTCGGGACTTTTGATCACCAGATCGTCAATGTAAACCTCGATATGCTTCCCAATATCTCCAGCGAAGGTCTTATCCATCAGGCGTTGATATGTGGCGCCAGCGTTTTTGAGGCCGAATGGCATCTTTGTATAAAGATCCCGAGATCGGTCCGAAAAGCTGTCTTGTCTTCGTCTTCAAGCTTCATTTGAACCTGATGGTATCCCTTGTAGCAATCTAAGAAGCATTTCCATCTGTATGGTGCGAGAGAGTCTATCTTTTTGTCGATCTCAGGCAAAGAGTAGCAATCTTTAGGGCATGCCTTGTTGAGATCGGTATAATCAACGCACATTCGCCATCCTCCACTAGACTTCTCCACCATCACTGGGTTCGCGACCCAACTTTGATAACGTACTTCTCGCAAGATTCCAGCTTTGAGTAGTTCGCATACTTGCTCATTCATTGCTTTGGCTTTGTCTGCCCCTAAGCTGCGCCTTCTTTGGACCTTCGGCTCAACAGAGGGGTAGGTGTTTAAACAATGCTCGGTAATGTCGCGCGGGACACCGGTCATGTCGGCCGGAGTCCAGGCGAAGATATCCATATTCTTGAACAGGAGTTGCTTGAGATGCGTTCTGATGTTTGGTGAGATTGCGTGGCCTATCATCATCGTTTGCTCCGGGTACTTGCGGTTTAACACCCATTTCTCTGGCTCGGTTGTTGAAACCTTTGCCGCTTTTGTTGGGCGCATCTCTTCTGTCGACATTACTTCTTTCTTGGCATAGATAATCACCACCCCTGTCTTGGTTGGAAACCCTATCGCTGAGTGGGGCGTGGAAGTTACCATGTTCGGTTCGCCTTGGGTTTCTCTCCCAATCAACACATCATGCCTTGATTTGACAGGCATCACCATGAAGTTCACATTTGTTGTTCTTGAATGCTTCCCGTCAGAGAGCGTGACGGGGAAGCTGATTTGGCCTAGCAGGAAGACCATTTCGTTGCAAAATCCAGACAGTGGATAATCAACTGGCTCAAGTCTCGCTTTATCATCCTCATCAAACTAATTAAAACATTGCTCATATATGATATCATCCGTACTCCCTGGGTCAATGAAGACATACTCTGTTTCATAATGGCCGATAATACCGGTAATGACGACGGGTCGAGTGGCGCGAGGGCCGCCGCGCACTACCGGGAAAATGACCTGTTGCTCTTGCCATGATTGTTCGTAAGGGCGCTTGCCTTTCTCCTTTGCGCTGTATCTTGGTCCATTGACCATATGGGTTTCTAGGCGTCTGACTTTCTTGTGATTCCCCTCATCATGGCGTTGGATCTGTCGAGTTTCTTTGCGCACGTTTTTCACCAGGTGGCTTAGCTTCCCGCTTTTTAGCGCTCTCTCAATCTCTTGACGTAAACTGAAGCAATCATCTGTCAGGTGCCCTGTATCTTTGTGGAAGTCGCAGTACAGGTTGGGGTCTTGCCCCTTCTTGTTTGTCATAGGCCTTGGAGCCTTGAAATCATGATTCTCCGTCATCAGCACCTCTTTTGGTGTTTTTATGAGCGGAGTCCAGTGCTTTTCTCGGTTATCATCCCTGACTGCTTTTCGATAGCCGATTCTATCAATTGTGTCGCGCGCATCTTCTCTATAGCGCGGCCTCTCATCATGGCCCCTTGATCTTCCGGATTTCCAATCGTTACTTTTGTACTTGTTGCGCTTGTTGTGATCGCGCGAGTTTCCCTTGGAAAATCGATCTTCAGTATAATAATTATTGTTTCCGGCGAGTGACTCTTCCGTTTGCGCGACTATTTTCGCGGCTTCCATGAGCTTATCCCATTCTTTGGGAATTCCATCTTTCCTAGTGATAGTTCTGATGAGACTATCACAACGAATGGCTTTCTTGAAGTGGCAACGCATGAGTTGTTCACTTACGCCACCGATTTCCAAGCACTCCTTGTTGAAGCGAGTGATGAAATCTTCCAGACCCTCGTTATCTCTGCGCCAGATGTCCTCTACCTCGGCTGTGTCGCGCTGGTAACGTCTCTGTTGACTGAAGTGATTCAAAAACTGTGTCTTGAAATCCACCCATGACATGATCTTTCCCGGAGGAAGGCTGTCGAACCAGGCGCGAGTAGCCCCTGTAAGAGTTTGAATAAATAGATGGCACCACATGGGCACATTCCATCCTCCCATGCAACCAACGCTTGTGAAAACTCTGACGTGATCATCGGGATCAGTCAATCCGTTAAACTTTCCAACTGTCGGAGGTAACTTCTCTCTTGAAAGCGGCGCCAGCGCGATCTTTGGAATGAACTTTGAATGTTCTTAAGCTTCAGCTGGTCGATAGGCGAGGCGAAAGTCTCGCTCTGCCTCTTCGGTGTACCCTACGTGTTGTCTTCGTTTGTAGTATTCATGGTTCCTCTGCAAGCGATTGAAGACTGACGAACCCTCATCATCCTGCCAAGTTGGATCATTCGGGTCAGTATCTTCCCATTCATTGTTCATGTTGCGCGGCGTGAGCCGGCTATGAACTGGGCCTCTTTGGACGTGTGACGGATAGTCATAATAGCTTTCTGTTTCTCCCCGTGTATCGCGCGTGTCATGCACGCTTAGTCTTCTGGTAGGGGGAGGTCTATTAGCTCTGCCTTGGATGTTTTGTTGTGGGGGTATCTGGCGCGCCCCCTGACTCTGTCCCTGGGGAGTAACCAAGGACGGTTCTGCCGTTAAGACTGCTTGTTGTGCGATCAGAGATTGATACGCCGCTTTAATGGTGGCAATATTCTTGGCGTACCACGAGGCTGGAGTTTCACCCTCTGGTAGCCCTAATAGCGCCGAAACGTTCTGAGGTGGAGCTGGGTTTGAAGGTCCAGCGCCATTGTTTCCTGGGGTTACCGTCTGAGTGATGCGGGTGATGCTCCCGCGCGGTCCCCTAGTGTTGGTTACTTCGATTTCGCCAATTTCTTCGATGTGTTGGGGTTGGACGTTTTGATTGTCCTCCCCCAACGCTGCATTAGAGTTTGCTCCGAAACCAACAAACTCAGGAATGATTCCTTGACCAGCCATGATCGAAGGAAGAAAAAACAACGAAAACTCAGAAAAAGAAGATGAAAGTGATTTGTAGAAAACCGGTGGGCGCCAATGAAGAAACACGGAACTAATTATGGGGCTAATCAGTTTGGTTTATGTTCCTACCATAGTGGTTAATCTTCTAATGGCCTTCTGAGCTTCGTAATGATCGTCTAATCCTGCAAAACAGAACACCGTTACTCGTTAAGAGGGGAATATGGGGGTTTCCCTCTTAACCGGGCTCCGGCGTGAGAATAAGCGACTGTTTTGGGGAGATAAGTGTGTATTAAGAGTGAGAGTAGAGGGAATGGAATGTTTAACCTGTGAAGTGAGGTCTCTATTTATAGCCGGAGAGGTGTAAGAGGATATGGGCTGATGGGCCTGAAGGCGACAACATAGAGGATATGCTCCTTGTCTCACCGGTGTCGACCGTTAGTGGCTTCTAGGAGCTTTCTGGAGTTGGCGCAATGTGATTGGAGCCACGTGTCACTGTTGTCGGCCTGGCCGTCCCTCTGCCATCAGCAGGTAAGTGGAGATCGTGGGGCAGTTGTCTCTGCCCTGTGATTGGTGCCATGTAGGCGTCCTTAAGTACTTTTTGTCTCCTGCATGTCAGACGATCGTGGAGCACGATTGAGCAAGGCCAGAAGGACGCTGATTGGCTCTTTTCTTCTGCCACTTGTACCTTGTGTACTATCTGAAACAGCCTTGTGCTGCTGCCCCTGCGCGATTCTTGCTGGGCACGTAACTATCTCGCGCAGGGTTTGGATGCCTGAGTGCTCTTTTCAGAATGCTAAGTGTTGTAATTGGAGCTTCCTATTGTCCAGGCCTCGCGCCGGTTAAAATAGAATGCGCTGTAGCCACGCGAGGTTGCCAATAAGAATTTTGTTGAATAAGGAGTATGGTCCCGTGCGCGACCTTGACGGAGGTTTGCGCGGCTTTTTTAGGACCATACCCCTTCACTTTTGCAGCCAGATTATATTTTTATGATGGGTTCAGTGGTGTTGTTTATGAGAGTTATATTTATTAACATGAATAATATGTAACATCCTAAAATGGCCAAAAGCATGTTACTGATTTGGTGCAAGTTTTAGAAAATATCAGTAAAGGCAAAATTTTAGGAGACGATAACTAATCTAGATCCACTTTTTAAAATTAAGGTGGCCAATTTAGAGAAAACTTGGATCAAATTTGATATATACTTAATTAAGTGGGTATTTTGGTAATTCTTTCAAGGTATACTACTATAACAACCACACACTTGATTATATAATCTTCTAAAAGTCAAATTGCAAAAGTGTTAAGTGGGAGATCAAAGATTCAAAACTCAGTAACATTATCTTTCAAAAAATACAATTTTCTGAAAGGTGTGTGAAAACATGTTTTATATATGTTCAAACAATATGAAATATTCTATTCATCCAAAAAGTAACTTTTTGCGAGTAGATTACCACAGGGAATAATAGTTGTTTCTAGATATAAAGGAAAAACTCAATAACAAAATATACATCAAAGAGCTGTGTAACCATTAAAAAAGTAGAATATCAATTGGTGGATTTTGGTTCAACGGTTCTTATAAAGAACCAAGTAATTAATTACACATCGCTAAAATTGATTCTTTTATCTTTATCTCTATAATTATACTAAAAATCACTACCTTTTCCTCTTATTTTCAATTAAATAATAGTTTTTTTTAATACTTTTATCATTACATTTTCTCTCTGCTCTACTCACAACCACTTTAAAAAATGTTAAAAAATTATAAAGAGTGAAAAATGTTTTCTCTAAATTTACTCATGAACAATAACATTTTTTTCCACTTACACCCACTTATAATTACCACTCTATATATATAGAGGACATGCTCACATAATTATAGAGAATCAAATGTGAATGCTCTAACGAATGATACTCTATCGTTAATGTCATATAACATGACAAGATATGTAACATCCGGACTCTCCTATCATTAATATTGTTTGATTTGCTTATTGAGCTCACGTATTTGTTTTTGGTTGATCGAGTGGAGACGAGAGCGTTCTTAACTGTGAAGTTTGCATCTTCTCTACAACCATTGTATTCAAAACACATTAGTGGTATTTGAGCCAGATTATTCCTTATGAATCCAACATTTTTCCTTCCCATGACTGATGTTTAATTTACTTACGGTGTTAGGGGGACAAGGCACTCCCCAAAATCATCACTTGATCACTTGGCACCAACTAATCAAGCTATGCCACCTCATCTCCTTGAATCATGGGTTCAAGTGATCAAATGGATTGGGGAGGTGTTTCACGCCATCACTTAATCACTTGACACTTCCCAATAAATTCCTTCACATTTACTTCTCCACTTTTCTCCATGTGAGTGTGATGGTGTACACACTAATTCATCACTTGGCCATGATCAAACCATGTGAAGCGGTGTTTCCCGCCATAAGTTAATCACTTGGCTCCATCATGAGAGTACCTTGTCCCTCTTACAAAATACGATAATAGAAGAGACAAAATACAATATACAAATTCTAGTCTTTTAGCTAAGAAAAAATAAAAAATATTTAAAATTATTTAGTATTTATCATTCTATGTTGGAAATTTGTGAAAATGATATTTTCATAAATATAGAAAATGCATTTTTTCTAATTTTGGACTATAAATATATATATAAGAAACAGAGGTTAATATACATATTTCTTTGTGGGTTTGTGTTCTATGTTGAGAGAGCTTCGCAACGAGCCAAAACGCGTCCGAAACCGAGCTAAGATGAATGAGACATTGAAACAAACAATGTTGAAATATTGAAGTGGAGTGAGAAAGTGTCATCTTGTCACACATAGGAGTAGAGACAATACTTTGGGTGATATATAAGTGGTAACTCTCATTCCCTATTGTTTCATGGAAGCATACACCAGTGTAGCCTCGAAGGGTGCTTCGCACCGCACACGACCGTGGCGTGGGCGATGGGCGCACTTTGCACTTCGTACACTTCGCCTTTGTATTTTTGACCGCGTGTGCGTGGTTCAGTACAGAGGCTATGTGGACCAGGTGACGCGAGTACATGGTGCATAACTAGGTAGTATCCTGTCTGCGTGGCGGTTTCTAGAGGACAGATAGGTGGCGCACACGTGGCGTATGAAGAGGAGTCCATATGGCGCAACTGTGTGGCGTGTGCGCACTTGAGTGGCGGACACCTGCAGACTGGCGCACTAGTTCTAGGCGTGTGTGTATCGCAGCAGCTTCGCAGACTTCAGTAACATAGTATTTTCGAATCTACAGCTGAAACAGACGAGTCAAGAGCATTGATTAAGAATGAAATGATGAGTTAAAATGCATTGAAGGCATTCAATGTAGTTTATTTTTTTTCCTTTAATTAGTTTTTGTTGTTTCAACTCAAACTGCAGTATAAATACCAGGTGAGACCTAGTTGCAAGGCACACCAGAAAAACCAACAGCACATGCAAAACACTCTCTGCAAAACACTCTCTGTTCTTTCTGCTACTTGTTTCAAAGTATTATTCAGGTCCTTGAGCCAACTCCAGCCCACTCCACCAGTACTACTGCTCTGGCTGTTGTACTTTGAGAGACAAAATGAGTTCCCAGTGAAGACTCAGAATTTGTTTTAAGGGCCCTGTGTCAAACACAACCCTCAGACATTTACCCATTCTTTTTCATCTACTGTTCTTGTATTTTCTTTTATTTCAGTTGTATTTGTACTGTAATTTACTGCTTTTCTTAGTTCCTTGTATTGTAATTGTGCTAAACTTGTTTTATTTAATTTTATATGCGAACGGTTCCTACATTGTTTATGGTCTCGTAGGATAGTTAAAATAATAATACATTTCAAGTATAAATGTTCATGGTATGATTTTAACGATTTTTAAATAGAAATATAAGTTAAACGAAGGTTTATATTAATTTGAATCAAAAGGTGAACCAAATATTAATAACTTTTGGTTCAGTTTTATATATGATCCAAACTTATTCGCCTTCAATACAAGTAATATATTTATATGACATATTAAGTTTCATGTAATGTAATGAGAATCTTATGGGATTACAATAATAACAACCAAGCCCAACAAAACCCACTAGTATTGTAGCTATTGGTAGGGTTTGGGGAGGGTGGGATGTAAGCACATCTTACCTCTACCCTCGGGGAATAGAGAGGCTGCTTCTAGTGAGACTCTCGGCTCCAAAATATCTAACAAATATATAAATTGCACATGCGGTGTGTGTGTGTGTGCGCGCGTATAAGCTACCAATATAGCATGAGTGGTGAAAGAGTACATGGTAAAACAAGACAAATATCACATCACCAACAACCTATACACATAGATAAAAGATGAGAAGCACATGCAAGTTCCACCTAACATGCAAGCATATCTACCACCATACACCACAACTAAAACACAACTGTATCTTCCCATAGAAATCCTTAACCCTAATACGACGTCTCCACACACTCCTATCATGGACCACGTTCTCAGAGAGGTGCAATCCTAGTAAATCCTGCCAAATCCGCTCATCCCAAGTAATCTTGGGTCTGCCTCTACTCCTCTTCCCCTCCACCTCGAGTGTGTCAACCACTTTAACTGGCTCTATCGTCTATCTCTTCTTCGCATGCCCAAACCATCACAATCTTCCCCCTTTATCTTATTTGCTATACTAGCTACTCCTAAAATCTCCCTAAAAACTTCATTTCTTATCCGGTCTAACCTTGTGTACCCACGCATCCACCGTAACATTCTCATTTCTGCTACCTCCATCTTGCGTGTTTGTATTTTCTTAATGGCCAACAATCGGTCTCGTGTCTAACGTTGATCGCCACTCTTCTAGATCTGGGTGGGGTTATTGTATAAAGGGTGTTTTGTGTGAGAATGTAAGAAGCATTTTAGACCATTAGATCTAAAAACTAATGGCTGAGATCTGAATGACAAAATTGTAAATTGTGTTTTATTATTTAATGACTAATTTGACTTAGAGGTAATAGTGTCCTTTAATCGAGATTAAAAAAAATTGAAACCGTATATCTCATTTAAAAACACACGATCGTTACTCCTTAAATCTGTTTCTTTTTCCTTTTTTATAGGAGATAATGGTTTAAGATAAAGAATTTAGGTTTCTCTTTCATTTTTTGTAGGAGTAATGTAACATGATAAATGCAGGTGCGGAAACACAATGTGTTACGCATGTGTTTTAAGTCATGGTGTTTTAAACATCTGGAAACTTTGTATTTTGATTCAAAGTCATGGTGTTTTATCTGGAATGATAGTATTACAATTCAAGTAATTGTGTTTTAAAACATCGTATTATGATTCAGACGGGGTGTTGGGTGTTTTAACATCTAAAATGATTGTATTATTATTCAAGTCATGGTGTTTAACATATTGAAGGACTGCATTTGATTTAAGTCATGGTGTTTTATCATCTATAAGGAATGTATACTTTCTAGAAGTGCATGTTTAAAACACCATTATGTATAAAAGACTAGGTGTAGAACACTATACGCGATTAAAACACCATTTATTGATGTTGTGTTACTACGGTTCAATAAAAACCATACGAAAAATATTTTTTTTAGAAATGCATGTTATAAAACACCATAGATTGAACTACGTCTTTATTAAAACATCGATCATGTAAGATTAATCAGAGATGTGGTTAAAAATTAAAAACCCTAAAAATCCTTTCCCAACTGTATGATAATTTCCTTATTTACACATATACCCTCATTCAATTATTTTAGTCCATGCCACATGTCAATCTCTTAGGCCTACTTATACTTCTTTAAGTAAATGGTCGCTTGTACATTAACCTTTAACCTATGATATGCTATGTTATAAGGATTAAGTGAACACTTATGTCCAACTTAATAATTGCAACCAATACTCAAACCATGTCATTTAGACTGATTTGAAGAAGAAAACATAGATTAAAGAAAACCAACTAAACTCATCATCAATTCAACTGATTTGGCCTATTTAAAATGCATAACTACAACCCCTATTTTAACACATGATTTCACTGCCAATAAGGCTAAAGGGTGTGGGGGTCATGGTTGGAACATGATTCGTCACGTAGAAACATGAATGGAAGGCTACACCACCCCCTTGCATGATCCATCATGATTTGCATGGATTAAACCATGGCACCCATGGTCCTTTTTTCCATTTTTCAAAAAATCATTTCATTTTTCTTTAGACAAAGATAAATTAAAATAAATAAGAGGATAATGGTTTGGGTTATGACCACACCCTTAGGGTATTGGTTTTGGATAGTGGATTAGAAGTGGGTGACATGACACTGATGTGGAGGATCATGGTGGTCATGAGGATCATGACCACACCCTATAGTCTAATAATACATCTAATTTCTTAAATTGTTATTCTAAAATATTACTATTAATAGTGTATAATAAATTTCCTTTATGAGGGTAAAAACGGAATTTTCCGCTTTACATATATATGAGGAAATTGAAAGTAATTGAAAAGATATGTATGACTTTATATGAAAGATGTTGATTTTGTGATTAATTGTTTTGATAGCATACCATATGTAGTCACTATTATTAGATATGACGTACACTTTAAGATGGTTACAAGTATTTTCCTCTTTTATGTTTGCATTCATATTTTGTGCACAAGTAAATATATTAAAAATAAGTCAATTTTATTTATGTTCTATCGTATATAGTTAAACTTACAAACTAAGGTAGTGTTTGATATGCATGAATGAGAGGTGAAAAGAAATTGACTATTATCAAAGAACGAAAAAATATGTTTAGTTAGTCACTGGAATGAAATTACTTATTACACAAAGATTCGCATTCCCTCTTGTGACTTTCTTCATTTGTCTCAGCGATACAATACTTTCGTCTTACAACACATTGGCTTCACTCTCGCCTCTCTTGGACGACGATTTTCATGGTACTCTAGTATGCCTCTGGTTGATCCTTTGCTCGAGAGTATTGTTGGTGTTTAGTAGTATTTCGTCTTCACTCGTCCACAAATTGCTTATGCGGTTAGTAAGGCTCACAATTTCTTTTGAAATAAATTGACCTTCCATTGAGTAGATGTCAATTGTGTTATTTGGTATCTTATTTATCTCAAGACTACCATTTCTCATGATTATTCAAGGCATCTGGTTCCACTGACGGAGCTTAGTGGAAACCCGGGTGTGCATCCCCCCCCCCCCCCCAATCCCCCGAATGTTTCGGTTAGAAGTGTAAAATTTTCAATTTTTCGTCTGAAAATTTTAAATTATAAAGGATCCCCCCCCCCCCCCCAATTATTTTGCCTAAATATTTGTACAATATATAAATTGGGTCCCATGACTTTCCGCCCTCTTGGAACTTTTAGTCAAGCTCCGCAACTGTCTGGTTCATTTATCATTCAATGTATTTCGTATAAATATTTTTAATTTCCCTTTCTGATTTCGTATGCATGTTTGAGAATTCAAAGTTGGTGATGTTATGAGTTTGAAGTTTGTATTGTTACTTCTTTTTTATGATGTGTTGCTTTGGAGAGATGCAAATTTCAGTTAACTTAAATTGAATCGGGAATAGTTACGAACACCTTATATTACTATCTCATAGTTCGAGTTTAACAAACACTTACATCGGTGATTTTTCCTTTGCAAAGCAGGTTAGTTCCCCATCGTAACGTGCAGGTGGAAACAATCTAGTTAATTATTATGATTCAAATAATTTTTTTTTGCAATCAATGTCCTTTTAGTTGTTTTGTTTTTTCCTAATTGTGTTTGGGTCGTGTCTGCAGACCCCAAACTTTCGTATCGCGTTTGGGTCATGTCAGGAATTGCCGACCCTAAAATAAACCAATAAACATAACCATAAAGATAATAAAAAAGGATCATTGTATAGCTATTTTCTGTTAACACATATAGATATAGTTCAATAATAAATAAAATTGTTAATCTCTAGTAAAACAAACTTATGGAGTTATGGGATGATCACCATACGACTTGTCAACGTAAGAGGCCTTTGATTGCAACCCAGCGCCCAACTAATTCCGTCCCTATCCTATGCATCATTCAAGAAAAATAATTAAAAGGTGAATAAATAACCCAGTTAGACAAGGATCATTGGTGGCCAAAATCTTACAAGTTGGGACTGTTGTAGGCAATTTTTGAAGTTGGGATTATTACCGGCCAATTAGTGAAACTTGGGATTATTAAAATCCATTACCCCTATATAAAATCATAAGTATATCGGTATTATACTTGGTAGTTGGTACAATATACGACAAAAAAAAAATAATATTTTCAGTAGGTGGTATGGTATGGTATGGTATAGTACAAAATCCAAACTGTATTTTTTTTAACTAGACGATGTCGTGCTGGTAAAAAAAAATAGGCTTCAATCATTTCTCTAAGTGTTAAAATTCTTAATCATACTCATAACTTCATAAGTTAATAGATATTTCATCTCATATCATATCACAAGTAACTCCTTTTTTTTTTAAAAGAAAGTAGTCTTTATTATATTACTATGTTAAACACATATGTATTACATAAATTGAATAAAAATAAATATTAGATAATTAGTAAAGAAGATTGATAAATTATTGAATGTTATTTTGAGATATATAATATGACTGAATTTTTTTTTTAAGTTAGGAAAACAAATACGAAAGAGTGAAATAAGAGAAGGTGAAAAAAAAAACAATTTTGGATTCACAGAATTATGACATCCGTGTCAATTAGTTACTTATTTGTTAGGTATAAATATAAACCATACTAGTAAAGAATGTGATTATCTATTTTGCACCCTTATAATCACTAAACACAACCATTATTATTATTTCTGATTAATTAAAGTTATTCTAAACGTAGTTTATTTTTATTATATCCTAACCAAGTTTTAGTAAAACAAAAATAATATATATATATATATATATATATATATATATATATATATATATATATATATATATATATATAAATAAATATGTATAAGACCAAAAGATATACAAATTTGGGGTTGGTTACGGTACAGACCATATTTATCCTACAAACTGTGAGAACAGATCCTAACACTTAAAAAAAGTTAAATTAGCACATACTAAAACAATACATACATAAAAGTAGCACTTTTAAATTATATTAGCACATTAAAATTAATCAAGATAATTGATTTTAGAGTAAACTTCTGTTTTGCTCCCTGTGGTTTAGTCGTTTTAATGATTTTGCTCCAAACCTTTAAAAATAACCATTTTACTCCCTGATGTTTTGATTTTGTTTCCAGTTTGCTCCAAGGATCTAACTCAGTTAAAACATTGAGTTAAAAGTAAGGGTATTTCAGTAACTTTATATATGAGTATTTAATTACCTATTACTAATTACTAATTCCTAAAAGAGTTAACTAATAAAAATAAAAAGATAAAATCATTGCTATTTATTCATATATGTACAGACACATATCAAACATCACCCAATTTATCATCATCAGCTCTCACCTTCAAACATCACCCACAACCACCATTAGCACCACCATTACCGCCACCATAATCCGCCACCGCCACCATAATCCGCCGCCGCCACCACCACCATTTGTTTTTCAATCAGCTTTCATCATCATCATATGTATAACAAATTGTAAGAACAAACCACAAACACTCAAAAAAAAGATTGCAACGAAATCCTTTTCTTCTTCACATTCATTTTTCAAACCTGTTCAAGATCTTTTATTTTTGAGTAAATTGCTAAAATAGTCCCTAACGTTTGTTCACATTTGCTAGATCCATCCAAAAAAAAGATTTTTTCTCATATGAACCACTGAGGTTTCAAAAAAGTTGCTAAATCCATCCAAACTTCAGGGACGATTTTAGCAATTTAATAAAACAAATTTTTTTTTGGATGGATTTAGCAAATGTGAACAAACGTCAGGGACGATTTTAGCAATTTACTCTATTTTATTTATTTTCATCTTTTTATTATATCTCTTAATTAACATAAAATCTATTTATTTTTTTATTTTCATCTTTTTATTAAATTTCTTATTTAACATAAAATCTACTAGTTTTTTTTTTTTTTTTTGAACGGCGAATTTCTACAACAGGCGATAGATTCGCACCTGCTTTTGCAGGCCCTCCACCCCACTCTGGCCAAGACTATGTTGTCTTAACTGTCACGACCCCCGACCCACCCTGGACGGAATCGGGTGCCGCGGACAGCCCAGTGGTACCAGTGATTTAATTTGAAAACGTTGCAGCGGAGATTTCATCAGGACCGTGAGTTAGGAAAAATATCAGAGTTTAGAAATACCGGATTTTATTTATTAAATAGATGGAATAAATCCATGTTTTACAAAGGTAGCTTTAATAAAGATAAATTTGATTACATAAAACAATATTTCTTAATTTTAATTTAATTAATAAAATAAGCCACTTCTTGATGCCTTTTAGTGCCGTATCCATCTCTTACTCCAATCTACTGTAATTACCTGAAAAGTATTTTAAAAAGGTTTTGTCAGCGGGAAATACTGAGTGAATCATTCTATTTTGCATAATGATGCATAGTTATTAATTACAGCATAAGAGCGATTACAATGGCTTCTATCTTATTTTTATCTGGCTCTCTGTCACAATGGTGACAAGTCACAATGGTGACAATGGTCATACCACTATTTAGATCAATGAACCTAAATAGTGATGATTATCCCTGTAGGTCAATGAACCTAACAGTGATTATCCCGAGTAGGTCAATGAACCTAACTGGGAGAAATTAGTAATGTGCACAATACCCCACTAACCAGTAATTCAAGATATCCACGACTTAGTCCCTGTAATTATAACCTTGAAAATAAATTTGAGGTATTGTAAAATATTTGATAAAAAGAGAATGACTCACATATAATCATGCAGATTCATACGGCCAAAGTTTAGTCTACAGATAAGCCTTGATATATTGCAGATTTATATAGGCAGAGCTTAGCCTATTGATTTAGCCTTGTAGCCTAGTGCATACGAACTAGGTAGGTAACTTAATACAGCATTTACGATAACTCACGAGATCAAATTCTCGCAACGAACGACAAAGTGCGATACTTAAACATCCATCGAATTAACGACGAACGACAAAGTACGATACTTAAACATCCATCGAATTAACGACGAACGACAAAGTATAACCCTAATGTGGGCGGCACTTAAACATCCATTGGATATATTGATCAGTCGGAAAATGAATCGTAATAGCGATCGAGTTAATACCCTGTATCGTAGCAGCACCCCCTCTACTAATTAGTGATTTTGAGAGTGTTTCGACTATAACTCAACGTACAGATTGAATTTGATCGTCGCTCAAATGTCAGATTTCAAGTGCCAATGCCTGCTATTTATACGCGAAAAGTGACATGCTTACGGACCGTAAGCTTCCTTCCTTACGGTCCGTAAGGGACACATTTTATTTATAGGCTTGCCACGCGTGGGACTAGGCCTGCTGAGTCGACAGCATTGATAAATTTGATTTATTTAATGAGTTATATGGATAATCGTTGAGTAGGGAATACCCCCCCTGAGTTTTAGGGGTCCTGATCCTGATTCTGATGGGTCTGAAAATTTTAGGGTTTGTGTAGAATCACTTGGGTATCTCAATTAGGGTTTCTTATCGGATAAAATAATAAAAATAAATAGGATTTTTAATGAGGATTGTTACATTAACCAGGCTCACGCTTGGCATCAGAGTTTGGTTTGGCGCTCCCCGACAAAATTTCCAGCCTACTGCCATATGCGAGTAGTTGCACCCTCCACAAGAGCCGAAAACTCTCTGGAGTGAATGCACTGTAATAGAAAACTCGGGTGTACTCTGCGGGTTTCGAACTTGTGACCAGGCCTTCACCCAGTATTTTTTTGTTCATTTATAAAATAAAATACACGTTCTTGCTAAACAGGTAACAAATTAAACCGTTGAAAAGATTTTGTCGTATAATTAACTTTATTAAAGGATTAGTAATGAGTAAAATGTTTACATTTTAAAAGACTTGGTTAGATGATTATAAATATAAAACCGTATTCATAATTGTAAAATATAAATGATTAATCTTTATTATGAAGTGGGTGAAGGCCTGGTCACAGGTTCGAAACCCGCAGAGCACACCCGAGTTTTCTATTACATTGCATTTACTCCAGAGAGTTTTCGGCTCTTGTGGAGGGTGCAACAACTCGCATATGGCAGTAGGCTGGAAATTTTGTCGGGGAGCGCCAAGCCAAACTCTGATGCCAAGCGTGAGCCCGGTTAAGACAACATAGTCTTGGCCAGAGTGGGGTGGAGGGCCTGCAAAAGCAGGTGCGAATCTATCGCCTGTTGTAGAAATTCACCGTTCAAAAAAAAAACTAGTAGATTTTATGTTAAATAAGAAATTTAATAAAAAGATGAAAATAAAAAAATAAATAGATTTTATGTTAATTAAGAGATATAATAATAAAAGGAAAATAAAAAAATAGAGTAAATTGCTAAAATCGTCCCTGACGTTTGTTCACATTTGCTGAATCCGTCCAAAAAAAGTTTGTTTTATTAAATTGCTAAAATCGTCCCTGAAGTTTGGATGGATTTAGCAACTTTTTTGAAACCTCAGTGGTTCATATGAGAAAAAATCTTTTCTTGGATGGATCTAGCAAATGTGAACAAACGTTAGGGACTATTTTAGCAATTTACTCTTTATTTTTCTTTCTCTCTATTTCAGTCAAGAATCGACTCAAAGTTTTTTCTTGTTTATTATTAATACAAAATGTTTGGAGGTGTGTTCAGATCCGATGGTGTCTGCATAACCCAGTCGCACCTGCAAACGGCTAACCCTAGCCGCCGTGCAAACCAGAACCCTAGCCGCTCCTAACTTGAAACCAGATCTAAGCTCGAAACTGCCAAGGTTAACCACCATCATTCCCGTGCTTCGACGACACGTAGCGGCGGCTAGGGTTTCCAATCGCGGGTTTTTCTAGAATTGTTCAGATCTACCGGGGATGGTGGCGGTGGCGAAAACTGGGTGGGTAGTGATGGACCATGACGGGAATGGTGGTGATTTCGGTGGTTTTGAGGTCTGTATCCTCCATTCTCGCTCTTTTTTCGAAGATGAAACCTCCACATCCATGACTAGGGTTTGAAAAAGATTTGGGGGTTATGGTTTCAGATGAAGATGTAATGGTAGATTCATTGGCGATGGTCGATGTTGGGTGGAGTGGCAGTGCTGGTGGTGCTTGTTGGCGGTGTTAAGTTGGTGGGGATGGTGGTTGTTGGTGGTGGCTGTTGATTAAGAAGAGAGATGAGAGAGTGTATGTATGTATGTGTTGTGGTATATATTGTATACATATATTATATATAAATTAAAAGTATCTTTATAGGTAAAATTACCAAAATATCCTTACTTTTATGTGGCAAGTTACCAAAATACCCTTTCAGTTAACAAACAATTTGGATGGAGTTAAGACCATGGAGCAAACTGGAGACAAAATCAAAACATCAGGGAGTAAAATGGTTATTTTTAAAGGTTTGGGGCAAAACCATTAAAACGACCAAACCACGGGGAGCAAAACATAAGTTTACTCTTGATTTTAACACATATGTAAATGATATCAACACTTTTCTTTATGAAGAACTAGGTTATAACCCCGTGTATTACACGGGGTTAAATAAATAAATTTTATATACTAAATAATAAAACACTATATCTTTAAAAACCTCATTTATTGTACGGGTTGAATAAATATAATTTTACATATTAAAATAAAAATATTTAATATATTAATACAAAGTTTGGTTTTCTTGATAAAAATAGATTATTCAGTTGTTGCAAAATTTGTTAACGAAGTCTCAATAAATTTAATCCTTTATTTAAAACTCCATAAATGTATAAATGATAAATAATATTAGTTGATTTTATTTTAAGTTTCGTAAAATCTATTTGATACCAAACTAAACAAAAAGTTCAAATATAATTAATTCAAATAAATAATATTATAAATGAGAAGGAGATTAAACTAAATAATAATTATCCATAAGATATTAAACTAATAATATTTAGTAGGAGGGTTATCTATAATATAAGATATTAAACTAAATAATATTTAATAAGAGGATTATCTATAATTAATTAGAAGAGATTAAACTAAATAAATTATTATCTATAAGAGATGGCCTAATATGATGACAAGTGTCCCTAAAGCGGTTTCTTTTATTATATAGTACTAGCGGTAAGACCCGTGTGCAAACACGGGTCGTTTCTTAGAAAATCATGCATAACACATATTGACATAGAGTAAAAAAATAATTAGTGCAGACTTACAAAATTGATATAAACTAATGGTCAATAGGTTTATTCATGTAACACCTCGAAAAATTTACGTCCTATAAGGTCTTGACACGTGTCATAATGTTTGAATGTGTGAAAGATTGCTCTTGGAGGACCAAAGTTGACAAACAGTGAAACTGTGTAATTAGAAGGGTTCGAAGTGTCAACAATGAATAATTATACTTTGCAATAACCCTACATGATGTTTATAACCTTAAACGAATAGATCATGGATCATACGAAGCGAATTGTGAAAGAAAGTGAGAGATTACAAACTACAGGGGTTAATTGTGTCAACATGTTAAAGATATACCTCTGAGTGACCTTTTGACAAACCCGAAGCTTTGTAACGATTAATTATGCTCACTAGAATCTACCATAAAAATTTCACCAAGTTTCGTTATCGTATGAGCAAGTTGTGATAAAAATTCGTGTGCAAGGGTTAAAATCGTCAACGTGGAAATTTAGGGCTTTTCGGGTGATCACAAAGTTACCCGAGGACTTAACAAAGTGGGTATAAGTCTTAAAGCCCCAAATATTAAATATCAAAGCTTCTTGTGAAAGATTGAACTTGAAAACGACCTTTCGGGGGACTAGGGACCAAAGTGCAAATAAGAAAAACATGTTTACCTGATCCGGGGTCCCAAGCGGCCCGCATCAGGATCGGCCAAACTCAAAGCGGGCCGCGTGCGGTCTGCAGATGCAGAAAATGACCTGCTGCATTGGCAGGTGTCTGTTCGTGCCTTATAACCGACTTAAATGGATGGTTTTCGATACTAGGGGCTGGTATACATCAGTATACAACTTATAAAAGCCATTTACATGCATCATTGATCATCATTCACCCAATTGGAATCAAAGAAGAAAGATCAAAGTCCTTGTCGGTAGTCTCGTGTTCAACATACAAACACATATCAACTTCTGGACATCAAAGGAGCTTACGGGTCATTCACAAGACTTCCATATCATCCATTAGACTTGTGTAAGTGCTCTTAATCCTTCTCGATTCAGTTTTGATTCATTTATAGCCTATAAATCAAACCGTCGTAACTACGGTTTGACTTTGTGATAAAACACAAATGATCCAGAGATTTGTCGAAACGAAAGTTGTTATGAGTTGGTAATTATATGAGTATTAAAACCCTAAAAGGGCTCTCACTGATTTCAATCCTAACTATGTCGTTTGTCGAGTCAAAGGTTACCCGAAAAGTCAACAGAAATGATAATCGCATATTTAATGTTACGATGGGCGTGTAATCTGTTTTAACATTCATATAAACTGAAAATAAGTATAAAAACTTGTCTACGCTTGTTTGATTCGACAACTTTCTATTTAGAACCGATTCGGAGCCGAAAGACGCAAAAGTTTGACTTTTGCGTTGACCTCAGTTCTGACCCGATTCTTATAGGTTTAGACATGCCTTAAGGTTCCTTTAGGACCTAGATATACGTGTGTATAAACCTCTGCGTTTATACCACTCGAATCCCTAATCGTCCGATGTTTCCGTTAATCGCCTAAATAGTGACCGTAATGCCCTTATGACCATAAAACGAGATTTTGGGAAAAGTGGAAATGCCATAATCTTAGTTATTGATTATTATGCATGTCCCGAAAATTTCATGTTAATCGGAGGTCTAGATTAGGACTTATGCTTAATGACGCAATTATGGCGATTCTTAATACATAAATGACGTCATTAGCGTAAAGCCTATCTAAACCCAATTTTTGACATCAAACCTTTTACTCACTGATGTTAAATAATATTTTAGGATTTTTTAAAGATTTTTAATTATTTTTAAACTGATCATAAGCTTGGATTAGCGCCTTAATTCGGTTAATACCGAATATACCCTTTTCGGCCATAAAATGAGTTTTACAAATCCTTTTAACGCCAATCCAATTGCTACTGATTTTAAATATTAATTAGAGTGTTTTGAACCTGTTTAACTGATCAGGAAACTCAGAATCGTATTTTAAACCGTACGTCGCTTAAAATGGCTTTATACGCGTATTATACGCATAGTTTGGGTTTAAAACTATTTTAACATATAAGACTTATAACCAAATGTTATAACCTGTTAATATAAGCTATTTTACTGATGTAATCAGACCCGGTTCATAGAAACCTAAATTAATCATTTTAGAATCTTTAAAATGACCAAAATACCCCTACGGGGCATATTAATCGATTAAACTCGTTTTGGGCATCATGGGTGATATCCTACTGATATCACAACTTATTTAAGGTGTATTAACTTAGGGAACCTGTTTAGGACTATTACGGATACCCGTTACGCTTCATGCGCGTTCGGTTCGGTTTATGTAACTAGTTTACATAAATTAGCCGAAACGGGTCAAACCTTATCGGTTTTATCTCAAAATCCAGAATGTGCATCACATACCCATATTAAGCAAGTCTTCAAACTTGTCGGGTCTAAATCACATTCTATCCGGTCTTCGCTTAATCGTGCGTACGAACCGTATCTTTAAAACTAGCCGGTCTAAGCGTAAGCTTAACTAAAGACCCGTTAGGATTCTAATAGGTTATTATAAACCTTTGTTCCAGAATAGGAGAACCAGTAAAAGATATTTGCACTCGCTGATTTCTGAACTATACTTACTCAGGTAAATACTTTTAACTTATTTTCCCTATACGGGCTTGGGGTACGGTATATAAAATACCGCTTGGTCGGGACGTTGAATCTTTGATTGAATAAATGATAATGAAAGTATTGAGACGTCTCGTTTAATATTGTTTTGTTTTACTTAAAGCCTTTGGGGGGTTAATGACCGTGTCCCGGATATCCCTGGCATCATTTTACGAAATGGCCACGACCTCAGCACTCAGGTGTAGGCGTACACCTGTTAGTGTCTCATATATATAGTGGTGTGTTAATTGATCTTTAACCCGGCTCGACCCGGGCTACTGAACGCATAAGGAACATGTAAATCCATACAAGTATTATATATTTAAATAATTATCCCAAGTTATAAAATATTATTTGTGCCTTGTGCCTTAAATGCATTTTCTTAAACTCTTTTCAAAATGAGTCGGTTGATTGTATTTACCAGTGTAAACTGACGTATTTTCTTAAAAAGGTTAAGTGCAGGTACTACGCGAAATAGGCTGGCTTGTCTCCTAGCATCCACATTAAGTCTCGCCAGCTTGGATGTCATAACTGTTGAACATTTGTTTCCTTTTTAAAACTTGATCTACCTGTGGATTTATGTTTGACTATTTGTAATACTTAATATTACAATATCGTTGGTTGAATTAAATCTATATATTGCTTCCGCTGTGCATTTAAATATTGTGTTGTTTGACTATTATGTTGCCAACCACGTCACGATACTCCCCTACCGGGCCCACCGGTGACACGTGGAAATCCGGGGTGTGACAGGTTGGTATCAGAGCCAACTCTGAGTGAATTAAACACTAGCCTTTTGTGTTTAATCTCAGTTACACAATTGCACATTCCTAAATCTTCGAGTCTAGACAAAGAACTTAGGAATAATCCAAATTGTGCAAAATTTTATTTTTAATTAAATTTGCCCTATATCTTTCCTTGTTATTATCTTGTATGTCTTAACAGGTACAAAAATGCCGCCAAGATTTAGACGAGGTGGTCGAGGTAAGGAGCCAGCTAGTGCCCCTAACGACCATGAGGCAGGGCCTTCGTTTCGACGAACTACTTCTACAAGGAATGACGAAACGCGGGAACTATGGAGGACCTACGAAGACGATGCCAGGCGATCTCTTTCGCACTCCTCAACACCTCCATATCATGACTCTTATGGGCCACAGTCGGAGAATGAACCCCACAACCCGCAACGTTACTTTGGCGACCCTACTCCAGTTTTTCAGGGTCAGTTTAACCCGGCAGAGTACCTGCCAGAGCAAGTGGGCTTTAACCCACTTGGACCGGAAGATCACTTTTCGGGTGATCAGGATATGGACGAGGACACAGATCCCGTCGAGGCTTCAACCGGATCATTTAACCATCCTTTCGTGATCTCTGACGGATCGTCATATCACGGGACACCATACCAAGGTCCGGATAGCCACATGGCACGGTTTGAACGGTGTGAGTGGTACAATACACCATCTCACCATACACCATCTCACCATACACCGTCTCACCATACACCGTCTCATTCAGCATCTCACCAGCAGCCACCGCAGCAGCCTCATCAAGATTCCTCTGGAGGACACGGGTTTGTGGCAGTCACGCCACCGCCTCCACCGCCACCAGTTCATTTAGAGCCTCCAGCACCTCCAAGACGTAGGAGGACTGGCCCGCGGATGTCAGTACGACCAGTGGGAGTTCATATCAACACTCCTCAACACTCTAGCGGTAGCCATTACCCGCCAACACATGAAGGCCCACAGATGGGTGGATCTTCTGTCCCAGTGTCAGAGGTGAATTCAGCACCTATAGAACCGTCACCAACGGGTTTTGGCCACCCAATCCCTGCGTATACTGCTCCGGCAACTTACAACCCATATGGACCACCAGCATACCATGGCTATAACTATGCGGATGATCCCTACAACGTGGCATCAGGCTACCATGCCCATAATAATCCCGAGGGACCATACGGACCCCCTTGGGGAATGGGATACCCAACTCAGGGGTATCAAGCACCTGTACAGCCGCCACCACAATACCAGCCACCAGGGGCTCCTCTCCATGAGCAGGAGGAACTCCGCAGAAGACTGGCCAAAGTGGAGCAAGACTTCCAGAAGGAACGTAAGAAGAATGAGGGATTTATGAGTGGGTTGGCAAGCTTGCTTAAGGGGAAGAAGAAGAAACGGGATCGTTAAATCCCCACATATGTATTATTGTACTTCCTTATTTAAATCAAGTCCCTACGTGGACATTTATTATTTGTATGTGTATGTAGTCCCTGCGTGGACATCTACCTTTTGTACTTAGTTCCATACGAGGACTTGTTTCTATTTTAGCCCCTGCGTGGGCACATCTTTCTGTAAGACCCCTGCGTGGGCATGTACTGGTTTAAACCCCTGCGTGGGTAAGTTTATTATTAGTAAAAGACCCGTTTAGGGCTGTGTGTAATAGTATAATAGATTAATGGAATGTTCGTTTTATAAATTTCATAATTTCCATATGTGCATATATAATGTATAAAATGAAATAAATTAAAATCATTCCTTTTAAATTAATCTGCCTATGAAATTAATTAATTAAGGATCTTAGAAGTGTGAAACCTAGCCACGTGTCAAATATAAGACCGGGCCAAAATGGTAAGACCTGTCTAAAAGATTCAATTTCCTGTTAACATCTTAAAACATGTTAACACTCCTGACAGAAGTGATTCGTTAAAATCACATACGTCATATTATAAAGGAATTCTTTAAAAGATTCCTAACCTAGTTTAATGATCTCTGAATCCTAGGTTTACATCATCAATTAAGATGATCATATTTTAACCATACGTGGTAATATAATGCCTACGGGCCCTTCTCATTTTCATATGAGACAAAAGACAGTATTAGTCTGTGACCCTGTCTGATAAAGGTAATGAACTAGGTTCAAACCTTAAAAAGCCTTGATTCTCTTGAATTCATAGCTTATAATTTAAATTGTCCCTGTGACTAGGCCTTATGTGCTAATAAAACTGTTATTGTTTTATAATTAGGATAAATTATTTTAAAAATCCTAAATAAATGTGAGTAATAAATTAACCATATTTGGTCTAAGTTTACCACGGTTAATAAATTGCCATAAAAGACAATTTTATAAATAAACTCACCAATAAATTGTTATCGATATGTGACAGTTCTAGATACATGGCAGACTCAAACGAGGTCAACAGTCACCCAGGGATAGTGAATGAAAATGCCCAAGTTAACGTAGCAGGTCCAGAGTTGCAAGCTATGATAAATAATGCGGTTAATATAGCTATGGGTAGACAGCACCATGGATCAAGTGGTACCCATACGAGGACCCATTCTGCATCACACACTAGGACACCCTCCAGGACCCACACTGCCCACAACAGTAATTCTCACCACTCCTCGAATCAAAGGAGTAATCCATCCCAAAGAGCCCTACAGAACCGAGAACCTCGTAATAGGGGTTGCACCTATAAATACTTCGTGTCGTGCAAACCCAGAGACTTCAATGGGGAAAAAGGAGCTGTTGATTGCATGACGTGGATGGATGAAATGGATACTGTGGTGGATATTAGTGGTTGTCATAATAGAGACATTGTGAAGTTTGTCTCACAATCTTTCAAAGGAGAAGCCTTAGCCTGGTGGAGATCTTTGATCCAAGCCACAGGGAAAGTCCCGTTATACAACATGACATGGGAAGAGTTCATGGCACTAATCAAGGAAAATTTCTGCCCTCAACACGAGGTTGAGAGAATTGAAGCTGATTTCCTGGCACTGGTCATGAAAAACCTGGACTGTCAGGCCTACCTTACTACTTTCAATACTTTGTCAAGGTTGGTCCCTTACTTGGTAACTCCAGAGCCTAAGCGAATAGCCCGCTTTATCGGGGGTTTGGAACCGGAGATTAAAGCAAGTGTAAAAGCGTCCAGACCAACCACTTTTCGGTCAGTAACGGACATATCGTTATCCCTGACCTCAGATGCTGTCAGGCTGAGGTCACAAAGGAAAAATGATACCGAAAAGAGGAAGCGTGAGGATGACAACTCACGGCGTTCAGATAAGAAGCAGAAGGGTAGCAATGACCAGAAGAAGGGGTCAGGTTTTAAGAAGGATGGTCAGCAGACGGGTGAAAAACCCAGATGCAAAACCTGCAAGAGGCAGCACTTTGGGAAGTGCAGGTTTGAATCCAACTCACAAACACAATCGAAGCCTTTTGCATGTGGGTTATGCAAATCCAGGGAACACAAAACCGTGGATTGCAAGAAGATAAAGGATGCAACCTGCTATGGTTGCAATGAAAAGGGGCATATCAAGTCCAACTGCCCAAAATCTGTTAGGAAGAATGAAGAAGGGAAGAAGACCAATGCGAGGGTCTTCAGAATGGATGCTAAGGAAGCCGTCAAGGACGACAACGTGATAACAGGTACCTTTCTCGTAAATGATGTTTATGCGAGAGTGTTATTTGATTCAGGCGCTGATAAGTCGTTTGTAGATAATAAGTTCTGTGAACTGTTGAAACTGCCTGTTAGAACTTTAAGTGTGAAGTATGAGGTGGAACTAGCAGATGGCACTTTAGAAACCGCTTCAACCTTATTAGATGGATGTTTTATATCCATTAGGAATCACTCTTTTCCTTTGTCCCTACTTCCTTTAAAACTAGCCGGCTTCGACATAGTTTTGGGTATGGACTGGTTATCTCATAACCAGGCCCAGATTATCTGCAATAAGAAGCAAGTGAGGATCAAGACTTCGTCTGGTGAATCACTTACTATCCAGGGAGATACCCAGTATGGGCTGCCCGAGAAGATGTCTATACTCAAAGACTCAAAGTGTTTGAAGAAGGGCTGTGTCATCTACATGGCACAGGTGATTATTGATGAACCAAAACCCAAGATTGGAGAAATCCCAGTCATTTCTGAATACCCCGAAGTTTTTCCTGAAGAACTACCTGGTTTGCCACCGGATAGACAAGTGGAGTTCAGAATCGACATTATTCCTGGATCAGCACCAGTTGCAAGGGCGCCTTATAGGTTGGCACCAACAGAGATGAAGGAACTGAGGACGCAGCTAGATGATCTTCTAGCCAAAGGTTTCATCAAACCTAGTTCGTCTCCTTGGGGAGCACCAGTTTTATTCGTCAAGAAGAAGGATGGATCGATGCGTCTGTGCATCGACTACCGCGAGCTTAATAAGGTTACCATCAAGAATAGGTATCCTTTGCCCAGAATCGACGATCTGTTCGATCAACTGCAAGGGGCAAGTTTCTTCTCGAAGATTGACTTGAGGTCAGGCTACCATCAGTTGAAGGTTAGAGATGAAGATGTGCACAAAACAGCATTTAGGACTCGTTATGGTCACTACGAGTTCCTAGTGATGCCTTTTGGGCTCACTAATGCACCGGCCGCATTCATGGATCTCATGAATCGCGTTTGCAAGCCGCACTTAGACAAATTCGTCATCGTCTTCATCGACGACATTCTCATCTACTCAAAGAGCCAAGCTGACCATGAGAAGCATCTTCACTGCATACTGGAACTACTTCATAAGGAGAAGCTCTACGCCAAATTCTCAAAGTGTGAATTCTGGCTCCGAGCAGTCCAATTTCTTGGACATGTTGTTAGTGAGCGTGGTATCCAAGTAGATCCCGCTAAAGTTGAATCTGTCATGAATTGGCATGAGCCAAAGACGCCTACAGAAATACGTAGCTTCCTAGGTTTGGCAGGATACTATAGGCGATTCATAGAAAACTTTTCAAGGATTGCTGCACCCCTGACTTCACTGACGCGTAAGAAGATTAAGTTTGACTGGGGTCCTAAGCAGCAGGAATCCTTTGATATTCTGAAACAAAAGTTGAGCAATGCTCCAGTATTGACATTGCCTGATGGTATAGAGGAGTTTGTAGTCTATTGTGATGCATCACACACCGGGATGGGATGTGTGCTTATGCAAAAAGGCAAGGTCATTGCCTATGCTTCAAGACAGTTAAAGGTGCACGAAAAGAATTACACCACCCACGACTTGGAGTTGGGTGCCGTTGTATTCGCACTAAAACTGTGGAGGCACTACTTATATGGAATCAAATGTGTGATCTATTCTGATCACAAGAGCCTTCAACATCTGTTCAACCAGAAGGACTTGAACATGAGGCAACGTCGTTGGATGGAAACTCTTAATGATTACGATTGTGAAATAAGATACCATCCCGGCAAGGCGAATGTAGTCGCCGATGCCTTGAGTCGGAAGGAGAGGGTGAAACCCATCCGAATCAATGCCAAGAGCATGGAAATAAAGAACAGTTTGATGGAAAGGTTGTTAGCTGCACAGAAGGAAGCTGTGTTGGAAGCTAACTATCCTAACGAGAAGCTCGGAGTAACTGAGGAGCAGTTATCTCTTAGTAAGGATGGAATTCTTAGATTGAATGGACGGATATGGGTTCCATTTTATGGAGGACTTCGTGATGTTATCCTCCAGGAAGCCCATAGTTCCAAATATTCTGTTCATCCAGGAGCTGATAAAATGTACCATGATCTTAGAGCAAATTATTGGTGGATAGGCTTGAAGAAGTCTGTAGCTACCTATGTAGCTAAATGCTTGACGTGTGCGCAAGTCAAGGCAGAACATCAAAAACCGTCAGGTTTACTACAACAACCTGAACTTCCTACTTGGAAGTGGGAAATGGTAACTATGGATTTTATCACCAAGTTACCTAAGACGAGGAAAGGAAATGACACCATCTGGGTGATAGTTGACCGACTGACTAAATCAGCACATTTCCTACCCATCAAGGAGACTTACAGCTCCGATATGTTAGCCCAACTGTACGTTGATAAGATTGTAGCCCTACATGGCATACCTGTAGCTATTATCTCTGACCGAGATACTAGATACACGTCGCACTTTTGGAAAAGCTTCCAACAATCTTTGGGCACACGTTTGAACTTTAGTACGGCTTACCATCCACAGACAGACGGTCAGAGTGAGCGTACTATCCAAACGTTAGAAGACATGCTACGTGCATGTGCAATCGACTTGGGAGGTAGCTGGGATAAGAACCTGCCATTGATCGAATTCTCCTACAACAATAGCTACCATACCAGCATCAAGGCTGCGCCTTTTGAGGCATTATACGGTAGAAAGTGTAGATCGCCTGTTTGTTGGGCGGAAGTTGGAGAAGTCCAGTTATCAGGACCAGAGATCGTGTTCGAAACGACGGACAAGATTGTCCAGATTCGAAACAATCTCCAAGCTGCCCGGAATAGGCAGAAGATTTATGCTGATCCAAATCGTAAGGATTTTCACTTCGAAGTAGGTGACAAAGTCCTACTTAAAGTGTCACCCTGGAAAGGAGTGATGCGATTTGGTAAGAAGGGAAAGCTAAGCCCGAGATACATAGGACCTTTCGAGGTTATCGAACGTATCGGGTCAGTTGCCTACAAGTTAAACTTACCTGAAGAGCTCAGTAGTATACACAATGTGTTCCACATCTGCAATCTGAAAAAGTGTTTCGCTGACTCCGCTGACGAATCAGTGATTATACCCTATACAGATGTGCATATCGACGAGAGCTTGAAATTTGTTGAAAAACCTATGTCGATTGAAGATCGACAGGTAAGGAAGCTTCGAAGGAAGCATATACCTTTTGTAAAGGTCAAATGGGATGCCCGAAGAGGTCCCGAATTCACGTGGGAAGTTGAATCCACGATGAAAGAAAAGTACCCTTACTTGTTTCAGTAAATCTCGGGTCGAGATTTATTTTAAGGGGGTGAGGATGTAACACCTCGAAAAATTTACGTCCTATAAGGTCTTGACACGTGTCATAATGTTTGAATGTGTGAAAGATTGCTCTTGGAGGACCAAAGTTGACAAACAGTGAAACTGTGTAATTAGAAGGGTTCGAAGTGTCAACAATGAATAATTATACTTTGCAATAACCCTACATGATGTTTATAACCTTAAACGAATAGATCATGGATCATACGAAGCGAATTGTGAAAGAAAGTGAGAGATTACAAACTACAGGGGTTAATTGTGTCAACATGTTAAAGATATACCTCTGAGTGACCTTTTGACAAACCCGAAGCTTTGTAACGATTAATTATGCTCACTAGAATCTACCATAAAAATTTCACCAAGTTTCGTTATCGTATGAGCAAGTTGTGATAAAAATTCGTGTGCAAGGGTTAAAATCGTCAACGTGGAAATTTAGGGCTTTTCGGGTGATCACAAAGTTACCCGAGGACTTAACAAAGTGGGTATAAGTCTTAAAGCCCCAAATATTAAATATCAAAGCTTCTTGTGAAAGATTGAACTTGAAAACGACCTTTCGGGGGACTAGGGACCAAAGTGCAAATAAGAAAAACATGTTTACCTGATCCGGGGTCCCAAGCGGCCCGCATCAGGATCGGCCAAACTCAAAGCGGGCCGCGTGCGGTCTGCAGATGCAGAAAATGACCTGCTGCATTGGCAGGTGTCTGTTCGTGCCTTATAACCGACTTAAATGGATGGTTTTCGATACTAGGGGCTGGTATACATCAGTATACAACTTATAAAAGCCATTTACATGCATCATTGATCATCATTCACCCAATTGGAATCAAAGAAGAAAGATCAAAGTCCTTGTCGGTAGTCTCGTGTTCAACATACAAACACATATCAACTTCTGGACATCAAAGGAGCTTACGGGTCATTCACAAGACTTCCATATCATCCATTAGACTTGTGTAAGTGCTCTTAATCCTTCTCGATTCAGTTTTGATTCATTTATAGCCTATAAATCAAACCGTCGTAACTACGGTTTGACTTTGTGATAAAACACAAATGATCCAGAGATTTGTCGAAACGAAAGTTGTTATGAGTTGGTAATTATATGAGTATTAAAACCCTAAAAGGGCTCTCACTGATTTCAATCCTAACTATGTCGTTTGTCGAGTCAAAGGTTACCCGAAAAGTCAACAGAAATGATAATCGCATATTTAATGTTACGATGGGCGTGTAATCTGTTTTAACATTCATATAAACTGAAAATAAGTATAAAAACTTGTCTACGCTTGTTTGATTCGACAACTTTCTATTTAGAACCGATTCGGAGCCGAAAGACGCAAAAGTTTGACTTTTGCGTTGACCTCAGTTCTGACCCGATTCTTATAGGTTTAGACATGCCTTAAGGTTCCTTTAGGACCTAGATATACGTGTGTATAAACCTCTGCGTTTATACCACTCGAATCCCTAATCGTCCGATGTTTCCGTTAATCGCCTAAATAGTGACCGTAATGCCCTTATGACCATAAAACGAGATTTTGGGAAAAGTGGAAATGCCATAATCTTAGTTATTGATTATTATGCATGTCCCGAAAATTTCATGTTAATCGGAGGTCTAGATTAGGACTTATGCTTAATGACGCAATTATGGCGATTCTTAATACATAAATGACGTCATTAGCGTAAAGCCTATCTAAACCCAATTTTTGACATCAAACCTTTTACTCACTGATGTTAAATAATATTTTAGGATTTTTTAAAGATTTTTAATTATTTTTAAACTGATCATAAGCTTGGATTAGCGCCTTAATTCGGTTAATACCGAATATACCCTTTTCGGCCATAAAATGAGTTTTACAAATCCTTTTAACGCCAATCCAATTGCTACTGATTTTAAATATTAATTAGAGTGTTTTGAACCTGTTTAACTGATCAGGAAACTCAGAATCGTATTTTAAACCGTACGTCGCTTAAAATGGCTTTATACGCGTATTATACGCATAGTTTGGGTTTAAAACTATTTTAACATATAAGACTTATAACCAAATGTTATAACCTGTTAATATAAGCTATTTTACTGATGTAATCAGACCCGGTTCATAGAAACCTAAATTAATCATTTTAGAATCTTTAAAATGACCAAAATACCCCTACGGGGCATATTAATCGATTAAACTCGTTTTGGGCATCATGGGTGATATCCTACTGATATCACAACTTATTTAAGGTGTATTAACTTAGGGAACCTGTTTAGGACTATTACGGATACCCGTTACGCTTCATGCGCGTTCGGTTCGGTTTATGTAACTAGTTTACATAAATTAGCCGAAACGGGTCAAACCTTATCGGTTTTATCTCAAAATCCAGAATGTGCATCACATACCCATATTAAGCAAGTCTTCAAACTTGTCGGGTCTAAATCACATTCTATCCGGTCTTCGCTTAATCGTGCGTACGAACCGTATCTTTAAAACTAGCCGGTCTAAGCGTAAGCTTAACTAAAGACCCGTTAGGATTCTAATAGGTTATTATAAACCTTTGTTCCAGAATAGGAGAACCAGTAAAAGATATTTGCACTCGCTGATTTCTGAACTATACTTACTCAGGTAAATACTTTTAACTTATTTTCCCTATACGGGCTTGGGGTACGGTATATAAAATACCGCTTGGTCGGGACGTTGAATCTTTGATTGAATAAATGATAATGAAAGTATTGAGACGTCTCGTTTAATATTGTTTTGTTTTACTTAAAGCCTTTGGGGGGTTAATGACCGTGTCCCGGATATCCCTGGCATCATTTTACGAAATGGCCACGACCTCAGCACTCAGGTGTAGGCGTACACCTGTTAGTGTCTCATATATATAGTGGTGTGTTAATTGATCTTTAACCCGGCTCGACCCGGGCTACTGAACGCATAAGGAACATGTAAATCCATACAAGTATTATATATTTAAATAATTATCCCAAGTTATAAAATATTATTTGTGCCTTGTGCCTTAAATGCATTTTCTTAAACTCTTTTCAAAATGAGTCGGTTGATTGTATTTACCAGTGTAAACTGACGTATTTTCTTAAAAAGGTTAAGTGCAGGTACTACGCGAAATAGGCTGGCTTGTCTCCTAGCATCCACATTAAGTCTCGCCAGCTTGGATGTCATAACTGTTGAACATTTGTTTCCTTTTTAAAACTTGATCTACCTGTGGATTTATGTTTGACTATTTGTAATACTTAATATTACAATATCGTTGGTTGAATTAAATCTATATATTGCTTCCGCTGTGCATTTAAATATTGTGTTGTTTGACTATTATGTTGCCAACCACGTCACGATACTCCCCTACCGGGCCCACCGGTGACACGTGGAAATCCGGGGTGTGACAATTCAACAGCAATTCCATTATGTTGATAGCAAACCACTGTTGTCTATTAACTGTTAAAAACCTCTGTTGCTTTCCAACAGACTTTCCTAAAAACTGTCATCCATTATCTCCAACAGAGCTTGCCAGATGAATAGGTAGTAAGTATCAAATGTTAGTCAACCCATGTTAAAAAGGTCAGTCAACAGAAATTACAAAGGTTAGTAAACAGATGTTAAGAGAATAATGTTATTAACAAAGAATTTAGTACTCTCATTAAAAATGAGAGCTGGAAACTTATTACTACAACGCCAGGTATAAACATTTTTCACAGCATGTGTTCTCATGATAGGCTTAATGCAGAGCAAGTATCAGATGCTTTCAAAAAGTTGTATTGCTTTCCAACAAACATTTCCTAGCAACAGTTCCTCCATTATACCCAACAGACGTTGCCAGGTTGACAGATGTTTAGTATCATCATAGATTTTGTAAAACTTCTTTGAAAACCACATTAGTAGTGGTTGTACAGACTCGTTTCTCTTTATCACAAATCAAAACTTTCAACCCCTTCCTACTTTTGACTCTAGATACAACAACATAGAGCTGGCCATGACTAAACACTGGACGTGGAAGATATAAACCAACACGCTCCAATGATTGTCCTTGACTTTTATTTATTGTCATAGCAAAACACAGTGAAAGTGGGAATTGTCTTCGAGAAATCTTCACTGGTATTCTTTTATCAGAAGGTGTCATCTTCAGTTTTGAAATCAAAGTATGATGACCTATATTAGTCCCTGTGATAATTTTTGCTTCAATCACAACTTTTCCGAGCCTCGTGACTTGTAAACGTGTACCGTTACACAATCCATTTGCCTGATCAATGTTTCTGAGTAACATCACTGGAGCACCAAGTTTCAGTACTAATTTATGGTTAGGTAAACCAGATAAACGAAGATTGTTTAACACATCAGGAGGAAACAATGCCATATTAAGCTCTGATTCTTCCTCAGATTGGCATAAATTATCTGAACTAAAATAAACCTTTTCTTCACTAGGCAGACTCTCTAACAACTCTTTATTTATTGAATCCACTACTTCATTAGTTGGAGAAAGAATCGCTCTTTGTTGGAAATACGTTAAATCCCACAAAAACTTATTCATGTCCGGATATATAAATGAAACGAGAGAAGACATAGAATTGACTTGGTCATGAATAAATAAATCATCTGGTATTTCAATATCTATCTCACAATCATTTTCTTCACCAAGCAGACCATCACCAAGCTTTAAAATCCATTCTCCAAATTCCTTTATTTCTTTCAAATCTACTTCCTGACAACCAACTCTTAATCTCATATTCTCAGTTAGCTTTAGTACTTTACAGTATCGCCATATATAAGAAGAATTCAAAGAAGCATTGACTATCATTGTTCTGGTACCTTTAGGGATGACCAGAAGAATTTGTCTAAAATCACTACCAAATAGAATGACCTTTCCCCCAAACGGCTTGGATTCCATGTTCGGTTGACTGGAATATGATATGTCTCTCATTGTTCTATCAAGAGCCTCGAAACAATGCTTGTGAGTCATAGGTGCTTCATCCCAAATAATCAAAGTTGCTCTTTTAATTAAATCACCTAACTCAGTATTAGGCTCTATCGAACATATTGAATTCTCATTAATGTTGATTGGAATTACAAACCTTGAATGAGCAGTTCTACCACCATCCAGCGAAAATGAAGCAATTCCACTGGATGCAGCATTCAATACAACTTCACCTTTTGATCGTAATGCAGCTGAGAATGTCTTCCAAAGAAATGTCTTTCCAGTTCCACCATAACCATATACAAAAAACACACCTCCATCACCTTTTTCAATCGCTTCCATAACAATTTTATATATCCTTTCCTGTTCGGCAGTTAAACACTTTAAACAACCATCATGTTCCCTTTGAAGTGCTAGTCTGTCATACGATAATTCTTTCATTATCAATCGATTGTTCGACGATGAAACATAATTGTATGGAACACTTGGCATATCATCAAAATTTCTCACTGTACTTCCATTGGTAAGTAGCAACTTTTCAATTTCAGATAGACAGATATTTTCAAGTTCTTCTTGTTGAAGATCCAAATCTAAAACAAATGTTGAAAAAAGTATTAGTTTTTTTCCAATAACAGAGCTATTGCATAATTTTAATGTAGTTGTATATAACTTTAATAAAATAATCACATTACTTGCAATACCAGTTATCTTTCGTTGCTGAACAGAATGTCTTCACATAACAGGGACTTCGTTTCCGACCAAAAAACACCAGGATGAGATATCGAATTTGACAGCAACAACATTACAAAAAAAGTCCTCAAGAAATCTCCGGTTGACCATGTGCTAGCTTCTTTGACAGCATTAACATATTCCTTATCATTATCCAACAGTCCCCGTGCAAAACATGCATCTTTAAATCTTCCAAAAACTTGTCCATCAACTGTTTTTATATCTTCAAAACAGGTTGGTCCCTTAATATGATTCAGTAAAATCCTTAGGTAATAACAATCACCAAGTGATGGTGGGACATAATGTATCCTTCCAATTGATCCATACGGATGCTTTCTTCGATTCCATTTGCGATTTTTAGCATTCCATACATAATATCCCAGAAACTGAACATACCTCAATGTCATGGCAAATTCATCGACTTTATTACAATTCATCCACTCTGTGAACATAGTCATTTTCACAGTTGGATCAGTAACAATATCACACAAATTATCCTGATCGTTATACACAATACTCTGACCATCTTCACAATGAAACGGTAATACTTCAACAGTTGGAGATCTGTAATGTATATCATACATGAATATTCTCCAAGCAGCTTCACAAGCAGAGATGTATCTACAATCAAAGTATGCTTTTATCTCATCTACAGCTACATTCTGTTTCGTATTATTGTTGGTGCTATTGGCTTGAAAAACAGAAGCTGTGACTCTATCAGACCCCTTATTAATATATTTAAACAAATATTTGATAGAACCTGACTGGTTGCACCATTCAACGTTAACGTGGCACTGATACTTTCTGAGCAGGAGAGCATTGTAAGGAACTACAAATCTATTATCAAGTGTCACACTATTCTTTACTACTGTATTACTTGTTTGACGACGATGATAGACAGGATATCCTTCAGAATTAACACAAGTCTCATCTACATATTTTTTGGGAAACTTTTTAGAACATTTTTGCTGAACCATACATGAACAAAGTGGGTTGTCTGTACCACATGGTCCATGAATCATAAATTGCTTGACAAGCTCATATAATTCAGGATCTCTTTCTTTATCTCGTATCTCAGCACTAATAACACGATCAATATCAGATGCAGTTGGAAATTTGCTTTCAGCACCCAGGAACAAACATATGTGAGCATGTGGGAGTCCACTTCTGAAATTCCACTGTATACATAACTGAAATTTTTCAACAGTGAGCTGTTAGATAAATATAATTAGATGTTTAAAGTAAAAAATATAACTAAAGGGTACCTGCTTGTATATCACCAAAGAATTTATCTTTCTTGAAATCTTTTATAAGATGATCCAATTTACACTTGAATAATCTAGAGATAATATCCGGTCTGTCTTCAGCATTAAGAGCTTTATCGTGCAAACACCTGTAAATCTCAGGCCAGTTTGGATTACAAGTCACCGTTATGAATAAATCGGGATATCCAACAGACTTGCAAATTGCCATAGCATCCAAGTACTTTTGCATCATATATCTAGAACCACCAGTAAATGATGAAGGTAAAAGTATAGGTTTACCAGAACTTGAGGCATTATTCTCTCCACTTTCAACAGTAGCATTCAAGTTCTTAAGACTTTGCGTTCTAAGTTTAGGTTGTTGTGACCTTATATAATTCAACCTGGTAGATTCTATCATCGTGTATCCATCAACCAAAAACTGCTGAAATAGTTTTTTCGCATTAAGTAACAATGAAAACTGATTCTATCTATTTTGAATTTTGTAACAAAAGAATTCTCTAATTGTAAGATTGGTTCTAAGTACCTCATTATCAATCGCAATCCCTCTATGTTTAATACCAACTCTATAACCATCTTCTGCATATGGGAAAATAAGTGGATATTGCAAAGCAAGGTAAGAGGTATGAAGCTCACTAATTCTTTGAAGACCACCAGACTTCTTTCTAACAACAATGTCCCGTTTATCAAATGCTCCATCAAAATCACCAGTTATTAACGCAACAATTTCTGATGCTGTTGCCAAATTGTGAACTCTTCCATCCTTATCTCTTGTTCCAATAAGCTTAAAGCTTACATCTTGAAACTCATTTTCTTGAAAACAATCTCTTACCATTCTGAAGGACTGGACAAGAGGATTGCAAGAATCCAACATATCTTTAAGACCCTTGATGGTTGTACTATCAAGCTGGTTGTTTCTTGTAGTTTTGGATTCTATCTGAGAACTACCAGAAATATAAATGTTAAAATTTACATTCATTTCAAATGATAATGAATGTAAATATACTGAGAAGCAAAATATATATTCATAAATTCCACAGTTATCATAAAGAAATTACCTTACTGCTTTTTTGACGATTTACCACTTCGTTTTGTGAATCATATATGTAAAGTTGTGAGAATTTGGGTTCTTCCCCATCGTCTGGAAGTAGACTACCCATTCGATGATAATTCTGACCTTGTAGTCTAAATACATAACGACCTTTACCTCTCTGATAACTTTTGTCAACCTTCCCACCAAGAGATGTGAAGGAAAACATCATGTTATATGCTCGAATATTATCCATGAAATTGCGAGACTGTGAGGTATGACTTTTATATAAATGACGTAGTAATGGAGGAGGTGTAGGCGGTGGTGGTAGCTCAACATCTCCATTTGAACAACAAAGAGAATATGATTTTTTTTACATTTTTGATTTCCCCTAAGCATTTCGTCTTCCCATAACATTGCATCACATTTAGAACACACAAAGATGGTATCTCCATGATCAATATAATCTACAGACTTAGCAAATTTATAAGTCAACATAAGTTATCTACATATTGAAAACTTAACAGGAATTTACATTCGTATCTTATACCTTTAGAAATTCCATGAATCTTCTTAACCACAGAATCTGCTAACATCTCATCACTCATTGGTAATTCAATTTTAGATATTCCACCTATATTGAAGCTTGTACAATAAGACATATATAACAATTCATAAAACCTATGATTAAACAAATATTTTGTTTCAAAAAATTTAAAACATACAATTTGTAATATCTGATAATGGAATCCTCTCAACAAAATAGGATGTTTGCTTAGTACTTCCAAAAGGAGTGTGATGGACATTCCTTGATGAGATTTTTATTGATGAATCTTATAAGACAAAAATATATAAAATAAACGAACAAAACTACAATTCATAATTAAATTAAAAAAAATATCTGCAGTAAGTTTACCTTTTTCATTTGTAGATGACTGACACACATTACTACTAATATATGGGATAGCATAAGTAGGAAGGTGATACACATTCCTTCTTTTGACATTGGTGGTTGAAGCTTGTAAAATATAACATATGTAAGGATTCCAAAAACATAACATATACATACATATTTCTTTTAAATTTTGTTTGCAAAACTATAACACATACCACTTGAAGTATTTTGTTGAAGAACATACTTCCTTTTTTCTCTTTCTTCAGCACACCTTTGACGTTGAATTGCTTGAAGGTCAACTTCATACTTACTTGAAATTGTGTTATCTATATCCATAATTTAAAATACTTAAATGAAGAAGATTGTGGACCACTCGAGAAAAGAACTTTGAAAGTATTGTGAAAATTATTTGAAATTACCTAAAAATATTTGCAGTAAGTATACCTTTTACTTGTGTAGATGAGTGAAACAAATTACTACTAATATTTGGAGTAGCATAAGCAGGAAGATGATACACATTCCTTCTTTCAACATTGGTGGTTGAAACTTGTAAAATAGAACATATGTAAGGATTCCAAAAACATAACATATACATATATATTTCTTTTAAATTTTGTTTGCAAAACTATAACACATACCACTTGAAGTATTTGAAAATGGAATCCTTTCAACAGAATCAGATGTTGATGCATGATGACAACCTGTTTTGTTTCTCTTTTGTTGAAGAACATACTTCATTTTTTCTCTTTCTTCAGCACAGCTTTGACGTTGACTTGTTTGAAGGTCAACTTCATACTTACTTGAATTTGTGTTATCTGTATCCATAATTTAAAATACTTGAATGAACAAGATTGATGACCACTCAAGGAAAGAACTTTGAACGTATTATGAAAATTATTTGAAATTACCAAAAAATATCTGCAGTAAGTATGCCTTTTACTTCTGTAGATGAGTGAAACAAATTACTACTAATATTTGGAGTAGCATAAGCAATAAAATGATACACATTCCTTCTTTCAACATTGGTTGTTGAAACTTGTAAAATACGAAACATGTGTAAGGATTCCCAAAACATAACATATAAATATATATTTCTTGTAAAATTTTGTTTGCAAACCTATAAGGCATACCACTTGGAGTGTTTAATAATGGAATCCTTTTAACAGAATCGGATGTTGATCTACGATGAAAACCACTGTTGTTTCGCTTTTGTTGCAGAACACGCTTCCTTTTTTCCTTGCTTTAGCACAGACTTGACTTTGACTTGGTTGAAAGAACAGTTCATACTTACTTGAAATTCTATTATCTGTATCCATAATTTCAAATATCTGAATGAAGAAGATTGTTGAGCACTCAAGAAAAAGACTTTCAAAGTATTTTGAAAATGGTTTAAATTATTTGAAAATGATTTGAATTATTTGAAAATGACAGCAGTATTATTAGGGGGTAAAATGTAACTTCCTTATCTCAATGGCGGTAAAATGTAATTTATTATTCCAATGGCGGTTTACCTTTTTACATAGAGGCGGATAGAAACATACTTTACCTTTTTAACGACTCTCCAAATCCCTTTACAAAATTGTTTGTCTGATCTCATAAAAAGTTCTTCAAGTTTTAATCACCGATGTCCATTTCAATATTGAATCACTCCACTTGAATACTTGTTACTTTTGACATCATCAACAACTTCGATCAAGGTATAATAATATTTATTAAAATTTGTATACACATTACTTTCATATGCACATGATTAACAACTGTTATGAAGACTGTTCTCATGTATTGCATGTTTTAGATGATGTATCAATTTAATTTTACAAGCTTTTTTATTTTTATAATGTTTCCAATTTGAAGTTTTCTTTGATATGGTGTTACATTTGGTTTCTTGAAAGCAATCGATAAGGTATATATTTTTTTTTCTTACTTCATATTAAATAATATGATTAAATGACAAATCTTTTATTTATGGACTTTCAAAAAAAAGTTATTTCCTTGCTACTCGATTCTACAGTTTTTAGAGGAATCTTTATTTATTGATATACTCTAGATAAATCGATAAATATTAAATGCGTAATATGAATGACATAGATATGTTAAACATTGTTGGTTCATATTTGTTATCACGGTCTTTATAAATAATGAAGTATCTGATAAAATACATTATCTCATTTTTTTTCTTTGATTTTTAACCAGAAAAATCATATCTTGGAAGATGTCTTTTTATAAATATTTGGACTCTCTTAATTCCAAAATTTGGGTAAGATTATTACATTAAAACCATTTTCTACAATTTTATTGTTAACAATTAATTCACATATAACACTTGCCAATACTTAAATACTTGAACTCAACAGATAATACCACAAAACTTTGCAAACAATCATTTACTCAAAGAAGTTCCTGGTAACGTTGGCGTTATAGAGTGTGTAAACGGTATGAGATGGGATTACCGATTCTCAAAACACAATGGAAGTTTTGCTCTAAAAGAAGGATGGTCCTCAGTTGTCTCTGACCTTTCATTGAAAGAAGGATGTCTGTTGGTGTTTAAAAAAACTGCACCATATACATATCTGCTGACACCTTTTGAAAAAGTTCATCATTATCCAACAAAACTCCCAATGATTTCTATGTTCACATCAATATCGTTTGAGAGGAAGTTTGGATGTATGGATTCATTCTCCCATAGTTTTACTGATGTTTGTAAGGACGTGTTGGTAAGTTTTGGTATTTTAATCCAATACTTAAATGTTACTATAGTAATTAGTGATATAGTTGTTAATTTTACTATACCTTTGTAGATTTCATAGTTTTATATCTTTTTGTTTAGCTAATACCCAAGGAGTTAGTTAATGTCAGTATTGGAGTTAGTAAACTTAAAGAGACATTTAAGATCTATGTGAATCAGTGGGACTCTTTTGATGTAGTACTTCAACGTGATCCTCTTCGGAATTGTTACTTTATAACCGATGGATGGGAAAAGGTTGTACACTACATGGGTATGCAAACAGGAATTGTACTTGTTTTAAGATACGCAGCGGATTACATCTTTCTGCTTACTGCCTTTGATTTGAATGGATGTGAGATTGTTGCACCCAAAGCCAATGACAGTCCGAAAGACGATACTTCCTCACCCAATTTAGAAGTTGCTCCAATTACCGAGGATTTGGATCACCAGTCGGATGTTGAAGAATCCAATGACACAGATTCTGATAGTGATTATGTTGTATCGAATGAATCATCCGATGATATCGACGACGCAGATTTTGATGCCGCTGTCTCAGATTATAAAGTTGATCCTGATGTATACCCCTTACAATTCGTATGGTACTGCAGCAAACATTTTGTAAGTTTATTCTGTTAATATATTATGCCTCATTCTTTGGTTGTTAAATGGTTATTACAATTAAGCTGTTTTTTTTGTTACTTTCCTTAAATACATTATTTATTTCTTATTAATTATTGGTATTTTATATTTATTTTTAAGCGTCTGAATGTGAAAGTAGCCTCTTTATCAAGGATTCATAGAACATTGAAGATGACAGTTGAAAATCTGAATGGACTTGACATGTAATTGACTTTCGACGGGAAAAGCATGGCAAGAGATTTAGATACGCGGCTTGTCAATTCACCAAGAAGTTCACGAAGCCCAATGGTATCTACAGACATATGAGATGCAAATTTGTCTTCTCTGAAGAAAAAGCCAAGCTGATCTTAAAGAAAGTCTACAGATAGTTGTGGTTGTTGGTATTATCTCATTTGAGATAAATTATGGGATGGTGATGTATCAAACTTCTATATTTTGAAAAGTTACGATTTACGAATATTTAAATTATAATCATGTATGCTTATGTTTTATTTATATTAACTTAAACCTTTGTTGTACATTCTCCATATATTTTAATTGGCTCTCCATGATACATTATAACTTGAATTATACTCTGTAAATTTATGGGCAGTCATCGATACTTAAAAGGCTTCAACAAATTTATGGGCAGTCATCGACACTTCAAGGGCTTTTCTTAAAAGGCTTCAACAAATTTATGCGCAGTCATCGACACTTAAAAGGATTCAACAAATTTATGGGTGATCATTGTCATAACTTCACATGAATTAACCTCTAACTACAAATAACAGTCTTTTAACATCTACAAAAGGGATGCACTCAAATTTATGTGAAACAGAAAATCTGTTCAAGCAAACTCTGTTGTTCCAAACAACCTCTGCTGATAAACACAAAGACTGTTGTAGCAAATAACCTCTGCTGATAAACACAACCTCTGCTGCTGAATATGAATACAAAAGCATCATAAAGCTAACATCTGTTGTTACTTAACAGATGATACAGTCTTTAAACATCTAAAACATCTGATGTTGAAACAAAGGTCTGCCAAACATAACATCTGCTGATCATTCCACAGTATAGATTGCTAACATCTGCCGTGCCTTAACAGATGATACAGTTCAACTGAGGATTTCAAACATCTGTTTACACACGCTTAACCTTGAACACCTGCTGATAAACACCGAGACGGTTCAAGCAAAGGTCTGCCAAAGAGAACCTCTGCTATGGACTAACAGATGATGCAGTTCAACAGAGAATGTTTAACAGCAGTGCTTTAACAGACCATGATCAATAGATGATAAGGTCTATTTACACAGTATAGATTGCTAACATCTGCTGTGCCTTAACAGATGATACAGTTCAACAAAGAATTTCAAACATTTGTTTACACACGCTTAACCTTGAACACCTGCTGATAAACACCGAGACGGTTCAAGTAAAGGTCTGCCAAAGAGAACCTCTGCTATGGACTAACAGATGATGCAGTTCAACAGAGAATGTTTAACAGCAGTGCTTTAACAGACCATGATCAACAGATGATAAGGTCTGTTGAAGCGAAGACTGCTCAACAGATTCTAACAGTTTTCCTACTAACCAATTCATTAAAGTACTACTCAGTCACTAAAAATAATATATAACACTACTACTTGTCCAAAAAATGAACATTAACAATAATATAATAACAATAATATTCAAATTGTAGCAATTACATACAAAATCCATCAGTTTAGATGATTCAAATTGTAACCATAACATAGCAAACATTCAAACACAACAGGTTAAGACACACATAACTAAAAACCACAATTTTAGTCTTCAAAATAAGTAGTTTTTTACTTTCCATTCAGACTTAATCCAGAATCCCTTTCAACCGAACGCTGCTGAAAAGTCTTCCGTAACATCACCAACTTTCTTGCAACAGATCACAAAACAACTAATGAATATTCATTCAACCTGTTATTATATTGCCAGAAATAAAGAGTATAGTTATGATTTGCAAAAAGTAACAAAAATTACCTTTACATTTCCTTACACTTTACATGCTGTATAACAACCATCATATACTCAAGAGCTGTCATTTTAGAGATGAATTAGTTAAACTGCAGAGAATAATTATTCCACACAATACATCAAAACTACAAACTGAATGAATAACAACATAAAATCATTCTAAAATTATGATACATATTCACCTTAAGAGGCAATAAATTTGTTGATTTCATTTATTACCACGATTCCAGAAGGTAACAAAACTCAAGAACATTTATATTACAAACCTACAAAGAATAGAATCAAGAATACACACATATACATCTATTTTTAAACACAAACAGACATTACCTCTTTATCAATAAAGTTGAGATCCATTTTATAACCTTGATTACATTTCGAAGTTCGGGCAACGAACTCAAGACTTCCACACCAAATAACAAATTCAGCAAGATCTACCTGAAGAACATTTAGCATACAAACCTTCAGTTTGTGATAAAAAGAAAAAAAGAAAAAAATATCTATTTTTAAACTACCTTCAGGTCTGCATAATATTCAAATCGATGTTAAACATGATGAATCAAGAATACACACATATACATCTATTTTTTAAACACAAACAAACATTACATCTTCATCAATAAAGTTGAGATCCATTTTATAACCTTGATTACATTCCGAAGTTCGGGCAACGAACTCAATACTTCCACACCATATAAAAAATCCAGCAAGATCTACCTGAAGAACATTTAGCATACAAACCTTCAGTTTGTGATAAAAAGAAAAAATCAAAAAATATCTATTTTTAAACTACCGTTGGTTAAACATGATGAATCAAGAATACCCACATATACATCTATTTTTAAACACAAACATATATTACCTCTTCATCAATAAAGTTGAGATCCATTTTATAACCTTGATTACATTCCGAAGTTCGGGCAACGAACTCAATACTTCCACACCATATAACAAATCCAGCAAGATCTACCTAAAGAACATCTATTTTTAAACACAAACAGATATTACATCTTCATCAATAAAGTTGAGATTCATTTTATAACCTTGATTACATTCCGAAGTTCGGGCAACGAACTCAATACTTCCACACCATATAAAAAATCCAGCAAGATCTACCTGAAGAACATTTAGCATACAAACCTTCAGTTTGTGATAAAAAGAAAAAATAAAAAAATATCTATTTTTAAACTACCGTTGGTCTGCATAATATTCAAATCGATATTAAACATGATGAATAAACAGTACCTGAGGGTCGAGATTGGCGACGTAGGCTGTGTGTTGACCTAGGAGATTCGTCATCTACTTCTTCGCAGTTTGCTGATGGAATTCTGAAGCTCCGATGAGAAACAGAGAGAGAGAGAGAAAATTGAAACCGTAGAGAGAGAGAGAGAGAGAGAGAGAGAGAGAGAGAGAGAGTTAGAGTTTATGTTTGTTATGAGAATTTGAAATTAAAAAGAGCTTTATATACCTATATGGTTTGAATTTTAAATCTGGAGCCAGAAGTTTGAAATTTGAATCTGGCCAGATGTTTGAAGCATGAATGGAAGGCAGAGGTTTGAAACATGAATGGAAGACAGATGTTTAATGAATGTGGGCCAGAGTTTTGAAATTTAAAGTGTTTTAATATTAAGCTTTATGATGTCACTATGGCTCCTCTATGGCTTCCACCTCATTGTTGATGACATAAGAAAAAATTGTTAGACAGCCTCTATGGCTGCCACATAAGCTTTTTCTTATGTCATTGCGATTTCTCCTTTTATAGAAAGTATAGATAGATTATTTCAGCACATTGAAAACAAAAAGAAGATCTAAACAAAGAATTAATTGTTTGTTAGCATAATTATAGAGAATTTAATATAATTGATATTATTTAAGTTATTATTTTACCATTTATTCTATAATTATTGAATGTCACATGACACGTTTTAAATGGTTCTTACAGTTTGTATACAAAATATGGTTTGTATTTGATCATACTCCCACAAATTTATACTATGCATCTAGTGACACACTACTTCTAGTGACTTCGTCAACGAAATTCTTTTAAGTGCAATGACTAGTATAAGATAAATATTTTTTTATCTTATATAATTGACCTTAATAATTATTAGTTAAATGCCATTTTAGTCCCTGTGGTTTGGGCCATTTTGCCAGTTTAGTCCAAAGGTTTCATTTTTAACCTGTGGGTCCAAAAAGGTTTCACAGTTGCCATTTTAGTCTACTTGGTTAACTTCATCCATTTTTTCTGTTAACGAGAAGGCCAATTTGGTCATTTTATATGTAATTTTGTTAACTAAAAGGGCAATTCAGCCATATAAAATGACCGAATTGGCCTTCTCGTTAACAGAAAAAATGGATGAAGTTAACCCAGTGGACTAAAATGGCAACTATGAAACCTTTTTGGACCCACAGGTTAAAAATGAAACCTTTGGACTAAACTGGCAAAATGGCCCAAACCACAGGGACTAAAATGGCATTTAACTCTAATTATTATATCCTTCATTCGAAAGATGTATGTTTACAAAAAAAAAAATGAACAGTTGAGAAATGGTCTATAGAAAGACTTTATTTTGATAAATTTTGATTTTGACCAATTCCCGATAATTCCGTTAAAAATATCGTAAACAAATTCTTTGTAGTTTCTTTCAAATATGTCGATTCATAAAGACCCACTCTTGTTGGAAAAAGACCGACTCGATTCCACGTTGACTTTATGACTTGACCAAATTGTAACTAATAATAGGGACATTTTTTTTTTAATTTGCTTACTAAACTTTACAAATCGTAACATAATTGTAATTAACTAGGACACTTTTTTTAAATATTTGGTCACTGAAACATTAAAAATCATAAATAAAACAACCCAAATTTCAAAGTCGTCGTCATCATCATACTCAGTAAATCCGAACAATAGCAAAGCTAAGGTAGGGTCTGAGGAGCAATGTTTTAAAAACCGGTAAATACCGGTAGGTTATACCGGTATTACCGGTTCTGGATGCAAATCCGGTACGAAACATCCCGGTAAATAAGTGAAACGGCATAAGGTTCGTACCGGCGGTAAAATCCGGTATACTGGTTTAAACCGTAATATCGGTACCGACCACGGTTATTTTAATTTGAGTTTTTAGTATTCCAGATTTCGATCACATACATATACCATCAATCAACATTCAAAACCATCATCACTTACGGTTCATCACTTTATCCACAAGATTCATCTCCATCGGTTCACCACTCCATCTTCATCATGCTTCCAGTTCCATCTTCGTCTACTTATTTCAAAAAAAATATTTGGGTGTAAATAGATCCACAAGTGGGTCAAAAAGTGACAGACTTAAAGCAACTTGATGTATGTATCTCTCTCCCTCCATATGTATGTATGTATGTATGTATGGATAAAGCAATGTTCTATGAGAGATTGTATTTTGAAACTTGAAAGTGAAAGAGGACATTATAATAGTTATATTATAATTTATGTAAGTGTGAAAAAAAAATTCATGTATGTATGTATCTCTATGAAATTTTTGAGTTAACTAATTCACCCGATTGAACTATCCGTTATAATACGGTTCTACCGGTTGAACCATTTAGTCCATCTCGATATGATTTTAAAACCGGTTTTTAAAACATTGCTGAGGAGGGTAAGATGTGGACAGCCTTACCTCTACCTCGTAGGATAGAGAGGCTGCTTCCAGTGAGACCCCCGGCTCGATTGTAGTTTTGCATCAAGCCTTGGACATAAGGCACATAACACTTAGCAATCGGGAAAAATACCGATTGGTGCATGCAAAAAAAAATTTGGTTTTCAAAAAACCATCATAAAAATGCTCGGTTATTCTTACATTTATATTTTCCTCCGAATGGTCCTAACTCCTAAGCCTAGGCCGCTGGGCTAGCCCTGAAAAAAGCCCATATATCCGTCCATCGCACAGCCCGGTCATTAGGCCCGGTTTTATTACCTTATGTTCTGAATTCTAGAGTTTTTATATTTCAGACCGGGTTGTATGATGAACCAAATTTGGACCACATTTCACTAATCTGGTCAGTTTCACTGGTTTGTATTGTGATAATGATATAGATGATTAATGAATATAATATATACATATATAAAAGAGTTAAATGGCATGATTAATGAATATAATATATACATATATAAAAGAGTTAAATGGCATTTTCGTCCACGTGGTTTGTTTAATTATGCCAGTTTGACATACAGTAATACAAAAAAGGTGTTATGGGCTTTATGGCCCCATGTCCAGTTTCATTTTTTGCCTTTTTGGACCAAGATGTTATGGGCCGGCCCAGGCCCTTTCGTCTTGGTTATGAAGTATTTTATCCAACACATTTGACACAATCTAAATCTATTATTAGTGGATCGTTTATAAAAGATGCTGACTTCAATTCACAACACAACAACAAAACACAATTCCAGTTACAAAATTAATATACAATAAAATACAGAGGAACTTTTTCCTTTTCTTAGGTTGCATTTTGAACAAGCAGCCTCGTCAAAGAGTGTTGACAGTGGCACGACCTAAACACGAATTCCGTCAAGTGCTTTTACTGGTTTTGGAAGACCCGAAGATTTCTTCAATCATGCTGCACGTAGGCAACAGATCAACACCCTTTGTTGAGCCCATTGTAGAATACGGCGGGTCCCAATGCAAGTACGATTCAGATTTTGACCCGAAACTGTTACCTGCTGCGGGCTTTTCTAGCTCATTTTCACTTGTAACTTTCTCATCGCGTATATCACTCGACGAACTTGCATTCATCACTTGGTTTTCTTTAACATGGGTGACAATATCGCCATCTTCAGATGAAGAATCATGGTCATCATCATGATCATGATCTCCATGGTCAACAAACGGTCCAACCACAACAAGATCATCATCATCTTCTATCATAGCCCCAAAAGACGCTCTTTTGGTTCCCCACCATTCATCATCGTCACTGTCGATTGCCAGTAATTGTGATCTGTTCTGAACAGCACGTCTCCGGTAAATAAACACGTTAAAGTAATAACTCACCAGTTCCTTTTTCGTACGCGTTGGGAATTCACTCGAAAGTACTTCCCAGAATCTTTTACCGTGTGAAACCGGATTTGAGTAGATAACATCTTGAAAACGTTGCTCTTCTTCTTCGGTCCAGTTAGAAGATACTTCCTCACCCATGTTATTAAATCCCAAATTAACAAATTTCTCAAGCAACAAAGATTGTTTTAAATTTAACCTTGCTTCGTTGACATGTTGTTGCACGCATCTGATAGAACCATTGTCTAAGCATTTGCAATCCGTTTCAGGAATCACGGTCTCGCCCTCTTGGTTCGAAATGATACAAATGCCCATCAAAATTTGCTCTCTTTCATTGTTGGAAATGTAATTTCTAGCGGAATTGGAATCAAATTCGGGAACATCAGCTTGATGTTCAGGTCCAATGGGAACTTCTTTTCTTGGGGTGCAATTCAATAAAGGTGAATACGTATCATCGTAATGAACTAGCGGTCGTCTCGGCAAGTTGAATTCGAAAAGTTCGGAAAAAAGATTCGGGCAAAACCCGGGAATGGGTCCGGGTCCAGGCCCAGAAGCTTCTTCACGAACAGTGATGTCAGTCACTACAGGTAAGGGAGCACTTGTTTCACCGCCTTCACCTATACAATAGAATTTATGTTAAAGTGCTCTATGCCTCTATCTACAATTGTATAAAAACTCTAGTAAATGTGTACACCCAACAGATAAAAGCATGGTAACCAGAGCAGGGCATTCGAAGACACACATGTAATGACTTATTATAATTCTATTCTCACCTACAACCACAACGTTTTGAGATGGTTCAAGAGACGGTTTCTCTTCTCCAAACGAATCAGGCTTATCCCCATATTCAAGATGTTTAGGGTGTTTGATAAACTCTTGGAGCTCCTCATCAAAAGGTCGTTTGGTTCCCATCACAATCTGCTGCATAAGTACAAGGTATATCAAAATCAACAGAATGCACAGAAAATTACAATTTTTTTACTGTAGTTTTACACATAATAAGAGCGGTAAAGGCTAAAGCTTAATCCACCATGCACTAAATAAAGTCAGTAACTGCATAACAAAACAAGCTCTATAATTACTAACTCAAGTCTATGAAGTATGAAGTACTCACTATGTATATTCATAAGTCTACGTCAAGTAACCTATTGACATTCTTCATAGTTATTAGGTAATTAACATTCATCGAAACATTTTTGTCAATCGGTTTCGGTTGCCCATGCTTTTTGTTTCACAGACGGGTGGCTAAATGTTGTGTTACCAGGCATAGCTTATAACACAGCAAAAGAAAGTAGCTACTGTCTAATAAAAAATCCGATCATGATTACATGTCAATTCTAATTGCATCAGCAGTACCGTCGTACGTATCATCTACTTGTTCAGTTGTTTGCATGTAATTCAAGTTCATGCATGGCTGCAACAGTCCAATACAGAAAACCTACTGACTGTGGCACTTGAACGTGGCGAAAGTAATAATCGAACTTGAAATCTTTACAAACATATTTATAACAAATTTCATTAAATCACAAGTATAAAATTGCTAATCAATGTATCCCTAAACCTCAATTTTCAATTCTAAACTAGCACAATAAGTAAATCCTACACAATTTTCCACTAAAACTAATAAAATATCACCAAAACCAATACGAAATAATCATAAATCAATAAACTTACCGAATCCCTCACTGAATTTACGGAAAGAACAGCTAATCACAAAAAGCGAACGTCACCGAAACCCTAGATTACAAAATTCGACTAAAATCAACAGATTTAAGAAGTATTTTGAATAGTTTAATAGATTGAAACTCCGGTAAGATAACGGATCGGAGAATAACAGGTAAGAATAATGAATCTGAAATTGAATAACAAACCCTAACCCTAGAATTTGATGAGATGTGCGAATTAATGAATAGAAATTGATTAATTGATAGAGGAAGATAGGTTTGAGCGAATAACGAATCGATTCAAGAGGGTATACGTATAGGTAAACATGAATTGAAGATTGATTTGAGAGAGAAAACGAAGAACACGATTGAAATTGAAAGGGGGAAATTGGATACGGTTCTTCATGTTGTTTATCGTAGAGAGTATGAGCGGTCTGGCTGTAAAAACCCGGTTCAGAGATAAGCCGTTACATAAGTATGCAATCTGTTCTTGTGACGTCATGGTGTGACGTCATCATAGGGTCATGTTATTTTTTTTTACTTTTTTTAAGGGTGGAGTGGAGATACAATAGGAATGCTAGGAAGTGATCTTGACCATCCATTTAATTAATCAAGGGCTAAGATTAAATGAATGAAATTGAAGCAAAAAAAAAGAGGCGCGTGGGTTTGTTAGGGCATTCTAGTCAATCCAGCACAATAGTTTCTCTCTCCTCCATTTTTTAAACGTTAATAACTTTTTTCATACGACATTATTTTTTTATAAAAATTGCACCAAAAAAACCAGCGTTTTTTTATCTTTAAAACGAGTATACTATTGCTATATTTTCGAAATTTTTTTTTGAAAACCCAGTTGCGTAAAACGCAATGTAGAAAACCCAATTGCGTAAAACGCAATGAAAAAAAAACGTAAAAAAATGACTTTTTCTAAAACGCAACGCACCAAAAACACAAAGAAATGTCTTATTTCTAAAACGCAATGACCAGAAAACACAAATAAATGTCTTATTTCTAAAACGCAATAGCCTAAAAACACAAAAAAATGTACTTTATAAAACGCAATGGACTGAATGTGTTTTACCTAAAACGCAATGCACCCAAAACACTTAAAAATGTCTTGTTTCTAAAACGCAATGCACCCAAAACACTTAAAAATGTCTTATTTCTAAAACGCAATGGCCAGAAAACACTTAAAAATGTCTTATTTCTAAAACGCAATGCCTAGAAAACACATAAAAATGTCTTATTTCTAAAACGCAATGGCCTAAAAACATAAAAGAAATTGTTCTCTCTAAAACGCAATGAACTGAATACACATAAAAATGTGTTTACCTAAAACGCAATGAGTAAAAACACTTCAAAAATGTTTTATTTCTAAAATGCAATGACCAGAAACTGTTGTTCACAGAACCAGAAACTGTCTAAAACGCAATGACCAGAAACTGTTGTTCATAGAACCAGAAACTGTCTAAAACGCAATGACCAGAAACTGTTGTTCACAGAACCAGAAACTATTGTTCACAGAACCAGAATCTAACTAAAACGCAATGACCAGAACCTGTTGTTTACAGAACCAGAAACACTGTCTACGAATGCAGTTTTCCAAAGGCAATTTACAGAAAATTAATTTTTCTGATGCATTTTTATTACAGCAATTTAATAGGAAAAAACCCAGATCGTAAAAAATGAAATTAAAGAATTTCTTACATGGATCTAAATGATTTCTTCAACAATTGACGAAGTTTAAATGATTGAAACACTTATCAGCGCTCGAATCGAACGAATCGAGTGATTATCTCCAAAATCACCGGAAAAAACGAGATTTTTTATGAAATTAAACTGGGGTTTCTTCAAAAAAGATGAAGAACACGTTGATTGGGTGTTTGAATCATTGATTTGTGATGAAAATCGCATTATAATGTAGTGATTATTGAGATAGAAAGTGAAGAAATGGTTGAAAATGGTGGGTTTTGAAGTTACTGGGTTTTGAAAAGGAAGAAGAAATGGTTGGATTGACTAAAATACCCTTTTTCTTTATTTTAAATATTGCCACATGTCCTAATCCTATGGCTTCCTACACTTCCTAGCTAAAATAAACTTCTTATTTGATCTTTTCCCTTTTTTAGAAATGTGTGAATTATTTATTCGCAAATGTCGGGAGGTTTAGCATACGTTGTCTTAATCGGGTCCGCGCTAGAGAGCCCCCTCACACAATAAATCCCTAATTTAAACGATATATAGGGAAAAACTCACCCGGGCCCACCATAGGTGGAACTTAAATCCCTGATCCCTAATTTGACATGGTGATTCGTGAATCCGAACTTCAAGCGGACTGCTCAGGGTGGGACCGAACTCAACTAAAAAATAATTCTTTTGGTGTTAAAATTGAATTGAAAATGTAAAAGTAGGCGATGATGTATAGGTTTGCAGAGGTTTTGTGTTGTATGAAAGATAGAGAACTTTGAAATGAGGTTTTGTGTTGTAGGAATGATGAGGTTTTTAGAGAGCTTTAAAATATGATGTGGCATACTAAGAGGAGGTTTGTAGAGGAATGTTTTAAAAGGGGAAAAAGGGATTGTCAGATAGGTAGTTAACTACATAAATGCTTTCAACTAACTAACTAAACACTTAAAAGTGTGTAATGGTTTAACCAAAACAAATTAAATAAAGTAAAAAGAAATAAGTGAGTGTGATCTGTAAATATTCGATTGATTAAAAATTGTTAACTACATAACTGCTCCCTTACGCCTGTTAGGCTGGTAATGTCAGCATCCATACCGCCCCATAACCCCCATCGGAATGGTGTTTGACGCTTGTGAGTGCTAAGATGACCTAGAGCGCCAACCCACTACAAGTAGCTTAATGTGTCAATCTAAGTTCTAACATTATATACAAGCCGACTATTTTCACCGTGTAATACAACCGCTTAACATGTCATCAGTACGATGAATTTTTTTTTTACCGGTCCGCTTTAGTAAAATCTCTTTTTTTTATATTCGGGTTCAATGGCCCACTTTAGTAAAATCTCTTGTTTGTATTTGCGCTACAAACAAGCATAGAGCCGTTATGACATAACTGAAATTCAAACGAAACTGGTTTGAGCAGCCATTGGAAACACCAACGATTATTTTCCAACAGAATGAAGCAGGCCATGGACGGCAACCGAAACCGGTTCATTTCCACCATTGTTAGTTGTCGTTATCATCATCCCCCTTGTCATATTACCCTCCCAATTTCACTTCACATCAGAATCACAAAACACACATCCACCCACAATGTCCATCGCCACGCGCCGCCTCATCATGCTGTCTCGCCGCTCTCACCAAGCTCTAACCGCCACCCAGTCCGCTTCAACCGCCGTATCCGACACTCCTAGGTTCCTAAAACACAACTCTCCTCACCCTATCCTAACCGATCACACATCTATCCTCTCCTGCCCTCAGACACATCTCACCACTCTTCCTAACGGCCTCCGCATTGCCACAGAGTCTAATCTCTCCCACACAGCCACCGTCTGTGTGTGGATCGATACAGGCTCGAGATATGAAACAGACGAGACCCGTGGTGTTGCTAATTTCCTTATGAATATGGTATGCCGAGGGACTTCGAAGAGGTCTATGAGTGATTTGGATGAGGAATTTGAGAATATGGGAGGTGAATGCAAAAGCTATATTTCAAGGGAACAGACGGTTTATATCGTTAAAGTGATGACAGGGGACGTGCCTAAGGCGATTGATATTCTATCTGATATGTTGCAGAACTCCACTTTTGAAGAAAATATGATTGTAGATTTGCGTAATGATACGATAACTCGGATGCTAGAGGTTTGTTTTATTGTTTGCAGATATGTAACCTGAATACATGTCACATGTGTGTGTTATTATTCTTGGATTGTCGGTTTCAGGAGAATGAAGATCCAGATTCAGTAGTTTCTGATTGTTTACATGCTGCTGCTTTCCAAGACACTCCCTTTGGTCGGAGCACTGATGGGCGTCCTAAAGACGCTTTTTTTGTGACAAAGAAGGTTCTTCAAGATTACCTTTCAACCCACTATTCCACCCACAGAACGGTATTCATTAATATGATTTCCAATGTCCTATTGCCTATTGTTATCTTTATACCATTAATATGATCTGTTACAGATAATTACAGCCTCAGGGGCCGTTAACCATGAGGAGATTGTAGAGCAGGTGAAAAAGACGTTCACAAAACTATCGACCAATCCCATAACTTCGACACAGTTAGTAGAACAAGCGCCTGCTGTATTCATTGGGTCCGAGGTGTGGTGTCACAGTTTTTGTGGGATTGAATTAATGACATGGAGTTTGGATAACTAACGAATCTTAGTAGACTTAATAACTTGTTGCTGTAACTGTGAAATAATCAGATTCGTAAGAGGGATGATGATATGTCGTCTGCTTATTTTGGGATTTTCTTCAAAGGAGCTTCATGGACAGATCCCGATTCGTTTGCTTTGTTGGTCATACAACTTATGCTTGGATCATGGACCAAATCCACAGATGTTGACAAACATAAGGGGTTGGTAGTTGGTACCCTTTTATTTAATCTTCTTAGGAATAATGGCTTTTAATAATCCCAACTTTTAGCAGTTGGCCGGCAACAATCCCAACTACAGAAATATCTACTTATGGTCCCACCTTTTAACTTGTTTTCCGACAAGTGGTTGTTAAGGTGGTGGTGGGCGGTCGTGGTTGTGACGCGGTGATGAGAGTGCTAAATAAGGAGCCACCTCATAAAATAACAAAGGTTTGTGCCACGCTAGCGTCCACATCACCAAAAAGCTAACTGGGTTAGAAAAGGTTCGTTGGGATAAAATAGGTTAAAAGGTGGTACCATCAGTAGATATTTCTGTAGTTGGGAGTGTTGCCGGCAAATTGCTAATAGTTGGGATTACTACAATCCATTATTCCATCTTCTTCTTATATACTGAAAATAAATTTGTTTCGTGCAAACGTTGTTTTTACTTTCAACATTGCGAATAGAGTGTGATTTTGTTATTGCTTTTGTATTCTTTGGAAATGATGAACAGCTCACAATTCGCTCAGATGGTGGGGATCGATGAACTTGCTGAGCACTTAAGTGCGGGGACTTGTCACTACAAAGATACCGGGCTCTTTGGTGTCTGTGCTACTTCTAAAGTGAGTTGTTGAATAATCGTTTCTCATGAGATCATCAAGATTAAACTTCTTATTACTGATTGCCAGCTTAATGCTTTCTATTCTTTCTGCAGCCAGATTGCTTAGATGATTTGGCTTCTGCAATAATGCAAAAGTTAAGCCAACTATGTTACCAAGTCACAGAGGAGGATGTTATTCGCGCTCAAAATAAGGTAAATCGGCACTAGTTAGTGATCATGCGATTCTGGTTAATGAACCTGTAAATCCACAGGCATATTATAGTAATCTTTATTTGTACTTAAATCATAACGGTTTCTTCACTATTTGCAGCTTAAATATGAATTCTGTAAAGAACAGCCCAGGGCTGAAGAAATTGGACGGCAGGTACACCAGATACATATCTACATTAGATATCGTCAAAGAACTGATGGGTAGCTTGTAAAATTATAATTATTCATAATTAAAATATAAAAATATAGAATTACAAATTTCGGATACTAATAAAAAAAACATTGTTGCTCCATATTATCATCCCTTTTCTTTTAGTTAGTTTATGTTTACTGGTAATTTGGGGCATGCCAATTCCGCAGTCTGCAGTGACAAAACATTATAACTCTTGTCATCGTCTTTTACTCTTTTAAATCTCTTATTATTTATATTTTTGCAGTTGCTTGCATACGGGCGTAGAATCCCACTTGCCGAAATGTTAGCCAGAGTTGATGCAGTGGATGTTGCCACAGTCAAACGTGTAGCTAACAGATTCATATTTGATCAGGTTATACCTCTTTACACACCGTATTAATATATACTTAATATGACCCGTTTGGCCGTTTCAACCCGAGTTTTTCCTTGGTGCGAACCCGTTCTGTCCCGAACCAAAAGGCTACTTTTTTTTTATAAACGATCTGTTCTGACCGAAACCTAGTTTATACAGTGTAGAACAAGTGTTGGTGAAGGTAGGGATGGTAATATTATTATTATTATTTATTTTTTTGAACTTTTGAGGATTGCAGGACATAGTAATTGCATCAACAGGGCCAGTGGAGCTATTGCCAGATTACAATTGGTTCCGCGGTCGCACTTCCATGCTTTATTCTTAGGCTCTTTTGTATCGCCTCTAATATGATTTGGACTCGATTTATACACCTGAATCATTATGCGAATTTTTGTTTCCATTAACTCGCACAACGATCAAACGATGGGAAGATCGGTTCTTCTCAGAACCCTAATCTCGAATTCTTGTTTCTAATAACTTTAACATATAATTTATTTATATATGTAAAGATCATATTATACAGATGATGATGCAAACCACTTTTGAGTACATGATATATGATTATTCAAAGTTACATATATAGTTTATTAATAATCAAACTTGATCAGCAAAGCTAAAACTTCTATCAGCAGCGTAATCAACAAAACTGTATAACGGCAACACCTTCTCGCCATACTTCTCGAAACCTTCCAAAGCGGTTTTAGCCTCGGCTCTAAGACCCGCCGCCACTTTCATCGCCTTCTCGACGCCATAAGCACCGACATAACTCGTCTCCTTCTTTTCTTTCACAAGTTTCTCCGCATCTACTAATTTGTTTTTAGATGATTTCGCTTCCAACAAATCGTCAACCACTTGATACAAGATCCCAACCGCCCTTCCGTATGTTCTGAGCCGTTGGATCTCCTCATCGTTAGCACCCGCTAGAAGTCCTCCACAAACGGCAGAGCATTCACCCATCTCGCCGTACTTCTTTTCGTGCATGAAGTCTATGGCGTTTGCGGGGCCCTCCAGGTCCACAAACTGACCAGCAGCCATGCCGGTGGAACCAACGGCTCGTGCAATTTCGTTTATGACACGAAGGAGTTGGGTTTCTGGAACGAGATCAGTTGGGGTGTGAGAAACAATATGGCGGAATCCTAGCGGGAACAAAGCGTCGCCAGCTAGGATGGCCATGTCCATCTCAAAGATGGTGTGGTTTGACGGTTGACCTCTTCGGGATGGGTCATCGTCCATGCATGGCAAGTCATCATGGATTAAAGAAGCAGCATGCACCTATAAAACACACATGCCAACTTAGGATATCGGATATAAAACAACTGAAATTCTGTTTCGTTGTTCACAAAACAACTTAGGATAGCAAGTTGAAAAAAGGCAATGTTTTCGTAACCGGGCTGTTCATTTAACTGCACCTTAGGCTGGAGGGTGTGGGGCGCCACCCTTCCGCCACCTAGACCACCATAGCGCCCCCCTCCCATTTCACCCACACCGCCGGCGCCATAGCCGGGGCGCCATTGAAGCCCCGCCACCGTGGTAACGAGCTTTAACGCGAATTCAGGTGGGACCCATTAATTTTAAACCAATCAAAAAAAATTTTTTTTTTTAAATTTTGTTTAATAGGGGCTCCGCTCCATCCACACCCTCCAAATTAAAGGGGGCTCCATGGTACACGTGGATCCTATGTGGCACCTATAAAGCCCCATAGAGCCCCATCCACACCCCATAGCCTTACTAGTCCACTAGTCAGACCGGTTTTAAAAACCAGATGACATTATAAAAAAAAAAAAAAAAACTAGAGTATATATTTTTAACTAAAAACAAAAGGGTAAAATGCCATTTTCGTCCCTGGGGTTTGGCCAGTTTTGCGACTTTCGTCCAAAGGTTTGTTTTTCGGCATCTGGATCCAAAAGGTTTGAAATCTTGCCATATTCATCCGGCTACTCCATCCATTTTTCTCGGTTAAGTCAGGGGTATCTTCGTCTTTTTTGTTTAAAGGCAATTCGGTTTTTTCACTTTATGTACAAGCATATAGCATAATGTACAAGTATTCCAAAAACCGAATTGCCCTTTAAGTTAACAAAAAAGACAAAAATACCCCTGACTTAACGGGGAAAAAATGGATGGAGTTAACGAGCCTGATGAAAATGACAAAATTTCAAACCTCTTGGATCCAAATGCGAAAAAACAAACCTTTAGGCGAAAGTCGCAAACGTGGCCAAACGTCAGGGACAACCATGGCATTTTACTCAAAACAAAACATGTAACTACTATCTTTTGGTGTAGATTTGCAATTTAATAAAATATGAAGCCTTAGATACGTAAAATATGGAGAGTGAAGTAGTAAATGAATCAGTAAATCAGTTTTTGAATAAAAAAAATTAGAAATACAGTTCAACCACCTGGTCTGTAACCCTCCGGTTCAAATACACTCAACCGGACTGGTTATGTAGCTGGTCGGTCCAACCAGTGGCGAATCCAGGATTTTATTCTAATGGGTTCCTTTTGGTAAATTTTCTTTAATTCTCACTATTTTTTTTTCTAAATTCTTTAAGGTTCTCACTAATTTTTTTCCATTTTTTCCAAACACACTGGGTTCCTGGGAACCCACAAATGTGGGCTGGATCCGCCCCTGGGTCCAACCGGTCATTCCGGTAATGAAAACATTGAAAAAGGTGAAAGCATGTCAAAGGACATATACGATATACCATCTCAAGGGCACACGCAGTGGGGAAGGCAGCAAGGCGGTTACCGCCGAGGAGCTCACAGGCAGCAACACACATAACGGGAGGTGCTCGTTTAGCTCCTTCCGCAAGAACAGAATAGCGCATGGCTTCGTATATCTGATGAGCTGGATACTTAACAGGTATAGCTTCATCAAGCTTCTGGTTGATTTCTTCTCTCAGAGTTGACCAGTAAGTTTTGAGGTCAAAATTGACAGAACTTGATGATGTGGTCGAAGAACATTTGATCGTTTGTCGAGTAATCGAAAGTCTCTTTGGGAAATGTAAATAAGAACATGAAGTTATGGTTGCTGCAAACATCACCATTTTGTTTTCTCTATACCCTGATTGGCTTTGCAGATTTCTGTTCATATGTTGAATATTCGACAGTTAGCGTGTTAAAAAGTTTGATAAATTTGCATTCAACATCGCCATATCACAGGCTTCTAAGAAGCAAACATGCATACACCATAGTTATTAAAGGCGCTAGGCGCACTCAGGGCGATTTGTTCGGCCGCCTAGGCGCTCGCTTTAATAACTATGGCATACACATTCCATAACGGAAACATAACTTATTGCTTTAGCAAAGAAGCATAACATCTGAGAAATTTGTTACTCGATATATAGTTGTGGCCATAACCGATACCAACATTTATTTAGTAACGCTACAATGACGCAACCATGTCTAGAGCTTTTAGCAAGATTTATAACGGCACATGTCGAGCTCATACACATCTAACACTATTATAAATCTATAACAGGTGTTTAAGTTAGTTCTAAACACAACCTTATAACAAAATACCTATCGAGGGATACGATAAAAACTAATAGACACGCAATACATCTAAGTAGGATGAGATCGGTACCGTAGTACTAAAAGTACCCAGAGGCAGAGCTAGTGTATTAGGAGGGGTAGCACGGGCTACCCCATCTCCGTACCGTTTTCGTAGTGTCATTTTTTTCCGGTTTTATACAAAGGATAACCCTGATCCAAAAAAAAAAAAAAATTGGGATGCCCCTTTTTTTGCGCTAGATCCGCCACTTAAGTACCTGTCCTGAAAATCGTAAACTATGGGTACCGGTACCAAAAGTGTTTGGTACGGTACGATATTCAAAGGTAAAAAGTGGGTAAAATATTGTAACCGGTTCCGAAAGCACCGATCCGTATAAAATGGGTACCGATACCGAAAGTGTTCGGTTCTGTACCGGTATTGTACATGTTCAGTTTCGGTACCTGGTACCATTTGCTCATCCTATTATGGTGTAATAGCCTTAATTTCCACAAAACATTAAACAGTTTATACCTGGTAAATCGAAGGGTGTGACGATGCGTACGAATCCCTTTTTGGGTCTATACCGTTTCAGTTCATCATGTTAGAATGTTAGGTTCGGTTGGGTTTGGTCAAAGAAAGTCAAAATTAGTTTTTTCCCGAATCAATTTGGATTGGTTCGATTTGAACCGGTTCAACCAGGTTTTATCCGGTTCTCTTCAGTTTTGACAGGTTTTAGTTTCAACAAAGCGGTTCACCGAAAGTTTGTTCGTGTAGCTAAAAACTCTGACTGTAGGAGGTCTTACTATAGTTTTATTATATTTTATTACAAGCATTTACAGAATAATAATGTAAATGTGTATTTTTCTAATGATATTTATGAAATTGATTAAATAAATAGAAAGAATAACATATGTTTCTTAGTTTAACGTATTATACTATGTGTCCGCGTGATGCGTCGGAAAACACAAACACTGACATGGTGTGCATTGTTCGGTTGGTTCCGTATTATCCTCAACCAAAGTCATCGATTGGTCTATTTTATTAACCATTCGGTTTTGGTTTATTCGGTTGGATTAACGGTTTTTGGTTTTATTAATGTAATTTCGGTTAATAGTTGAAACCAAATTGGACTAAAACTTTTGCTTAGAAATCCATGGAATTAAGGTATAAATACATGAAATGGAAGTATAACTACATAAAATGGAGGTATAAATATGAAATACATGAACTAAAGGTATAAAAGATAGAAATATATGAAAATATGAATGGTTCGATTCGGTTCGGTTAGTTTTGGTTGAACAAGGGTGCAAAAAAATCAATCACCAGTTTTGGTTAATAGTTTTCAGTTTATTTCGGTTCGTTTTCGTCTGTTTTTGGTTCGGTTTTGTCTGTGAAATATATGAAAATATGAATGGTTCGATTCGGTTCGGTTAGTTTTGGTTGAACAAGGGTGCAAAAAAATCAATCACCAGTTTTGGTTAATAGTTTTCAGTTTATTTCGGTTCGTTTTCGTCTGTTTTTGGTTCGGTTTTGTCTGTTTTTGGTTCGGTTTCGTTTAACGATTCAATTATTGCTCACCTTAGACATTGTTAATCACGTAAAGTATCATTTTTAATTAAAACACAAAAGCAATACTATACTCGAATTGGAGAGAATAAATACTCGTTTTATTGTGTATTTTTTTAAATATAAACGTACAAAAGAGTTATGACCGTTTAAAAATCGTGGGGCGGTTAATTTTATAAAAAGATAAAGTGTGACCACTAACTAGTTATCTATAAAATTGTTAAAGACGAGGAGATTAAAGTGTAACTCTGATGAGGAGATTAAAGTGTAATTAGTGTTTGAGATATTAATTTACCATCATTTTAGGTTGTACCTTATGTATTAAAGCAAAAAAAATATTAACTTTTTGGTATCTTAAAATATTCTTATGTTATTTATAATTTTGTTAAAGATGAGGGGAATTAAAAATGGGAAATTACAAAAATAACCATTAACCAAAACTATTTTCAAATTTGGCAACCTCACGCGTCCTTGGAGCGGTGTATCATGCGCGGGATGCGTCTTTTAAGCACGCGATACGTCTTTGGAGTGAAACCCAATAAAAATGGTCACGTGGCCACCATGTGTAACAACTCTCATCAAAAGTCATAATTATTAAATTAATTTGTCCAATAGGAAACCCTAATTGAGACACCCAAGTGATTCTACACAAACCCTAAAATTTTCAGAATAATCAGAATCAGGATTAGGGCCCCTAAAACTCAGGGGGGGGGGGGGGGTAAAACCCTAGTTACGATTATCCATATAAAACGCTGTCAAAAACGAATTTTACAATTTCGTCAACTCAGCAAGCCTAGTTAGGGACGTGGCTACCCTATGGAAATAGGTGACCCCTCGCGCCACACGACGCCCAGAGGGGTACCCCTCGCATCACGCGAGGGGGTCAAATTTCGTGTATAAATAGTGGACTTTGGGACTTGATTTCTGGCTTCAGTTCGACGTAAAAATTCCAATTGTACGTTGAGTTATAGCAGAAACAGTCCAAAACACACACACGATTCACGAAGTGCTGCCGCAATACGGGGTAATAACTCGATCGCTGATACGATTCAATGTCCGATCGATTAAACTATCCAATGGATGTTTAAGTGCTGCCCACATTAGGGTTTATGCTTTGTCATTCGTCGTTAAATCGATGGATGTTTAACTATCGCACTTTGTCATTCGATGTGAAGGATTAATCTCGTGAGTTAACGTAAATGCTGTATTAAGTTACTAACCGAGTTGTGTGCATGTTATTAAATTAGGTTAAAAGGCTAATCAGTAGGCTAGGCTCTGCACAAAATTAAATCTGCAATGTGAGTCATTCTCTTTTTATCAAAGTGCTTTATAAATTCTTAAATATTTTTAAAGTTATAATTACAGGGATTAAGTTTATGTAATCACCAAATTACAGCCGGTATGTGGAGTATTGTGCACATTACTACTGTTTTTATCACTTTAGGGTGACACTACTCAATAGTGATATGACCACAGTCACCGAAACGAGTCGATGACAAATACTGTGGGTAGTTGGTTGATATCTGAAACATTGTAATCTCTCTTAATACTGTAAATTATAACAAATGTGTCATTTTAGTAAAAATAATGATTCACCAGTATTTCCCGCTGACAAAACATTTTTCAAACATGTTTCAGGTGATCTGTTGTGATCCAGGAAAAGTGCCGTGAAGCACTATCAGCTTAAAGAAAGTGGCTCAGTATAAAATAAAGAAACATGTTTTGTAAAATAAAGATTTCTCCGTGAAATCATATGAATGTAAATTACCGGGGTTATATCCCGAGTTGTGAAATAAAATAAATCGGGAAATTGCAGTTTTAAAAAGATCCTGAAGAAAACTTCTGCTGTTAAATTAATACCACGGGATTTTCTGTCCCGCGGCTCCTGAAACGGGTAAAACCGGGTCGGGGGCCGTGACACCATGACTTTCAAAAAGGGCATGGGATGCGTCTAGAGGGGCATGAGATGCGACTGCGAGGGCATGGAATGCGTCTGGAGGGCCATGGGCTGTGTCTGCGAGCGCATGGGATGCGTCTGGGCCCACCTGCAACATTTAAAACGACACGTGTCCTTTTTTTCTTGGGTGTTTGAGAGGTCTGTATATAGACGCATCTCATGCTTGACGCGTCACTCCAAGGATGGATGAGGTTGCCAAATTTGAAAATGGTTTTGGTCAATGGTTATTTTTTTAATTTTACCTTAAAAATAATAATAATTTACTCTCATAGTATGTCCCGATTAATCAACAAACGGAACCAATGGGGTGGTGGTCCATTGGCAAAGGCAAAACCTTTAAAAAAACACCTAGATTGAGAAGGGGAATGTCTTAAGTTCAAGTTCCACAAACGATAGAGAATTAATAAATTAGCCGTTAAAAAAAATCAAGGGGTTAAGTTATTAGGGTGGACGGTATGGTTGGGGTAAGTTAGGGTGTTTGAGTTTTCTCTACCCAATAATCACATGCCATGTCAACTCCCCCCTTTCACTCCCCATTTTCTACTCTAAAACACTAGGGGCATGTTTGGCTTAACTTATTTTCAACTTTTGGAAAAGTCCTTTTGGAAGCAAAAAGTCGAAAACATGACTTTTGCCTTTGGAAAAGGACTTTTGGGCTAAAAAAAGGAAAGGCAAACACCCAAAAAAAGGACTTTTGGGCATGTAAAAGGACTTTTTTCTTCAAAATAAGGAACCCCAAACATGCACTAGGAGTGATTCAAACACCCACTCAATTAAAAAAATAAAAAATCTCATTGGCTCTCTCTCTCTCCTCCCTTTGTTCTTCTTCACCTTTGGTGATTATAAACTCAAAAAACACCCTCTCTCCTACTCCCCACTCCCCATTCAAACACCCGGTGTCATTCCCGGCTCGGCAACCCTTCTCCCCGAAGCCACTCCGACTACCCCTAATGTGTTTGTTGGGTCGATGGATCTTTAATAGCCTCAATGACAGGCCGAGGGAAGTAGCCTATCTCTCTTGGACAATAGATATTTGACTGACTTAATTAGGTATATGAAAATTCAGCGTTGCCCAAATATTGGGCAGCTAGTTTTGACAAAAGCTACCACTTTGTCTAATGAAATTAAATTATTTGAAAGTTTTGACAAAAGCTACCACTTTCTTGAATGAAACTAAATTATTTGAAAATAGAAACAAAATAAATCAATTAAATTTAAACAAGTTAACGCGTTCATAAACCACTCAAAATTGACTCACTAAAAGATTGAATAAATCAAAGTTGAAGGAGCACAACTATATTATAAAAAAGATTGAATAAATCAAAGTTGAAGGAGCACAACTATATTATAAAACTCATTTGATAAATGAGTTTTGAGTTCAACTTCATATAGAGAGTATTCTTGAAAATATATTATCTTTATTATACCTAGTATTAAGCACTCCTGCGTTGCGGTGAGGGCGTAATACCCTGTCAAACAGCATCAACGTCATACCATCGTGAGCAATCACTAAAACTGAATTTGCGGCGAAAAAATTAGACTAAAACGTAAAACATAGAAAAAATAACTAAGTCGATATAGGATCCGCACGTTATGACGAACTTGTCAAACAGGAAAAAAAAAGACGACGTAAAAACGTTGAACTAAACACGTACATTGCATCGTATTAACTCGCAAAACTTAGAACGAAGCGTAAAACGAAACGTAAAAACGTTGAACCACATACGCACTTTGCACTGTGTTAACTCGCAAAATTTAGAACGAAGCGTAAAACGAAAAATTTGCGAAATATGAAAAATATATAGGGGACCAAAGTTGAAAGTAAAAAGGTTAAGAGGTTAAATTGAAAAGATGAAAAGTTTGGGTTAAAGTAACAACTCAAATAGTTTTGAGTTAAAAATAATCATCAAATACTTTTGGACTAAAAGTAAAAAATCAACCTTTTTTTTTTTTTTTTTTTTTTTTTTTTGTAAAACTCCCCAAAAATCATATACAAACAAATAAGTTGATAATTTTATAGTTTTTAAATTAAATAAGAAAACTAAATAATATATATCTTACTATATTTAAAGTTACATATAAAAAAGTTAAAAACTTATTATCACTTATTCAAAAAAAAAAAAAAAGAGCGGAACTCAAATAACTTACTATCACTTATTCAAGTTATATATCATTTATTTCGAACTCAATAGTTATTCTAGTTATATACTGTTTTACACCTCTAGAGGACAAGACAACTTAGAATTAAACTAAATACACATATTAATCCAATAGGATTTAAAATAAAACAAAAAAAAACCAATATACTTTCTGTTTTTTCTCATAAAAGTCCTTTTATTTTTTTTCCCACTTAAAAAACCAACATACTTTTTTTTGTTTTATAAAAGTCTCTCCACTTTTTCTTTTCATATAAAAAACCAATATACTTTCTTTTTTGTCTCATAAAATTCCCCTAACCATTTTTATACACAAAAACAACATACTTTCTACTCTTGTATCATACACGTCCCTTAAAATGTTAAACTTTAACAAAAAAAATCTCTTAATTATGATCGGATGAAATAAAGAAAACATTATTTGACAAATTATGTTATACTTTTAACGATTTTGAATTTACACATACCATTTTATATGTTTTGTTATTTTATTTTATTTTGAGTTATGAGTTATGTCATCCACACTCATGAATTTTATTATATTGTTTTGCAAATAATATTTATTGTTATCAATTTATTGAATAAAAAATATAAAAGAAAAGACAAACATTAAACATACTTTGGTTTACTTTATATCCAATTTAAAACATTAATTCATCTAAATTCTTTTTTAACATGATATTAATAAGTAAAAAATAATAATTCACAATTTTGTTCAAATTTAACATTGGGGGGGGGGGGGGGGGGGGGGGGGGGGGGGCTTTTATATGAAAAAAGTTGTTTAGGGACTTTTATGAGACAAAAAGGAAAATATGTTGGTTTTTAATGTGCAAAAAAAAAAAAAAAAATAGTGGAAAGACATTTATGAGAAAAAACAGAAAGTATGTTAGTTTTTTTATTTATTTATTTATTTTTTAGTATTTCCCCCTTTTTAAACAACCAAGTGATTCTTTGATATCCCTAAAAAACATAAAACAGAAGCTAAGCAGTATAGTGGTGGTCAGTTTTTTTTTTAAATAAAACTTCATTAAAACAAACTTTCGACCCAAACGGGCAAAAATCCAATACAAAACAGCACCCCCGACCCAAACGGGCAAAGGGCAAAACTACAACATAGAAACTTTAGAAATTTAGTTAAAACTATCACTTACCGGCGGAGAACTTGACGTTGGAATGGTGTTTCCGGCTGCTGTGGTACGGTGGTGCGTCCACTTCTACAACTTCTCAGTCATGAACGGAAGAAAGAGAGACTTCAATAAGCATATCATTCGTTTGGTTAAGTAAAGAAGAAAATGGGAGGTTGCATTAAGGGTACTTGATTTCTTCTACTTGTGCATAAAGCATTCATGAAGTTTTAAGTTAAGCCATATTAGTCCTTCAACTTTGTTACTTTTTGAAAGTATTTTTTTTTTTTTGTTTTGAACGGCAAACTTCATTTTTACTCTCTGATGTGACTTGAACCCGTTACCTCCCCAGACCCCAACTTAGATGTTTCTAGATGGTTTACTTCTGCCATGGGACCATCAATCGCAATTATATTTTCTAAAGCGGTATATGATTCAATCTACACATGCACATGGCACACACATCTCGTACGCAAAGCACATATCATTAGAAGAAATCAGTATTAAACTACCAACCAGTTAATTTTATCCATTTAGAGCCCAACAAATTAGATTTATATTTAAAGTGATATCTTAAACTCCCTCCTATAACCACACTTGACACAACCAATTAAATTTGGTTGCTCTTCCTTAAACCACTCCCGGCCAAAAATTATATTCATGTAATTATATATTGAGCTACTCTCCCACTAATTTATAACGTCGTATGTAACAATTACGCTCACACTCCATGAGGCGTTTTTCTAGTTGTGATGTAATGTAAGCCCAAAGAAACACTATAAAGAACCAAGTCACCTATGATTCTTTGCAGCCTCACCCAAGTGTCTTCATGGACTTGTACCACCACCTGTGTTAGTTAAGGTCCAAAGTCGTGTTCGATTCACAATAGTTACATCGGTCAAAAGATTTATGTTATGAATGAAAACATCAATGGAGTTAATGGCAAGGGAAATACTGCTAATGATACTGGGCCAATCCACAAAGTGAAATGGGCCAGGAAGCCAACAACTAAGTGGGATGATTTTCGTTAATATCAGTGGCGAAGTTTGAGATTATCGACAGAGGGTCGAAAACGTATATACCCAAAAATTTCTATAGAACCGTAGGGTTGAAAACGTATATACCAAAAATTTCTATACGAAAACTACACACTCTCCACTACTGAGCGAAAAGTTCGGGGGGTCGGCCGCCCCCTCCCGCCCTACTTAACCTGCCCTCTTGATTACCATGCCACATTAGCAAATAACATAATGGATGCAACAAAGATAAAAGGAGCATGAGTCAAATAAGAAAATTGTTGGTCATTTGGTATTTTTTTTCTCATCCCTTTCTTTATTGTGTTTACACTTATTAGCGTGTTTTTCATGTGTTAGAGCATGTCATGAAACGATTTAAGCAAACACGTGCATTACATGAATGCCTATTTTGGAAAATTTCTTTTTATTACATGTAGCTTTTAGCTAAATGAAAGAATATTATTCCAAAATATAATCCTTGGTATTTGTAAAACTTTTAATAAATGGTATTCAACTTTTTTAGTGTTTGCTTGACATTGACATGTTTTGGAAGAAGGCTTGCATTTCCATACTATTAATTTACAACATTTTTATGCTTTATGGTGTT